>VWPW01002638.1:268181-319846 GCA_013389825.1 Crypturellus undulatus | reverse complement strand
AGTACTGCCGACTGCACAACTTGGCAAAAGCTCCCTTTAGATGGGGGGATTGACAGAGCACTGGCCGGAGGCAGATGGAAAATTCCCCTCGAGCCACAGGCCACTGCCTTGGTGCTCTCCTAGGTCCTGTTTACGCTCTGCAGGGCGAAGGCGAAGCCTTCCGGTGGGGTCCCTACCCACACCGTAGCGGTCAACTGAACTTAAACTAGAATTGTTTTTCTAACAAGAAAGCAGTGGGGCTCTTTTTCCCTACTATGAGGCTGTAAGGCACAGGCTAAAACAATTCGCAGCATCGGCAATGCTAAAGCCACCCAGCCTCATTACAGCTAACAAGCAAACTTGCCAAGATTCACACTGAAGAAAGTGTAATAGGGAACAAGTCCCAAGAAATGGAGCTGCACTACTATGGATTCTCTGGATCCCTCCATTCCAAGTACAGTGCAGGAAGAGGAACATCTCTCTAACACAACACTCAAAAACTCTGATTTTGAACTTCCAACTGAAGTATTTCCCTCCCCAAGAAGCTGTATGAGTCCTTTCCTTTTGAATTTCAAACTAAACTTCTCTTCCTTCTCTCAGACCTCATGCTGCAAAACGAACTCTGTTACTAAGAGGCAGTGCCTAAAACACTGAAAAACTGCAGAGCTGGGTGGGTGGAACAGACTTTGAAAAAAGCCAGCACCTGGCCAAGGAGGATGAAGCTGCAGAGAATAAGCACAGCGGCACGTGCTGCATGTCATGACTTTAATGTGTAACTACAGTATGCATACATACAAGAAGTGGGAGAACTAAAGCCCAAGAACTAGAAAGGCTACAAAATACAACACATGGACCAATACTTTACAAAACATTCAAAATCCTTACAAAATGGGCTGTATTGGTCCTTTTTTTTTTTTTTTCTTCTTTTTTTTTTTATACAAACTTATACTGTGTGGCCATTGGGGGGAAAAAAAAATCTAGGTTTAATCCCCACTCCAAAATTTACAAGTGTCAGGAAAAAGAGAAAAAAGAAACAGAAAGAAAAAAAAAACAAAAGCTATAGGCCTGGTCTCTGGTTTCTTTACTAAAAGCAGCCGGCCCTCTCCCGAAGGGCCTGAGGTGAATCTTCTCCAACAGGAGAGGCCTCTCCGACTGCTGCCCCCCTTGCCGTCTGTCAGCATTCCAGGTGGGGAGGACCTTAATCCCTTCCTCCCCCCCTCCCTAATCCATAGTATTCCCGTCTTCCAAACGCATCCACCTTTTCTTTTTTTTGTACAACTTAGTGATTTAAAGGTCCCCCATCCACGTAAAGAAAAAATAAGTTACATAATATTATAACTGGCTTTTCAATATTCTTTGGGAGTCTGGGAATGTCAGGACAAGGAGGTCTGCCCCAGACAAGTGCTTGGCATCAGCAGCTGCCCCTTTATTACAAGCTGGACAGGCACCAGTTACCCACCTGCCTTTACACAGTTTGCACAAACCCAAAAGTCCAGACAAACATTTCTGTTCCTTGTATTTACACTAGTTCAAAATGATATTCACAGCATCTTCTGAATTTTGGCCAAAAGTCAAAAAAAAATTTGTTTCAAACTTTGGAACGTGCCCGCACAGACTTTCACCCCAGGTCTGTTGCAGGTACCAATCGGGGGGCTGGGAAGGTCAGGAAGAGCCTTACGGATTCTTCTGCCGGTCGACGGGCCGGGGAGCTCCAGGCTGGCCCGTTCACAGCGCCACGTGCAGCTCCTCTAACTGGCACCGGTCCCTTCCATGACTTGCTGGGCCTGCTTCTGCCCCATGCAGCACTGCGCGACCGACTGGAACAGCCTGGGCACAGGAGCAAAGCGACATTAGGTGCGTGGACTGCATCCCCACCGCGAGGCCTATGCGTTGGGTCAAACGCCCAAAGACTCATGAATTGGCAAGGGCTGTGCGGGGAGAAGGGGCCAGGCGCCTTTGGTGGGATACTTCATCGCAGAAGCATGCTGACTTCAGCTAGTCCCCACAAGGAAGCTACGGAGATAACTTCACCGTGGAACAAAAGCTCTCCCAGTTTTAGGGGATTTGCTGGCACAGACAGATCACTTCCTGGACAGCAGATCTGACTCCATCAGGTGCTACCGCAGCAGCAGCAGTGTGAGCCCACCTGGCTACGCAGTCAGTGCTGCAAGACAGCAGCTCTGCACGGGATTTTCCAAGGCCGCCCTTCTCATACGCCTTCTCATACAGGCACTAACTTTCATAAAATAGTACCAGAAAGCAAGTGATATTGGAGCAAAACATACACACAGCCAAACAGACAAAGCAAAAATAGCAGCCAGTTCCCGGACTTCAAGAAATCACTCAGCATTTTGCCCCCAGGTTTACTACAGCAATTGACACCTCCATTACAAAGCTCTAGTGATTTAGTAGTTAAAAGTATACTCACTTTTCAATCTCTGGAGCACAGTGAACAAATTCATGGTTCCAGAACTTAAACGCTGGATTTTTTATCAGCTCAATGAAAGTAATAAGGAGACCCCAGGGATGAGGCCTATTTACAATCAGTCGTTCCAAGAGAACCCTGAAGTTCAAAATCAAACACAGTTAGAGCTCAAGGCCAAATTACAGAAAGGAAGAAAGAGAAGCTGAATGCACTCAAGTTAGACGCGCTCTCCGCCTCTCACCTAGTGATCTGCTCCTGGATAGCCTCTGTGTTGGCCTCAGCAAACAGGTAGAGCATCGTACAGCTGAAGTAGTGTGTATGACTGTTGGGATAGCGCAGCTGATTGGCAATTGCGTTCAAGAAAAGGTACCGACCTGCAGAAGAGGAACAATACAGTTCATCTGGTTGCCCTTACCACGCAAAATAGAAGTAAAGAAACAAGCAGCACCGCTTAAGGTTCTGTTCTATACAGCCGCACAAAACGTAAGTGGAAACAAGATATGAAAAAGCATCTAGCAAAGTTGATGGGACAAGAAGATTTGGATTTCTCTTCATTAAACTCATGACTCATTCCTTTGCATATCTTAAACATTTGGTTTTAGTTTTTCTCTTGTACTCAGAGTTCAATATTCTAATATAGCATTACTTAATATGGATTCACTACATAAAACATCTTCTGTACTTCTCATAGCTCTAACAATCTACTAATAAACAAGTGATTTAAACACTCCATGTCCTAAAAGTGCTTCCAGCTCACCTTCAGTGTCCAGGTCTACAGCCAAATTCTGGAAGATGTCCATGTGAGCTGAGTGGGTGATGGTGCTCATGGAGGGCGTGCTGCCCTTGTTGTGAATGTGCGCAATAGCTTGAGTACCGACGTAGAGCACCAGTGCGTTGATCAGCTGGATATTGTAGCGGTTGCCAGGTTCATTTGACACCTAATGGCAAAGACAAAAGCAGCTTTGATAGTTTACGTTCATTCTGCAGCATTTGTAGAACGCTGCATTCTGTTATCTTCTTGACTGTGCAGAAAGCAACACATTTAGCCTGTAAGTTCAATTTGGCATTTGCCATTTTGAAACACTGTGGATATACCCAAAGAGACCTGAAAAGCACTGAAAGACCTGACAGCTTCTGCATTCAGTAAGGAGGGCAAAAGAAGGGTTTGTTTCAAAGAAGGGTACATTTTCAGAGTCTTTCCTACTGTCTAGAATACGTGCTTACTTTACACTCACATGCTTCCTGCAAGAAAGGAGGCTGACTCGGTCAATAAGAGCATTTGTCTCTGACTATTTGTATTCAGCACCCTCAGAAACCAGCCTCTCACCTGCAGGTTGCTGCGCAAGTCAGACAAGAAAGTGACAGGAGAACGGGTTTTGAGATAGGAATCCAAATCTTTCTTGAACTGAGGTGGCATCACTCCAGTGAAATTCGTAAGGATCCGTGGAGCGATATTAATCTCACTCAGCATGTCCACCTGTCAAGAGAAAACCCAGGCAACTAAACAGTAAGTAACTGGTAATCTGAAAGGAGCAAAGTGCAAAAGTGGATCTGTAAGTGATATTACATCAACTACTGCTGTTGGGAGTTTTTTCCTACAAGGAGTAAAGAGGAAACAGTAACTTTTTCTCCATGTTTTAAAAGAGGACAGTTTACGTGCACACTGTGGTAGGTAAGTACTGTTCAAAAAAATTAAGGGTAAAAAACAGGGAACTCGAGAGAAGCCTTAGGGGAGTTCAGTCACCATCTCCCAATCAAAACTTCCAGTTTGGTAGTTTTACAAACACCCGCCCGAGTCAAGAACAGTCGCCTTCAGTCTTGATAAGAACTGAGTACTACATCCTCACTTCTGTCACCCAGCACAGTTCATGCAATCAGGAAATACAGGATGACATTAGAGAAGCATGAGAAAGTTCTCCCTGCAGCAGTCACGCCACAATTATGAGACCAGTACGTGCCCAAAGGTTTAGTCAGATTATATTAATGCTTTCAAGTCTCTCCCCAGTATGCAAGAGCCTGGAATCAGAACAGTCTGTCTCTCCTGTTACCAGTCTCTCCTGTGACCAGAAGTCCTACCTTCAGGTTGGGGGTGAAAGGATCTGGAAGCCGCATGTTCCGTGGGAAGGCACTCAGGATAAGGTTCCTTAGCTGGATACAGTTAGGGGGGATCACATCACAGAACCCATAGTGGTAGTCACAAAGAAATTCTGGGAAATCATGCAACAAGACCAGCAACACTCGCAAGGTACCCTGCAAAGGAGGAAGAAAAAAGTGGCTATAAAGACACTCTTGACTGTTCCTGCTGAAACTATTCAAGAACTTAGAAAAATACCCTTCCTTGTCACGATTAAGACTAAAGTGAAGAAATTAATCTAGTAAGGTAGAGTCTGTCTCTGACAGACTTGCATTTAATTCTAACATACAGAAACAGACTGTGAGAGAAATCATTCTCTACCAGATTAAGTTTTGTCACTTCAAGTCACTTCTGCTTTCAGAGGAGTTCTGCTAGAAAGAGTATCTGTTAGATCATGTGTACTTTTTCTTTTTTTTTTTTACCTTGTAAAGAATTTGCATAGGTTTGGTGAGTTCCACATTTCTAAGAAAAGGAGCCAAGTACTTGAAAAGATCAATCAGTAACTGGGCATACATAGGCCAACCCTGTCAAGAAAAAAAATACAGCAGGTGAACAACATGTAGGGAAGGGCTGTCTTAAGATTAAAACCATCACTAGAGCAGTCTCCACCTAAATCTAATCAAGAGTTAAATTCTACTGCTAGTTTCAACAGCACAGCTCCGGTTTCAAGGGCTTTGGTTGCTTATCACATGCTACAGGTGTTTTCAGAACATTAAGCAGGCCATACTGAGGTGACAGGGATTCAGTCTACACTACAGCTCTATGACTTTGACAACAGCAAACAGGTTGATTATAATAGGTTTATTAACCTCCAGCCATCCCCTCCTTGGTAGCCACAAAGCCTCTCCTCCATGCAGTTAGGTTAATGTGAATATGAAAGGCAACACAACAGGACAGCCATGCTACTAGCGCACGTTGAGAGATGTGGAACAGCATCAAACCACAGCACCACCCTTCTGCAAGAGTTTTTTTTTTAATTTAGGAAAGATAAACTGCAGCCACACCTTCTGCTGTGGTGTATGTGCCAGCATTCTTGCAATAAATATCCGATGGGAGATCAGTTCCAGCCAGGCATAAACAAAGCCTGGAGCTTTTGTAGGCCTCAGGATGTGAAATGTGTTACTGAAAGAAAAGTTAGAGCAGGTTAAAAGTGCACAGCAATAAGACTGCTTTCCATAATACTGAGGCAAAACACACACAGCCCTAGAAGCAAGGCATTTCAGCACCTTGTTTTTACCAGTGATCTTAACACAAGCAAGTGGACAATCTACATTAGAACCAGTTATTCTAAATGTGATTAAGCCACCAGGAACAGTCAGACAGCTTTTAGGCAAAACCCTGTGATCCTCTCAAGGAAAGCTGAGCATGGAGGCCAATCTTAAATACCTACCAGAAAGCTGTGAGGGTCTGGAAGTTGATGGTCTCCAGCACATGCTCAGGAGCATTTAGTTCTAACAGCAACATGATGAAAATGCGATGGTAAGGAAGCTGCTGAAATTCACTCTGCCGGACATCGTGGTCCTGCAGAAGGACTCCCACCACAATACCAAGAACCTAAAGAAATTAACACATTTCAATAGGCAAGAATTACTTTGCAAATCTGACCAGAATTAACATTTTAGCCAAAAGAAAAAATAGTAGTAGCTTCTAGTAAGAGCTGGAAGTTTTGGCAACTGTAAAATAGTTGACTGTAAATTAAGATTCTAGTCTGCATCAAATCCCACCACCACCACTACAACTTGCTCTCCTTGTCCTACAGGCCAGTCACAACAGCCTAGAGCAATGTTGAGGGGCCTTAAGTAGTACCTAGCCATAAGGCAGAAACTAAGGCTATAGGCTCTCACTAAATCAAGGCAGACGCTCAGTTTATAAGGGCTTGAATGAATTGGTCTTGAATATATGATACTTTAGCTGTAGCCTGCATTAAGGTTTGTATTTCACAAAGATAAACAGAGATGCACCCAGCTGTGCATGTTAAATACAATGCCTGAAGTTCCCAACCTTGTTCAGGAGGTTGATCTTCGTTACTGTGTTGGTTGCCTCCCCCGAATGCTTCACTAGCAGTGCAATAAGTCGCACAAAGGCATCCAGATTGTGGTAGCACTTGGCTCGGATCATAGTGGGGTTGGCAGCAGGGTTGTGCTGTTGCTCAGCCTGAGCCCGATAGCTGATTTCGACACACATTTCAGTGCAAAGACGAAAAAATCGAGTGATCAGATCATCTGTTTTCAGGATTCCTTGCTGATGCATCTGTTAGGGAAAGGAAAAGCCCTCAGAACTGCAAATATGAAAAGCTCATTTTACAACTTGCTTCAAAATGAGCACTTCACAAAGCATCCCCTTTGCCTGGCACAATTCTCTGAGCACTCCCTGAACAGATATGGGCAGCCAGTGTGCTCTGCTACGTGCACTTGACCTTGCACCAACAAAACTGTCAGGCCTTTGGGAGCCCACAGAGCGCATGCGAGCTATGGGAAGAGAAGTCTCTGCTCACTTTAGAAAGCTGCTTTGCAAATGATCTTTGCAGCATCTTCTGCAGAAGCAAGATGCATTAGAAGAGTCCATTCTCCTCACAACAGGAGAGTGCGCAAAGCAAGCCTGGGGCTCCTGGGAAGGCAGTTTTGTTTTGCTTTGTTTCTAAATAAGCAAATGCGAATGAAACTTCATTTTATATATGACCACAATATTAAAGCCCAGCTGAATCTCAAGTTACACTGCAGGAAATCTCTTGCTTTTGGGTAACAAATCTTGCTCCAAAATTCCCATCGCATAAACACAAAGCTACATAAACGGCATCACCATTAACTCTTGGAGCACTTTTAGCATTTCTGGAGCACCTTTTAAAAAAAGGGAAGCCACAGATGTGCCTTTTAAAGTCACACACTCCTCCTTGTCCTAAGAATTACAGGAAAGGAAGCAACTCTTCTGAATAAAAGCAGCCCAGAATAACGGCATTCTGAGTCTAGTATTAAAATCTCGAAATGCAGAACTTAAAAAAAAAAATGCTCCTATAAAAAAACCTTATGTGTAGCCTGTAAGGAAAAGGTTATATACATATTATATATACACAGACATTTATTTCAGTTATCTCGAATTTGATAAAGTACTTCAAGATGAGCAAGGTTGACAGCCAAGTAAAGGACATTGAGGTAATGAGCATACCATACTAAAGTATGCTCTAAAAGCACATTTTAAGGTGCAGAATGAAGAGCAAGGTCACCTGCAGCATCAATCTGCAAGGCTAAAGTCCCTTTTCGAAAGTCAACACAAGAGCCAGAAACGCATTCGAAAAGGACAGAAAAAAGGATGGGAAGTACTAGAAGAGACCAACAGGAAGGTGGGCACAAGCAAGCAGGCAAGAAAGTTAGATGCAAATCAGTGCATCAAAATCACACAGAAATGATTAACAGGTGCCCTCCAGCTCAGGAAAACCCTTGTTCTTCAGAAGGCATAGTAAGATGAAGGGCTGAGGTCCTCACCACCCTGCAGAGGGGAATAGTACTGTACTTTACAGTTAATCGGGATACACCTTCCACTAGGCAAGGGAGACACGGGGGCCAGTGGTGTTTCAGGGAAGGAGCTGTGCGAAGTCAGAGCATTCTGGGCCTGCCAGAGCCCAGCAGTTCAACAGTTATTCTGTACCATTATCTACATTTAATATCAAGACTCTAAAAAGCCCATACTGAGCTTGTCAGCAAGTTTCTCTTATCTATTCATGTGTCCAAAGCAAGACGGATATAAAGAGAATTAACTTGGATGCTTCTAAACACCACTGCCTCTTTACTGGGAGCTTGAAAAAACAAAAAGCAGAAGTTCTCCCCCATCAGGGCTCTCCATTCCTGTCTCGGGAGCTTCCATAGCAGTGAGGCATCCAATCTTAGTTGGATTTGCAGCTTAACTGCTGTCAGGTGGCAGCTGCAAGCTCTGGAGCACTGCTGGGGTAGTAGCACTGAAATTGAAAGAGAGCATCACACAGACTAAACTGGGGCTTCCTTGTGGTCAAAGAACTGACCTGAAACACTTTCAACAAGATGACTGTGAATATGATATAGCTAGCCAGTACTAGGCTTAGTTACTTGGTACCACAGTGGGTTACTGGGTGTATTTCTCCTCTCAATCTCTCCTGGATGGCACATATGCTGTTCACCACATTATTTCACTCGTTGTGCCCACAAGTGAAACATCAGACTGGTTTAGCTGTTTGAATTTGGACTTTAGCTAACAAAGCTGGATGTTCTCCCTCACTCAATAGTTGTTCCAATAAACAACAAAAAAAAAGGCCTGAAACAATCCACCTGCATCTCTACCTCTTGGCAATTTATTTCTGCAGGCTCTGAGGCTTCTGTTATTGATGGGGAGTAACACAAGCCAAGCTTCATTACATAGAGCTTGAGAGAACTATTCCCTGTTACTACCTCAACTGAAGTTTTCCCACCAGATTTACAGCAAAAAAAAAAAAAAAAAAAATCCCACAAAAAAGCCCCACGGTCTGAACTGCCAGCTTGTTGCTACTGTGTTTGAAGCAGCACACTATTTGCTGAAGGGTACAAGTTTCTATAGAGCTCTTTACTGCCCCAAAGCAAGAAAGAGAGTTTTAACAGGCAACTCATACACCTGAAAAAGTTTCAAAAAGATGTCTAACACTGGTTATAACACTGCTTTAAAATGGAGGGCATCACACCCTACTTATGTTGAATAAAAAGCACCTTTCTTTCCAAAAGCTCTACCTGTCCAACAAACGCAGAGAAAGCTTTGGTACTGTCGCGGCCTGCTGCGGCTGAATGGTAGAGATTCACCCATTCCCTCAGGAGATATTCTGCCTTCTCCCTCAGACCTGGTGGATCATCATACTCAGAGGCTTGGGATATTCCAGAATGCATCATGAAATTGGGACCTCCATGAGCACGGTCAATCATGGCTTCATAGTTTGATCGGACCACTTCCATCAACTGGGGTAATCTTAAGGCAAGAGACCGGAGAGTTGGGTTAGAATGTGAACATAGCAAGGACAGTCCATCTACATCAGCTGCTAAGACTGTGATCTCAGCTTTGCACCTCTCACTAGCAGTTAGTGGCCATGACAGCAGCTACTGCCACCACCACTAGCCTGTTGCCGCCAGCCCTCACAAAACACAAAGTTCTCCAAGCTTCTATCCATGGCCCTCAGGCCCAGTAGCTTCCACCTCACAACAAGCAACCTCAAGCCCCAAAGATATTCCCAGATATTGTTGCAGTATTTTCCACCAAAGTCACTGCTGATGGGCCTACAAACCAAGTGAGATTGGTAGATAGTCGCTTTGTAGATTCTAAAAGTAAATTGTCTGAAGCAAGATAGGATTGTCTAATCTGATCAATCACTTGGGTTAGCCTACATACATTAATAACATACATATTTAAAATTTGAATAGATAAGAACACTGTCTAAATTTAAGATAAATCAGGAATTCAAGTGAGTTTTTCACAACACCAGGGTATTTTAGAGTATAGCTTCTGCTGAAGCACTCTGTTCAAAGCCATGCTGCAGCTGCCTCTAAGCACACTGCACACAACTTGACATAAAATCAAAGCAGTTACATGACAGCGACATCAGAACAAGAGAACAGTTATCTAACATAAGACAGCAGCCCTACAGGAAGCTCAATGCTGCACATCACACATTATCACATCAATCATAAATCATCTCCAATATCATCATTTATGGTTTGAAAGTACTACATTACACAGATTTTTAATCTCACCCTTCTGGGGCATTTCCTCTGGAGTGAGCATTAATCCTCATGAGCGTCTCAATGGTGTGAAACAGATCTGCCTCTGTTACGTGGGCAACACTTCTCTCATCCACCAAGAGGATCTTTACCAACTGCATGGCAAATGCCACTGCCATGTAGTTCAAGCCATTCTCCATTGACTGCCAACACGAAAGAGGCAATCAAGGTTATGAAATTCAAGTATAAAACTTAAGCTCAACTGCATACAACTTTTTTCCTCCAAAAGAGAAGGTTCTCTTTACCTGAGCCAAGTGAAGATCATACTGCTGCATGTTAACGAGGTGATTGCGGATTAGCAACTCCACTGCTTCCACGTTGTACTTGTACTCATCTCTGCACTCAATCAGGCACCTGGAAGAATTGGACTTCTTTTCATATGTACTTAACACTTTAAAAACCGCACAACTAATTTTGCTCCAACAGAAAATTCTGGAGCACTCTCTAAGGTTACACTGGAGTTGAGCAGTTGCTGCCCTACAGCACTGGTCACAGCAGCCCTTCAAGAGCTTCAGATTATTTCTCAGAATAAGAAGCCTCTCTTCCAAGGACTAGGTCACATATCTGTCCAGTTAAAGCAGTTCTTACATTTGTGACAGTAAGCAGAAAGATCCTCTCTAAAAAAACAGAAACTCAAAGCATATTAATGCTTTATTCCATTCAAGTTTACTATCTCATTCCAGAATGAAGTGGCAATATCAGAGGGTCTAATTACTTTTAACATGGAAATAGCTACTTTTGACCCACCTAAATTCAATGATGCAGCAGTGTAAAATACTAAGCCAAGTGATTTGGAATAACGAAGTAATTGCCAGTAGGTGAGCAAAGAGACATCAAGTTACCCACAGGTTCATAACTGACCTGGTAATTTGTTTGTTACACCATGGAGACCCATAAGCACGGCCATCCTGCAGAGCCTTCAGCACCAGCAGATGACACTCACGATAACGAAGCAGGAGGTCGGCATCCGCCCCACTAGTGGCATCCAGCAACCCCTCAACAGCCTAGAATAGATGAAACTTATTAGCAGAGGAAAAACAAGTCCTGTTCCAAGTCTTTTGCAAACTGAATCAGCTAGCACCAGAAGACCTGTCAGCCACTCCAAAAACAGAACAAAAAAAAAAAAAACAAAAAAACAAAAAACAAAAAAAAAAAAACAAAAAAAACCACACAGTTTGATCACCATGCTGGCCCTGCTGGTAAGATAACATGAGATTTTCCCAGCTATTATGATACCACCCAGGTATTGGCTGTCCACAGCTCTCCAACCATCAACAAGCCTACGATCTCTCCAGCCCATTAGTTTTATATACACACATGCACAAGTAGCATGAAAGCCTGCATCACTCTGCACTGCAGCTTCTAGAAGTCAGTGCCTTTTCAAGGGCAATTCTGCGTATGACTCAAAAAAAGGAAAGATTAACACATCATGTCAAAGATCAGCTTCTCAAATTCTCAAGTTCTCAAGACAAGGATCAATAGCAATCAGTTAGGACAGCTGTACTATCAGCTAAGAATAGAACCCCTGCCTTGAAGCATTCCATTACTCCTGCTCTGTCACTGCTCTTATCCCAGGGCAGGCACTTCATTCCCTTGCTGCTTCCCAAACATTTTCCCCACTCCCAATCCATCACTTGACTCTATAGTCATTTGTGTTAAGTCAGTCAGAGGTCACCGTAACACTCCCCACCCGTGTGCTTTTAACTGGCACACCTGTATCAGTTATTGCAAAACATGGCTTTGCCACCAGGGACCAGGACTAAGCTCAACACCATCCCCTTATAAGTACAATTTAAGTGTCTTGCGTCACCTCACAACACTCCAAAATCAGAAACTACTCGAGTGCAACAGCTCTACCTGTCCCACAGAAACCTACTGCCTGCAACAGCCTGGCCTGAGCCTGTACGATGGCAAGGGAACAACACTGCTTTCTTCCCATTTTATTCACCGAATTTCAAAAGGCAGCAAGTGTTCCCTGTTGCTCACAAAGTAGGTTCCACCAGATGCATGAGGAAATGTGATCCTCACCAAGATGATTCACAAACCAGAAGAGTAATAAAGAATTATTTCTAGGTAAGTTGAAACACGAGAAGAGTTGTCAACACTCACCTTCTGCAGTAGCCCCAGAGCAGCAATAGCATCACGGGAGTTACGTGCCACTACCACAGCCTCCAAGAGGCTGCGCAGAGCTTGAGCTTGAGGATTCATGGCCAGTGTGTGGGGAATGGACTGCAGGTGCTGCTCCAGTTCCGTCATACATTTGTCGTAGATCTGAGCTACATCATCCGTAGCCCAGGCTTGCTGTTTAACAGAAAGGGGGAGTGAGCAACTTCTGAGTCAACTGTTTGTGAAACTCAAATACTGGTTGACCTTGACTGCTCCAGAACTTAAAGCACCAGAAAAAGAGTCTTCTGCACTATCCTTTGCATTTTAGGCAGGCAACACAGAAATATTATGAGCAAGTTAGTTGTGGAAATAACCAGTAGCCCTTAGACCAAGTGCACAGCCAAGGTCCTGTTCATCATCTTGGTGTTAAGTCTCACACAGGGTAGGGTGTAAGAACAGCTTTATATTGCCATCAATTTGATTTTTAAAGACCACTATATCTTTCACATGGTATTCCCAAGCACTACAAACACCAAATTCTTACTTCCTTTTAGCAGAAGAGGCAAGTTCTGTAACTTTCACCAAGAGGACTTACAGTATTCTTGCACCAACCTAGGTCAGAAATCCGTACCTTCATGGGCTGAGCCAAGAATCCCGTAGGCTGAGTTAAATCATTGGTAGGCAAGAAGCCAGGGACGTTGCGAGCAAACTCTTCGTAAACAGCCAGCTGTTTGGGATCCACACCGCCAACCTTTACAATAAAGAAGGGGCAGGGGCAAGACAGGAACCTCAGCATTAAGCACTAGGGTAGTAAGGAATGAAGGCAGCTTGCGAAAGAAGGTAGCTATGCAAACTTAAACGGATTCTTAAGCACAGTTTTTAAACAAAGCGATTTAGGATTCTGTTTCTCTACACTGGTCTTATCTTCCCCAACAGACTTGCCTGAACAGAAAGGCTTTGCCATACACTGCACCTCACACTGCTAGAAACCAAGTATTGAATACAGACTTTCTGCTTCTCTGATGCACGAGAAGGTTTCTGCTGAGAGCACAGGTATGCTGTTTAAAAAGGAACAAAATACAAAGGAGAAAATAAAACTGCCTAGTGAGCTTTCAGCGAAATGAACAGCACAGAAGGAAACAAATATATATTCTTAAAATGTCTTTTGAGCAATGGAGAAGACTAACAAATACTCATTTCAGAAACAAGATTTTAAAGTGTCTGTTACTAACCAAGCTAAGAGGAGCTGCACTGTCAATCAAGAAATGTAAAATATACAATTGTTCAGCTGAATCTGCTCCACAGACTTTTCATTACCAGTAGGGAGAAGAAAAGCAACACCAGAATATAAAACTCTGTTAATACCCTCACCTTCAACCTGATCTGTTCTGGCATCCGTTCTGCCTGGTAGGTCAATACAACAGGATCACAATACCGACGACCCTCTTGTCTAGCATGTTTTCTGAGCTCAAATTCCTGGAAAACAGCACATTAAGCTTTTGACACTGAGCCCAGGGGTGCCAGAATCAATAAAAGCTTTTGGAAAGATAGCAGCCCCATACTCACAGTCGCTAGCCTCTTATCCATTTCTGGGCCTGCCTTTTCCACAGCTGTCTTCTGAATAAAGCAGCAGGCAAGCTCGCAGTTATCCTGCGCTAGCTGGGCAGCTGCTTGCTCCATCATGTCCCTCTGCTGTGGGGAAGCTGCCTATTGAAAGTGAAGATAATCAAACAAAAGCTGTAAGTCTTCATATTTTAAGACTGTGTCCAGTGAACTGTTACCCCCATAACACCAGCATTAAAAAGAAATAGTCCTAGGAATGCATTCACTTTGCATGGATTATACAATAACTTGCATATTGCAGAGCTTTCAGTCAAACATATAGGCAAGGCAGCACTAAATACTTTCCATCAGGCAACAACAACAACAACAAAAAAAAACCCAACCCAAAACCAGGAGCCTCTTCCTCTTCTCCACCAACTATCCATGAAAATAAGAAAGTCCTGCTGTATTTGCAACACACTGCAGCCATCACGTTACATTAGCATTGGCCCCTGCAAAACAAACTACTGCACTTTGACAGACAAGAAGTCCGTGCTGTGGAGAACCCATCTGCTAATGCTGGATGTCTACTGATCTATAACATGGGTAATGAGCTTTACCAGTGCCACTCTCACCCTCAGTGCAGTAGCAAAGCTGTTCTTCAAGTTGGTAGCTATGCTCATCAGCAAAGGTTCCCTGCAGGTTATCATGGCCATTCCAGCAGTCAGGTTCCGCATCATATGATGCGCGGCCACACGCATTCGGGACTCCTCCGAATCCAGCGCAAAGTCCTTCCTGACGATCTGCTCACAAGTGGTCATGGCAATCTTAATGGAGCGATCCACCACGGGATGGACCAGCTCTTGCACTGCTCGCTCAATAGCCTGCCGCACGCACTGTTTCAGCTGAGGGTGGGCCTGAAACAGCGGAATCTGCAGGAGAATTAGGAAAAGTAAGTCACTAGAGACAAAATAGATAGAATCCCATCTGGCATTCACATTTCCCAAACAACTTTTAAATATACTGCCACAGCTTACCCACATGGAATAACATTGTGTTGCACATTAAGCTTATTGAACTATTAATTTGATAATTTTGAGATGGGGGACATGTGAAATCAACCATACCAACCCCAAAACTTACCGTTGGATTTAGGGTAATGTGTGGGGCCAACCCTCCTAAGGAGTAGACATTGATGTCATGGTAACTGTACTGAGGCTGTGGAGGAACCGTGGCTGTACAAGTAGTGCTGGTAGCTGGAGTTGTAGAAGCAGCTAGAGAAAACACAAATGTTTATGTTGACGATTACTGAAACACAGCTGATAATGCAGGTCTGAACTTCTCATGCAAATCAACAAATAGTTAAGAAGAGTCCAACTGCAAAACTTTAAGTCCCCTAAACTCATCACCCAATTTTTACTTGGCATTTTCCCTTTGTAACAAATGGTCTTCATTACCTTCTAGCACAGACAAGGCAGAGCTGTTTCTTTCATTACAGTTTAAACCCTGACATCTCATTAACCACCCACTCTGCTGCCCTACCAAGAGATAATCACAAGCAGCACATACACAGTTAATTCTCAGAATAGCTTCTTTTCCCTTCCCTATCTCCAAAGTCCATGTGCCTTGTTCTATTGCAAAGCTGAGCGTTTTCAAGCATTAAAAACTCTTACAGAAGGCTATATTACTTCATACTATTCCTGTCTTACTAGCACTGGCATGGCATGGCATGGCTCTGGTCTCACTTTGAAGATTACTTACTAGTTGTTGTGATGGGTGGCAGCTCTTCTGGCTGTTTCACATCCTTCTTTGGAGCAGACAGCTGCTCATCTAGATTTTTCAATCGATCCTTATCTTTCAGGAGACTCCCAGGTTTTAGCTCATTGATGTCTAGCGCAAGGTTCTTGCAGAGCACCTCAATCTCAAACTTCAGATTTAACTGCATGACAATTCCAGTTTGGGTTATATCATACAGAGGAAAAACCAACCAACCAACCAACCAAACAAAAAGCAAAAAAAAACAAACAAAAAAAACCCACAAGCATTTATTGGCCACTCACTTCCCAAGCTTCCCATTCTCCTCCCATGCCTTTTGGTGGTGACTAGCAATAACTATTCTGCAGGTGGACTTCACAGCAGTGGAGTTTCATCTAAGTTCTGCCAAATCAAGCAATGGCTAATGCTCTCCATGACTACTTTTACATGACTACAACTAAACTGTAAACTGTAGTTTTACATGGTATCTGTCTTGACTGGCATGTGAAAAAAAAATCGTGCTCAGTAAATATAGAAGGAAAAAATGGGGAAAAAAAAGGAAAAGAAACTTTACTTTTAGATCATGTTCTTGATGCAGCTCAGCTAAAACATTCATAATGGCCATTGTCCAGGGATTTGGAGGCCTGAACACCTACAAGAGAAAAAAAAAGAGCAGCAGCATTACAGAAACTTCCCAAATGGTTAACTTATGAACCAGAAAAGTTGTGAAATGCAAACAGCAATGCATACGCACAGCCATGAAAAGTGAGGTTTGCACAGCAGCAAGGATTGATTTTAGCATTGTTTGAATGGAACTAGATCGGGAAGCAAAATTACAAGACTTGAACATTGTGCCTCTGGCCCAATGAACTTTCCTCCCAAGAGATCCCTTGTTCTATGTCAAACAGAACTGACAAGACAGCTGCTCGGGGCAAAAGAAACAATTAAAGAATAAATCAATTCTAGAATCCGCTTAATGGCACCCTTCCATTTCTCAATGGAGTTTTGTTCGGAGAATACCACAGACAGACATCAGCTATTTAGACTGTAAACATACACAAGCCAGGTACTTCCCCTCGAAACAGAACTTCAACTTTTGGTTCTTCACATCCCTTTTCTTTCCCAACAGGAAGTTAAACCAGTTTTAATTTTGCAGAGAAAGCTAATTCACTCCTGCAACTCGTTTTGTCACTTGAGCAGTAACTGTCAGCACATCTGAAGTCACTTACCACACTCCTGACACTGGATTCTAAGACTTTGGCAACAAATGGCACTACATAAAGCAATTCCTGCTGTCCCTTAACATACGCTTCCAGAAGCAGCGATTTCACATCCAAATCCTGAAAAACACCATTAACAATTTAAAGTTTGAAGACAGGAAAAACAGCATGACCACTGCAAAATAATCCTACTCTACATTTTTTTATAGGACATAATAGCAAGGTTGAATCAAGACAGCCCTTAAATTTAGGCAGCTAAGTATGGAGTTATTTTTTGAATGAAAACTTACGGACACATATTTTGACATGTGATTAATTCAGTTAGTTCAGCAAAAACTTAACTGACTGTCCTGATTAAAAACGTTACCAAAATGTCTTAGATGACCTCTATTCTCTGGAATTGTATTTTGAACTTCGCAAAGAACAAGACCGAAGGTGACAGAATTTCTTGAATAGCCAGCTACAACCTGGCTTGTGCTAAACAAGTCTGCAAAGACAGAAGCTCACCGTGTGCAAGATGGGCTTATTTTTAGCCAGTGTAATCATTCCTAGCCAATGACCAAGGTTCTTTAACAAGGAACGGTCTGAGAAGTTGGCTGCAGCTTTATCTGATGTCAGTAGCACCTAAATGAAAGACGCAATTCAAGCAACAGCAGGAAAATAATCAAGCACTCAAAAACAAATTGAAGAGCTGCTCTGACTTGAAGACAGCAGAAACCGTTTTGGAGTGCTCAGTTCTGAGCATTACAACAGACAGTCACATTGGCCTTTGTTTCAAGACAGCCGGTCTGTAAAGATTTCAAAATTCCTTTCAAAAGAAATAAGAGTTTCTCTTCTCCAGAACTTACCATTTATTATTTGACAGTATTACTATAAACACTCTCTTTTAAAAATATAACTTGTGAATTCTACAACAGGTAGACAAAGCTCCCCCCTTAATGCTTCAACAGACCTCAAAGCTGTAACTTGCATTCTGCTGTTACTTCTGTTCCTCTGCTTCTGAGTAGCATCAGCTGAACAGAGCAAGGTCAGCAATGCTCCAAAGAGCCAAGAATTTCTTTTGCACTACAGCGTAACCCATGGTGGCAGGAAATTCCACCAACGGGTTTAAATATAGTGCTCATCTGACAATCTCAGCTCACCCACTCAACTCTTCCAGGCTATTGCTTCTCCCTCTTCCTCACCTTCATATATGCCTAGCCCTTTAATGAATTTAAGTTGTCTTTTTCCTGTTTACACTCTTTTAAAGCCTTCCCCTTCCCCTTATTCTTCTTTGGCTAAAAATTTGGTTTTCACATCTTTGTTTTCCCCATATATAAAAAAAAGAAAAACCCAGGTTCTAATTTCAGAACCTTGCACAAATTTAGAGTCTGCCTAAATGAAATGTCAAATGCAGACCTGCTACTTACTTAGTCCGCTAGGACCAACTCCCAGGTACATTTGCAACTGATTTGAATCCACACAAGGTGACCTGTAACCTTAGTTGTAAGCTAGCAAACAGATATTCTAAAGATGATTCCATTTCTGAAGATCAGGAAGATAGCAAGCAAATGGCCTAAGGAGATGAGCAGAGCTTTAAATAAACCTAAAAATAGTACAAACTTTCAAATGCTTATTCTACACACCTTGATATTTCTGTAGGTTTCATTCAGAACCATTTTATTGAATTCTGGATTCTTAAGAGTGTCCAGGAAGTTGGAATATAAACTGTGGAAGTTTGGCTCAATACTGACTCTCTTCATGACAAGATACTGCGATACCCAAGGCATAAACTCTTCTTTCACTGTTTCCTTCAGCTCCTCAACCTGTCTCCCCACAAGAGAAAAACAAGACGATGAAGTTATGAGAAGATCACCACAAACTTCTGGGGTCAGTCCTGTCCAACATTAACCATGTTTAGTTAATTGCTTTTAAGAAGGTATTTCATTTTCTTAATAACAACTTGAAAATCAGTATCTTTGATTATTTAAGGATTGGGTCAACCATAAGAGACATAATCATAAAATGAGTGAGATACAATGATCTACCTGTCCTCAACTTTTCACCTGGCAATCTGTCTATAAAAGAGACAGTAAAGGCAGCAGCAGCACCACAGATTTATCTCTTCAAAAAAAAACCTCTCACATTTCACACTGAAGTTCAGGGGAGTACACCCTCTTACCACTATAGTATCGAGTGGTACCCAGACCATTTCTGAGGTGATTGTGATGTTTAATTAAAGTTCTTTCATACTTGCCTTTTGTGTCATATTTGACTGAGACAGATTATTGAAGATGAAAGCAATCTTCTCCTGAACGTTCTCTGGAGGCTCCACAATTCTCTCAGTTTGATCTGTTGCTACTAACAGTGTATCAATGTTAGTAGTATTGATGGAAGGCTGCAGGAAGATCAAGTCAAGAACTGACAGGAGGAAGAAGCAACACCAAAAACAAGCTTTGCTCCATTTTGTCAAGTGAAAAAAAGGAAAGGTTTCAGGTCACGTCTATCTGATACACCTTATGATTCTTGTCAATTACCAGGAGCACTTCAGTACTGAATTTGGAATGAAAACTGTGAACTGTCCCTAAGAATTGGTTCAGGACAATGCAGGCTACCAATCTGATAAGCTTCTTTTAGCAGAGGGTTCTGTGAGGCCAAGACTTGATTTTGCAGTGCATCAGTTACCCTGCAGTAACAGCCCCATACGCCCTCCATTCACACATGGGATTGCTCTTCCTCCCAAAACAAAGGATTAAAACCTTGCTGTGGGGTAACCAACTGTGCCCACGTACTTTCTGCCCAGTAACAAAAACTAACTCTGCAAACTGTGCAGTTGTCCAGACTGGTTTAGAGTTATATTTACGTAACTGACTAAAGACTGGGAAAACCTAGGGTGGTTAAAACTACCAGGTCAGCTGGGATTTAAGAATGTGCAGTCCAAGGTCTCAAGCTCCTAGAATAAAAATTGCCAACTAATTCTAGAGTCCTGTTGCAGGTCTTTAGGGCAGAAAAAAAAAAAAAAGAAAGAAAGATTTTACAATTGTCTGGAGAATTAACCCCTCAAAGAACAATTTCATAGTCAATTCCATTGTAATTTTATAGTTTGCTGATTAAAAAGTCATTGCAAATAAAAAAGATTGGTCAGAGCCAGGAGTGTTACATGCATTGGATATAAAAGACAAAAGGAAAACATGTAATACAGGTATTCAGTAAGATGCATCTCTGGGTACTTAAGCTGGATCAGCTGTTTAGCACTTTGGCACCTCCAGCAAGGGCACTGCTGGCACACATCACTTACCGGCACATCCTTCTTGAAGCTGACTCCAGTTGGACGAGTGATGGTAATGGTTTTTGCAACAGTGGTGGTGGTTGAGGTGGTTACTATAGTGCTGACTTGGCCAGCAAGAGGAGCTTTTGCTGGGACTTGGGCCTGGGCCTGAGCCTGGGCAAGTGCAATACTGCCAGGGGTGGTGATTGAACCCTGCATCTTCACGGGAGGATCTCTGGATTGCTGTCCATACTCTATGTACTGAAGTAAGGTAAACAAGCACATATGGAACTTGACATGCAGAAGAACTATGGACAGGGTTATAGCATTAACAGCAGAAGCATTTTAAAAGCAGTCAGTAAACTTCACAGTACTTTCCTGCTACATTACATTGACCCAGATATTTGTAATACATTAGACTAACCATAATGGTTCAAGGGATAAGATTGAGATCTGTAAGTGAAAACAGCAGAGCCTGCTATTGGACTTCACAGCTTTTCTGAGCAGATGACCTCTACCTTAGTGTCAGAGCTGACCAAATATTTTTGTCTATTTGGACTACGCTCTAAAGCACTCCCATGGAATTATCTTTTCTGTAACTGAAAACTTTTTTTTTTTTTTAATACATTTGAATCTTATTGTTTGCAAGATGTTACAAGGACCTATTTTGTGTCTCTATGAGTCTACAGTGCCTAGAATTGGGACAGCTCAGTATTCATCCAGTAGAAGGCAGCAATGTGATCAAGCATATTTAACCCAGAAAGCTAGTGCTAACATGCAAACACTCACCTCCTGTAAGTGATGAGGGAACTGTATAAAGTGACTAATAGAAGCCAAGTGCTGACAATACTGGGGATAGTCCTTCAATCTGTCAACAGACAAAATGCGTATTAGTCAAAAGCATTAGCAGTGAACAAAAACAGTATTAAGGAGCAACAGAAACAGGACACTAGTATATACACACCCATTTCAGAGTTGTTTCTGGGACACTTACAGTGGCTGTACTATGAACAAAGCATCTTATACAAAATAGTTTCTCTGATGAAAACTATTTGAAATGGATTTAACAGAACGGCACAAGTTATGTACTTACAGCAACTTCCCTTATTCTAAGCATCTCTGCACCTGACTGCACACACATCTGCTCTTGTATGCAGTGTTCAGCAAGACTGACCAAGTAATTTGAAATGTGACTCACTATTTCAAACAACCCCTAAATTCCAAGAGAGATACTTCACCAATGCACACTGATTATTATAGTTCTGCTTATGAATGGTAGACACTGACTCGTTTCAAGAGTTAAATCTTTAGGTCCCACTTAAAGTGGGTCTCAAGAAAAGGAGTTAGAAGGTGGTTAAGACTGAAGTTTGTCAGTTTAAGTGTCTTAGTTTTTAGGTTCCCAACAGGATACCTAGCTAAGAACTGTTGCAAGCAACACCTTTTATTGCAGCTAATATATTGCAGGGCAGATGAGTTGAGGAGAATGAACAATAACATGGTCTTTGCTTATGATGCTGAGATCCACGCATTTCTTGTCACTAATTTCAAGCAGGTTTTCAGTATTTCTTCAAATTCAAGCATCTTATGCCAAAGGAGGTCTCACACATACAAGCAATCTTGTATCATGTAACCAGAGCAAGTCCACGTTTAACAGAACATTGCATCTACTGTTTACAAGTATTAGCAAAAGAAACACACTCACCTATTTTTAAATCTATCTAGTGCAGCGATACCAAAATAGTACATTTTGGATGCAAAAGGCTTTCGTAAGGCTTCAAGAACATAGCGCAGGGCCAGGCCCAATGCCATGTAAGTAACCAGTCCTTTCTCTATTATCCCACCGAAGAGGCAGGCTGTTATGTGCAGCTCTTTATCTGGGTATTGGGGGAAAAAACGGTATTCCTCAAACAAGTTCCTCAGCATACAATTAAACACTTCTCGTTCTCGTTTAATGTTGGAATCCTTGAATCTCTGCAGCATCTCTAACACCTAAAAAAAAGAAACTGTTACCAACAGATTCAACTTCAGTTCCGCCCTTTAACACCCATACATTCAAGAGCTCTTGTGACTACTGACATTAAGTTGCATTCCTACAAGCCAGGCTGTAAAATAACTGTTTCAAAGGGGAAAAAAATCAAAAAAAAAAAAAAAAATCAATTTAACCAGCAGATTCTACAGCACAAGTTCCATCTCAGATTTCAGTCTTTGGGCCTTTCTTCTAAGCAACCATCTTCAAATGAAACATATTTCTGCCAATTCCTACACCATTGATTCCAAATTAAAACAAAAATATTCCATGGCTTTCGTGATTTATAAACATGCAAAATAAGAAAGAACTCTAGAAGGTACCTCAAAGAGCAAGTACATCACAGACTGATAATTACTCTAGAAGAGATTAATGTTTTAGGGATTTTATAAATAGTTTTTCCTCAAGACATTTAAAAGAGTAGCTGATGATCAGCAATCAAGAAAAAAATTAAAATGTGAGTATTTAAATGTAGGAGGTGGAACTGAGGACACCTTTGGATGTGTGCAAATTGTGGTCATATTTAGATACTGTAAAAACAAATATTTAAGGGTAGGGTGTATGCAGACTGCCTAAAGGACCACAGTGTTTACTTGGAATACACAAGCTTCAACCTCACATTTTCATCTGTCATAAGCCCTCTATTGCTTTCCACTAAAATTGATACGTGAAGGAAAAATTCCTGTCAAAGTATCCAGCAGGCCCCTACACAGTTGACAACTACTACAGAAGGAAACTCACCTCATCTACAGACATGGTCGGATGTGGTGGATGGTTATAAATACGCTGAAAGTAGCTGTTTGCCTCATCATCTATTTCTTTGCTAAAGTGCTGATTAGCCTCTGGCCACACCTGAGATAAGTCAGCTGTTAAAGAAAAATGGAACAGGAGTCATGTTTGGAACAGCTTCAGTCAGGATTTCATCTAGCCCTTTTCAACTCTTTCACAGGTCTATACAGAACCTGCTTGCTCTCCTAGAAAAGAGGATTCACTGGTCCTTTCAAGCAGATAAAAACAGATTTTTAAGTAACAGCTTCAAGTAAGTTGTGTTTATGCTCCAGGACTGAATCCTTAAGAAAGGATTGCCCTCGTGCAATTGTATTCCTAGAACACACTGCATCTCAGGCTAACCTAAACTGACACCTACGCCAAAGGATCGCAGGACAGTAGAATAAAGCATGCTACACGACACTAACATGCAGACAACCTTTCACACAAACTTTCAAGCCAACCAGTAGCTTCAAGCAAGTTTCTACGAGCTCAAGCCCATAAAGAACAACAACGGTCACTAAAGCTGTTCACCACCACACAGCTGTAGAGATTTACAGCTCTGCATTATGGAGGAGCTATCAAACACAACAGCTGTAGAACAGCAACATGGACGTTCAGTATATGGCGTTCCTAAAGACAAAGGCTGATTACTTAAACATTTCACTGGGAGCCTACTTCAGGAGCACAAATAAGCTGGATATAACAGGTGTAAGGGACCAAATTATTCCTTCCAAAAGACCTTCCCACCAACCTCCTAGTCTATTTTTTTTTAAAGCCCTGTGGTGCTGTCCCATTTGGTGCTTCCCCTCTTGAGTTCTCTGCTGCAGGAGGACCTTAACCAGGGGGCTTTAACACTGTTCTAGAGAAACTCCTACAAGTTGCAAGCAATCCTCTGGAAAGCGAGGAGTAACACTTTTGCTCAAGGCACAGCGCAACACACAGGAACACACTGATCATGCCTATTCCTACCATGTAGTATTTACTTTGCTCAGCAGCTTTATTTAAACTCCCCTCTTGGCCATTTGGCAAGCTTTAGTAGAGCTGTTTAGAAGCATCTTTTTCAGGCTAACAGCAGAATATAAGGAGCCCCATTTCTAACATCGACCACTGCAGCCCCAAGCCTCCCCTGAAGGCAACGCAGTTTAAGAGCTGACCACAGTCACACTCCACAGCCACAGACAACACTACCACTTACAAGGTTTCATCTTACTCTGCTGGAATGTAGGCTGGTTCAGTCCGGATGTGCTGAGTTTCCTTTGCACGAAGGGGTCGTTGTTCACTGCAGGGAGGCCAAGAGCCCCAGTTCCTATGCCAGTCAGGCTACCCGTAGTCAGACCACCTACTGAAGGGAAAACAAGGCACTGGTCACCCCACTAGCACATGTGCTCATCTGTCCCAGTATCTCCAATAGCCAGGACACCAGCCCTATGCAGCCTCCCAACCATCTAACATCAGGCAGTTTTGTCTCAAGCAGGTCATCTGTATGCTACCCTAAAGCACCTCTGCTAGTCGGACCACACACTCGCCCTCCTGACACACACATTTGCAACCTGCTGCAGTCGCAACATTTTGAAGGGTTATTTCAGCCGTGACCTCGTAGTGCCAGCTGTATCATCCACCCCCACGCAGCCCAGAACAGAGCTGCTTTTGTTCAGTGTTTCCAGCCACAGCAGTGACATCAACCTTAGCGCCGATGTATCAAACACACAAACACACCCAGCCCATAATAGTACCTGGAAGCTGTGAAGAGAGTCCTCCGATGCCGCTGAAACCTGTTGTCTGGTTCTGGGTGGAGAGCGGGGGAAAGGCTTTTGCTGGTGACTGGGGAGTACTGAAGGCGGAGCCCAGGTTGGGGGGGAAGCCCTGCATGCTCTGGGTGTGAGGAGCAGCCGAGCCCCCCAGGCTGAGGGACGCCATTCCTGCCAGCGAGTCGATCTGGAGGAAAAAGGGAGGATTACACAGACAGCGATGCACTGCCAGCAGGCCCACGCTAGGAAGGCTTTGTACAAAAACAGCTCTATATTAAAACACTCCTGAGAGGACTTTTACTGCATGGTCACTTTAAACTGACATCTTCCAAACTATCCCAAAAGATCCATTTATCTACACTCATCCCTCATCATTGCTTATGGTCTCTACAATCCCATAAAATCCCACTCCACTTAATATTTTACAGAAAGTTAATTTCTTTCCATAGTCTCTACTTAACTGTAACACAACCGTGAACACAGATCAGAGGCAGCACCTCAATATTTTGTACTAGAGCAGTTGATCCCTTCCGGTTCGAGACCTCACTACTAGATTTACAAAAGTTGTTTCATATCTAGCTTACAGACTATTTTCAACCATTTGAAGGATCCCACCATGTCCAGTTTTCCTGGACACAACTTGAATGTAATCCAAAAAAAAAAATCTGGGTGATGAGTGGGAGGGAAGGCATACTATCTGCTGACACAGCAATAAATTAAAAACTCCTGAGTGGGAACAGCAGAAGACTACACTACAAATAAAAACAAGCAACCAAAAAAAAAAAAAAACCAACAAAAAAAACGCACTAACATTTGCTGCTGTACTCACTCATATCAAATTTTTGCAGCAGGTTACCAATATTTTTGGTACAATTGATTAGCAACTTCAATAACGTAACAAATTGCTAGAAAACTGCTCTATCCATTTAGCCTACATTATCTACTGATGCTTCAGACATTCTTAAATGCTGAAGTGTCACTGTTTCACATGAAACTTTTTCATGATTTCTTAAAATCTGCCACTGCATGGAGTTGCTAGAAGCAAAACCTGTCTGTAATAGGCTGCTCCCAGAGGAGGAAGGGATGGTGAGAGGCAGGGCAGGTAAATGTACCTTGTTTTTAAAAGAGCAGTTCAATTGAGAGATGAAGCACCCCAGTTATAACAAGTCCTCATACTCTAGCACTGTTGCTTGGCCCTTGAAGCTACAAACAAGACATCAGGTTCAAAGGCAGTGCTTAATCCTCAAAAATCTTAGCTAGTTTTAGTACTTTAAAAGAAACCTTCAGTTATTCTAAATAACTCAAATCTCTACTGCTCTTTAGTGCTCCCATCCTGCTGTACTTCGGTTACTTCTTACAAACATTTGTAAAGTGAAAGAGAGCTCTGAACTCCAGCATTATTCTGCAGTTAATAAACAAGTTATCTAGACATGCAAGCATAAAAACTAAGGGAGTCAGTTGAAAGAGCTCAACTAGAGGAGCAAAACTAATGCTGAATCAGCGCTACTTTCTAGAAGTGTAGCATGTTACTTGTCTACCTGCACAGGAGAGATGGCATCCAGGCTGCTGGCGCTAGGTGGTCGCCCTTTGGGCATGACTCCAGGAGGGGGCTGCCTAGCCTTATTCATGACATTACTGCAGTTGGCTACCATGGTGAGGATCGTCTCCGACAGCTCCTGAGAAACGCTCCTAAAACGGGAGGAGGATAGTGAGAACAGGAAGGAAATGATCATCTCCTAATTAATTTCTGCAGGAAGAGAGACCACCTATCAGAACTTTCAGATACCTCACCCCAAATGGGCATTGGTGAACACATGAGCCAAGTTCACTCCACATTTACCGAGAAGCCGCAAAATAAACAAAGCTGAAGATGCTTCTTATTTGCTAAGCTTGCATTCAATCTTGTCCCTGGGAAGTTGACTATGTATTAAGTAGAAAAAAAATTAAATGATCAATTTAAAAGTTCATCTCCATTAGTAGGCTTAACATTCCTTCAGTTGTTTCCAAGTTTTCTATACTCGCATGCTTCTGAAAATACCTTTAATTTTTAAAAACCTAAAGTACTGCTTATAGGCAGACAGACAAGCCTGGCTGGTAGGTAACAGGAGCTCCGTATGTGGTTCCACCAGCCCCAGAAGGGCAGACTGAGCACAATGCTCTCCCCCTTGCTTGTCCCTGTTAGAGCTCCATGCAGCTCAACCTCCCAAATTCTAGTACACAATGGTGTCTACTGCAGCCCTTTGCTCCCTCTACCTACAGGCTCCTTCCACAGTGGGAAAAGGGAAGCCACCCTGACACTTATAGCAGGAGAGCGAAGCGCAGATTAGTCTTCAGCAGCTACATTGAAAAAGTGATCCAAAATCTACCTTCAAAAGCAGCTCACACATGGAAATCCTTAGCCTTCTCCTCTCATTCAAATGTGAGCAAGATCTGCACACTTCTGCAAAATGTTATCCACTTCTGTTATTCCTAATCAAGCTGAGGAAAACAAGTTCTTCGGACAAAAAGACCATCTCATTTTAATCATCTAAAAGTCTTTTGGAAACAGAAGTCCTGTATCTTTGTGTCCATCTCCAAATGCAGAAATTATTAGGAAGTTTACTACATAAACCCTGCATTTGTTTAGAGCTGCAGGCCACACTTGTGCTATAAATGTGTAGCAAGGTATTTCCTTTTTTGTCCCTTGCTCTGGGAAACAGCCAGGTCACACAGGAATTGCCACAGGAAAGACAGGCCTTTCTCCGAAGAGGAATCTGCCAGAGCTGGAGTAACTGCCAATAACAGCAGCCTAGGGAAGGCCTGCAGCTCCCAGGGTCACAGCGAGCTGCTAGGCCACCCACTCTTTGCAGGAAGCCCCTAATTTCATGCCATACCATCTAGATAGATTGAAGATTGTGTTTTTATTATGTCAAGAGACCCAGTGCTGTATGAAAACGCAAACTTCTTGGATTTCTTTTTGGATGGCACAAAATCGGCTTTTTAAGATGCATTTGGTACAAAGGGCATGAAGCAATAAGCAGAGAGACGCTTCTGCATCAAACTACATTTTACTGTTCCTTCCTTTCTTGAGGCAGTGATGGAGAAGGGCTTACCGTTCCCTATGCCATGAACATGGGATTATGCTAGCCGAGCCCCTAGCTTGATTTTAAAGGTGCCACTGGGAAAGGGGGCCCTCACTTTGCCTTGAAGCATCCCCACAACGTTCTGCAGCCATGGGGCGTGCGGAGGGTAAACGGGTCACGAGAAAAGAGATTCTAGGGAGAAGCCTTCGTGGTCAAGAAAAGCATCTCCCCAAACACTTAATTACTACAACTGATGAAACTGCTTCTAAATCAGCCACTCATAATGGCAGATTTCAGCTATCATAGTAGAGTCACCCTTGCAGCCATATTTAATATTTATTGTGATTTTAATCTTCTAATCTTTACAATGCCTTTTGCCATTTGTGACAAACCTAAACAGATCAAAGTGAGAGCATCACAAAGGAAATTTAAGTATTTTCTCTTCACAGCTTAAAGAGAATAGCTAATTGAAAGTGACTGCAAGTAGGTCACTCTTGCATAAAAGGAATGCAAGGAATCATAAAAAGAAACAAAAAAAGCTGAGAAAATTGTGCCAATAGAGAACTGGTGGCTTTTGGAATTACATGAATAAACAAACTTGGTAATACATTAAGATTCAGAACACAGTGAAGTTAGATGCAAGTCAAGTCTACAGTTAACTATTAAGTTTCTAAAGCCTTGACATGGCAACATGTTCTGGAACAAGACGCCCTCTGAGTGGAGAAGTAACTCATCTTGTCAGGTCAAAAGATGGACTACACAGAAAATACGAGTCCAGGAGCAGCACTGTGAAGCTGAATTGCAGTGGTCCCAACAGAAGTCAGCAGAGCCTTTTTGCCTTGAAATCTTGCAGGTACCTCCTACATTTCCCTTCTAGTTCAAATATTAAACATGACAATTTGTGTTGATACTCATTTCCCAGTGTCTACATGAGAACCAGGAATTCCTTGTGTACCTTTAAAGGTGTTTCTTACATCTGTCAGGACACCAGGATACTCTCAGGGATAGGATATAGACCCTCAGATGAGGGAATGTGCTTCTGCATCCCACCCAGCCCCTTTCAGGGCTGAGGTCCAAGGCAGAAAGCAGCACCAGCTTCCAGCCTCTGGCTGCTTTGTTACACCACACTTGTCTTTTTATCTTTTCTAAAAGATAAATGTATCTATCTTTAAAAGTACCACAGTTGAATATCATCTTGATCTGACAGTATTAAAAAGTGACACCACTGTGTAACTACTGTTGTCTTTATTTGAAAAGCTGATGGTCACAAAAGGTAGTTAAAGGATGGAAAGTATCTGTGATCATCTGTGGATCAGTTTATTTGGTTAAACTCCACAAGCAAAAAAATTTTGGTCATAGAGAGCTCTTCCATCTGCTAGAGGGAGTAATAGAGCGCAGAAAGACTAATGCGAATTTAAGCTGGACAAAGCAATTTTGAAATAGAGTATTAACGTTTGTCAAAAATGACTAAATATTGAAAACTATTCAACAGTAGTTACACAGTGGTTTCAGTTCCAATTAAGTTACAATCATCAGGTTTTTCCCTACACTGAAAGACTGCATCGGCCCTTTCTGCTAGTGTAAGGGCCACTCACACCAAGCATTTACTCACTGCAATTGTGAAATCCTTTGTACACTCCAAGGATTGTTTTCCAAGATACCACCTCAGTCTGTAGTTATATATTCCTTTTTTCATCAATTACAGTGCTGTATGTGTCATTAGCGAGCCACTACATAACCAGCCAGACTACAGTTCCCAAGATCACTTCACCTGCCTCCTTAGAGACAAGGATGCTCTTTCAAGCTCTTGCAACCAAGTCTACAATGGAAGTCTCACTGCAAGATTCAAACAGAACCTGACCACGCACGCTTGCACGCTCTCAGTGACTCCGTTCTCCATATGCAATGCCAAAATGCAATACGAGGCCAGCAACACAAGTTTCAAGCCTGTTAGGATCTCCTAGACGCAAGGCAATCCTTACCCAGCACAAGCCTGGAGACAAGCCAACATCGTCGCCAAGGTTTCCGGTGGAAGCTGAGCACTTTTGGGCTGATCTTTTTCTGGAGCCAGGCCACCCAGGATGGATGGACATCTTCTCTTTAAGAAAGTCATGCAGGCCTGGATGAAGGGCTCCTGAGGAAAGAGTGTTATCTTACTCTCCCAAACAGCACCCAAGACACCTTTTCAAACTTGGCAATTGCACGGTGGAAAGAATCACACTAAGCTATTATAGTTCAGTGAAAAGGTTGAACTATGAGACCATGGACACTTTCCACGATGTCAACACTACTTATAAAATTGTTTAAGTGACTTAAGCAAGTCACTGATAATAGAATGCAGAAATAAAGAGAAAAATCCTGCTTTACCCCATGCTCCCGAATTTTATCTGTGAGCCATTTGTCAAGTTTGAGGTATTCCCGTCGAGAGGCAAGTGCAGCAAGGTCAATAACAAAGGCAAATGGAGTACCATTTAGCAGCATTGACAAGGCCTAAAGAAAAAAAATTAGAAGACTACTAGTGAAGACACAAGGATATCCTTTCTCCTTTTACTTCCACTCCCCATGTACTTTAATTGAGAAGACTTGCTATCACAAGCTGCTATTCTTTCTTAGTCAACAAGATTGGTACTGTCAGCTTCCTTACCTATAGCTCCCTTGTAACACAATAAGCAAGTTCTAGTTCTGAAAATCTGGTTCTAGAATCAAGTGACCTTGTGCTTGCAGTTTTAGGTTCCTTTACATAAAAATCTACCAAGTTTTGATGGCAGCAAATGCAATCAAAATAGGCTAGCATCTCCCTGCAAATACAACCCAGCCACTTCAGAGCCACACTGACCACATCTGTTCAAAGTGCTCATCTCCAAGCACAGTAACAGATGCAACAAAACTGATCTGGAGCAGCAGCTGGCGCTCATGCACTTTGGGACACCCAATTATTCATCTTAAACCAGCAATATAGGCTTCCAAGTTCTCAGTGACATTTTCTATTCTCCTCTGTGAGCCTGAAAACCACTGAAAAGCCAGCAGTACCCTTAGGAAAGCCACAGGAGATTTAGCTCAGCAGTGCCACCTTCACACAGCTTTCTGAAGAATATTTTCTATATTCTCATTTCAAAAGTATTCAGAGTCCTGACAGTTGAAACTCTTCCTGGACTTAGAGCATGTTCACGTAGCAAGCAGTTGAGTTTAGCACTTACAGCAGTGCTTGTCAGTTAAGCCAGGGCAACCAACTAAATGCAGGCTCTCTACTGCAAACACCAAAAAAGCCCTGGCTTCCCAGGGGGGCAGGTTGCAAAGCAGCTGTAGTCAGATGCCACAACTCGGCTGAAAAGCACTTACAAGCATGGGAGCAAACGCACAGCAACAAGTGAATTCAGACACATTTAAACAAAGCAGTCCTCACTAAATTAGTCACATCTAAGTTAGGCTTAGCTTTGTTATAAACTGAACAAGCCTGCACAAGGTATCAGAGCTAAAAAGCGACCATTTTTTGCAAAACTCACCTTCAAGTCTTGCGCCACATCAAGAATACGTGACAGTTTGGCCTGGTCATATTGCTCCCCTCTCATGTACCATTCTGCCATTGCATGCATGATAAGCTGGCGTATTGAAGGAGATTGACCCTATGGAGAATTAAATCAAGTTTGTAATTCAGGTCTCTAGGAAAAAGACTGGCTATTTAAACATTAAGGAAGCTATTGCACCTCTGAATCTCAATATGGAAACCTATTCACTCTCTAGCTTCAGAATTCAGGTTATTTTGGCTCTTGTCATGATAAGTGATCCAGGAGTTACAATCAAAGGATGTAGAATGACTATGAATGATGAAAATGCACATACCCCATGTCACCCCTGCCACCACACAAGCCTAATTTCTCTTAGCTGCAGAGAAACTACTTTCAAAGTATATGAGCCACTCACAAACCTCAATGCTTGTATTGCTCTAGAGATGCAAGGACTGCAGCTCCGCAATTTTACATAGTTAAAAGAATAAAAAGTAAAAATTACACTGTTCTGCTCAAATAGGGGCAAATTTCTATTACAGCACAAGTACGATTCTGATGGCAGCAAGGATTTTGGCTAAGGTTACGTCATCTGGGAAAGTCAACTATCCTCATGACCTTCACTGTCATGCACAGCATCATTCTGCGCTTTTCCCTGTATCCTACAGGGCTGAAAAATTGTGTGTTCTGCCACTTTAAGACCTTATGCAACAAAACACATCACCCCAACCCAAATACACAATCAGGCCACGCTGCAGGCCTCGCTTTAGGATTTATTTTGGGAAAAATATAAAGCTAGTTGCACTGCAGCTAGCAGCCAACCATGACTTCACAGTAAATGTGGACCAAGACCCCCGTGAGGCCAAGCTTCATATCATCAACTCCACTGTGTTGGAGCCAGGTAAGACTTTCTGCTGCAAATGCTCTCCCTTTCCAGAGCTTTCTCCTGCCATAAGTTTCTTCCTGTGACTCACACTCACTAAACTACCAGTGGAAACAATGAGGAAGGGTGCACTGCAAGAAAGGCAGGTCCCTAAAAAGCCTATTTTAGGCATTAAAAGGAGAGGGGTTTATATCCATTACCCTGTCTCTGCAAGGAACGTCACCCTTTAAGGCTGGCCACAGGCTTCCTTACACTTTCAGGTAACACCCCCAACTTTTTATGGCATAAGCAGATTCTTCATACCTAGAATAGCCACCCACTTCTACCAAGCACAATGGAGACTCTTTCATTTTAAGCCCTCTCATCTCATACTGCTTTGAAGTTTCTATACTTTCAATACATTTTCAGTTTTTATCTTATTGAAATATATATTTTATTATATAATTCTGACATGGACACTTTCTCTGGAATATCTGCCCAGTGAATTCGGGCTACTTCTTATTCTGAATAGTTTTCCCCAATGAGAAGCAAATTGTTGTGATTTGCCTCGAAAAAGTGGCAGAGGTGAAAACACCACATTATTTTGCATAAATTGCTCATAATTTACCCCTTGACTTTCAAATTATGCTGTTCCTAAGCAAATACAGGCATTGTTGCTCTAGCTGTACAGCCAAGTTCACAAGCTTCCAGTTTCTTGAGCACACAGATACATTCAGTGAAAACACTTACCTGTCCATGCCATGCATAGTGCAAAATGATGGCAGAGTTGGGATGGTTGCCAAGGAAAATTGGCATGAGCGTGGAGATGAGTTCATGGCGCAAGGTATGCCAGGAAGTGTTGATCTGCAACAAGGCCAATACCAACATATCTGGGCAGTGCTTGATTGGAAAACTGAAGAGCTGCTTAACCTGCTCATACTGTCCCACTTCTGCCAATCGTAACAGAGATTCAATCAAATCCAGGCTCTTCCTAACAGAAACAAAACAGAAACAAAACAAACAAGCCCCCCGCCAAATTAAATAATAGTTAACTTGCAGGATACTGGGTTCAAGCATTTTGTAGCGCGAACTGTAAGACCCTATGAACTAGTACCCATCGTAAGCAACTTGCGGCCCAGCTCCTATCCCATAGGGTTAGGCCTATAGGAACATGCTCACTTAAGAAATGTAACTCAGATTTTACAAAACAAGAAGAGATCAAGAGCTGCTTATTTTGTTAGGGAAGGAGATCTAACACCAATGACAAACTTGAGCTGGAAATGGTCACTTGGATAATTCGACCTCAAATACACTTCCAGAAAGAGAACTCTTCCTACACCTCATTCTCTGGGACTTCAGGATATTCCACTTGCTTTGATCACTTCACAGGCAAGTAACCTTTGCCATCTTGTCCCATTTTACCCATATGCTCCAATTCCCTATTTTGGGCCATATTACAGGAACAGATGCAATCTCCTCTGAAATCAGGTGTATAACCTACAGATAGAAAGATGTGAGCAGCTTTCAACTGTCAAAGCTTAGAGGTTGCCCTCATATACTGTGCCAGAGGCCAGAATGTAGCAGCTTAGGAAAAGCAGCATGGTTCAGCTTAGTGCTGAACTAAAAAAATAACTAAATACATCTACTAGTTAAAATTCCTCACTTCATATAAATGGAGCAAGTTTCTTTGATGTCACCCTAAGAAAGGGAGCTGAAATTCATATTTACCCTCCCTCTCCTTCAGCCCATAGCATCTGCCAAAATATATTAGTAGGAATTCCCTGGACAGCCAGAAGACTCCAAGAAAAACAACCGGCAGTACAAGTTCACATATTACGGAAGTATGTAGGAAGCTCTGATAATACAAGAGCTTTCACCAACCAAACATGGAACAAACACTAATGGCTGATCTACTGGAACATACACACAGCTACAGTAACTCAGGCTGCATGAAGATAAACCTGTACTTGACAGGAGAAGGAATCTTACTCTATATCTAGGCATGAAAAGCAGTGGAAAGAGGTTTACCATGTTGCAATTTCTCGATTATCATCCTCTGGTGGTGCTTTCAGGATGTCTGTGGCAACAGTATGACACGGGTAGTCAGCAAAACAGAAGATGTCAGGGTTGATGAGGGAATGCTGAATGAAGGAGAGCTGGAATAAGCGATATAAAAAATGGTTTAGATTTTGAGAGTTTCAGAGTCTACTTCCACAAGCCACTACAGAACAGTTCTAAGCCCAGCTGTAAAGCAGGACATTACTAAAAATGAAGACAGTGTCCCAGAAACAGATAAAATGAAGATCTACTCCCACAACATTTCAAATTGACTGTACTTAAATAATATACTCAAATCCTATGCCTTTAGGGTCAATGATTAGCGTTAGCTCTCAAATTTGCTTTGGCTAGATACTAGTTTTTTTGTTACCAACCTGCATGCTGAACTTCAGAAGTTCAACAAGTGTCAAACAGATAGAGCTGAAATGCTGGCTAGCCTACCTGGCCCTCCGCATGTTTCCAAGGTCTGTATATGGCATTAACTGGAAAGACTTCCATGCCTAGTCCTCTCTGGATGCCAAACACCACAATCTGCAAGCCCTTGCTGTCCCGAATCTGAAATCCTGGATGGTCCAATTCATAGGTTACTACTTTGAAGTCCAAACTAGGATTCTGCAACCAGTAAAACGAAACAAATTAGATGGTCTTAAACATTAATCTCTAATACCTTGTAGCAGAAGCTCCACTTCGTTAGTATTTTGTTCAGCATAACATCCACCCTTTAGTTGCAAGCAAAGTTATGGTTTGTTTTAAAAAGTTTGACTTAGTTCCGAGAATTTAATGCAACTTAATAATGACCAAAACTAGCCTGTGAGTTTGCATTTCCTCAAACCCTGAAGTCAGTAGCTGTAAAATTTCTAACCTTCTATACATTTAATTAGTAAGCTTTAAAAGAAAAAAAAAATAACAGTTCCCTTCTCAACACAATCCATTACCAGACACCTCTGTGCTCTCCAGCATGAGGCAATAAGGCTTGACCAGCCCGCAAGCAGAATTCGGGTTTTCCTACTGAAGAATTTACAGAGTCAACAGCTGCGAAGCACCCGTTACATTTTCAATAGTAGTATGAAAAGGGAAGGAAACTTTGGCCAGTATGGAAATCAAAACCCTCCTTTCACATACAGAGGAGCACCTGGAATTACTAATGATCCTGTCAGTCTTCTCATAAGCTTTGAATTTACTCCCTGTTGTGCCAGCTTATCAGCTGGGTGAGAAAAAGACTCTAGTCAGTTAAACAAAGGTGGACTGAGAATGAAGTGTCTGAACAACAGTAAACACCTTCTAGACAACAAGAGGAACTGATAAGCCCTATTTGCATAAGGTGCAGCCACAGTTATTTCTGTAGGATGCACAGTCTGTCCTACAAGGAAAACAACCTTGGTAACAATCTTCTATTACCAGGTATCACATTATTTATAATCACATTATCTGACACAAAAATGGACAAAGAAGGAAGCAGTACCTATGCTTCACCACTGTAAGTGATATTAAGTGGTATTTTTTTTCTCTGAGATTTGTCATTATATAAAAGTGTTCAGATCTTTAGAAATGGAAGAGAAATATTACATTTCCTTTCATCAAGAATGCCAACAAGAAAGAAACTTTTGAAAGCTGGATGCCTGCTGCACATCTTTCCAGGAGCAGAAAGAATTTCTGGAACACGGCACACCCAAACAGCACATGGTATGGAATAAATCTCACAGGCAGTTTTTACTGCCTGCACAAATCATCAAAACATTCTTGTTCAAGAGGAAGAGACAGAAAAAAAAGTTGTTTAAGACTCAAACCCATGCAGGTTGTTAGCAGCCTACTGAAGCCTTTTATTCGCACTAAAGATACTCCCTTCCTTTCAATGGTCGCCATTAAAGAGCGAAATGCTCACCAAACTTACCAGCTCTTTAAGAACATCAATCAAGACCTCCACATTCCAGGTATGGGCTTGTGCTCCATCACTTTTATCTTTCCCATCACTCCAAATCCCACTGCCAGGAGCCGAAATAGACTGCAAGTTAAATACACTAGTCAGATACTAGCTTAAAACAATGTTGAAAGACAGTAAGTTTTTAGCTACCCAACATTTTGCACCATGAAGGAAGGCACAGGTTCCAGCAGGTGAAGACACCAGTTGTACACTCCTGAGAATATCTTTCAAGAGTCTTTTACACATGCTTATTGCAGAATGGTTAACAGGTAAGTATATATATTGAATAATCATCATCATCAACATTTCAGTTCAAGGCTGAAGTTTCACTTCCCCACGTTCTGCTTATTAAAACACACAACCCCACTCCGGGAGGCCACTCACTTGTAAGGGAATTCCATCCGTCAATCCCGAATGAGTCCGAGCCATCATCCCCAAAACCCTGGCGACCTGAGCAGCTGTGACCTCCCGAACACCAAACTGCATGATTATGTTACGACACTCTTCCACACTACAACACAACAAATTGGATACACCTTAGTGCAAAAGCAGCTTTTACTATGATATAGGACAGCTGAATCAAACCATGACCCATAAATACATTTAGGACAAGGCAGAGGGCAGGGGGGAAATAACTGCACACTACAAAATATGAAAATACACCTAACTTCATAGGTTTCATTACAATTATTAATATTATCCAGCAAAACAAAATTCTCCTAGAACAAACACGAAGAAACTCAGTAGAAAGTTCATATAGTCTTTTCAACACAGCATATACGGCCAGATATCCAATTCAAAGCTAGGTCTACTTAAATCATAATGATAAATGCTTTACTAAGTAATCTAAAGTACTTTTACTACACAAAGTAATAACACAGGGTAGGATTCACTAGGATTCATTCGGATGTTTATTGACCTGTAATACAAAGCTGCAAAAAAATGAAGTTTTCTGCTAATTCAAAGTGAAACACAGGCTGTAGAAAAGCACATTTCAAATTGACTATACACATTAAGGAAAAGTTCAGTTCCACAGCAGGCCTTTTAAATGGATCTAAATCAAAGCTTTTCCTCATCAGAGGTCACCACCAAAAACCTTCACAGAGCTAGAAGAGCAAACAGTGAGAAAAACACTTATGTTAGAACTGAACGCCTTTTTTTGCAATGTTTATTTCACTTTAGGTGAAGCTGCATAAATAGGCTAGGAAGTTAAGATTTACAAAGTGTCTGTATAGACCAAAAATTATGTTGTCTTAATAGGCACGTGTTAACTAGAGAATTTATATTTAATATCTATTGCTATGTTGTGTACTTCTGTATTTCACTCCATAAAAAAAGAAGTTTAAACAGTCCAAGTTCCAAACGCTTATCCAATGTGAATAGAAGCCTTTTAACCTAAATTTGGACTTGCGCCAGGACAGCAGATATATTAGAAGTTTATTTCCTGTTGTATATTTAAATTAGCTCTCCAACAGGCACAGATCCCAATTAGAACCTGGTTTCTCCTTCCACTTTCCTCATAGCTACTTCTATTCACCATTTCACATGTCTATGTAACATATGACTAATTTAATGTAATACTTGTGATAGGCTGTAGTAGGTCAAGTGAACAGATGTGTACATCTAGAATTTCAAACAAGGGACAGCATGCAAGAATATGAAAGACTGTTTTGAAGATCTGGTTGAAGAATGGCTACAAATATAGAAGTAGAACACAGGCAAGTTGAACACAGCTGTATTTTACCTAAACACTCCTGGCTAACCTGGCAGAAAGACTAAAAGCCACTTGCAAGAGCTGCTCTCTTATTGGCAATACAGTATCACAAGCAGATTCTACAGCTTCAAATTAAAACCCAGTACTAACAGAAAGCTGCTCTTGGTCAGCTCTCCTGAAGTGATGTTCTGCTTTCAATTCTTCTGTAATCTATTTCATGTGGACATTAAGCTAGCAAGAGTCTCTCGTAAGAGCAAAGTGCTCCCAGAGACATGGGAGGATTTCAAAGTTATGCTTATCTAGCCATTTTCTTGTAAAAATAAAGAATGTTGAAGGCTGTACTCTTATAAAAAATTTTACAAGGGATCTGGATGCTTTTCTTACTATGAGAAAGTCTTACAATTTCAACAGATATGACCTATACAACATGGGAAGTAAATAAAATACAAAGCAGGAAACAAAACCGATGGCCTCACAATACTTACTAAAATTCCAATCACTTTAGTAAAAGTGTTCTTTGTCTTTACATTTCATCTCAAGAAAAGGAAAAAGAAACAACCACCATCTTAGATGCTTGATTCCCTTGTAATAAATCAAGCAAAAGTTTTGCTACCAACCTTGTACAAAAGCCATAGCCAACTTCTTGCATGAAGTCTGCCAGAGAACTCTCCATCATGGTTTTCGCTATCCCTCCAGAATCAGGCAGGATCCTGTCCATTAGAATGTCCCGTTTTTCAGGGTATAAAAGTGGTGCAAGCACCACAGGGCAACGCTCCTGGGGAAAATCTAAAGATAAGAGTAAAATTCATCAGTGTCAAATTAAATGAATAAATAAATAAGTACCACCACTGCATGACTCCACCCCACCTCCCACATTCTCCACCAACAGTTACGTATTTCTAGTAAACAAGATCGTGAAGCAGGAGGTTCACTGTAGCTGCTCAGAAAGTCAACAGCTGCCGTGGAGGTACACTGAGAACTACAGATTGTCACCAAGAGCAGCCATCCAAAGCAAGCACAGAGCAGGAAATGATGCAGCAAGCAGAGCGAGCCTCTCCTCCAGATCAGGAGGCATTAGAAAAAAGGAGCTGTTACAAAGCCCACAGCCTAAAGTTCAGAAATTTAAAACAGATTAGAGGATGGAGAGAAAGAGACTGCATCCCTCTTCCTTTCAGGGAAGGATGTTTAAGGTGATGTGAAAAGCAGCTGAGAGTTTGCTCAGAGGCAAAAGCAGCAGAGCAGACACACTATGGGTGGCTGCATTTTATCTGCGAGATGAAGCATGATGTCTCTGTACTCTCTTTGGAATTGAGGAAGCAATACATGAATCTTAGACCATGATGTTCTAATGAGGATATACATATCAAAAATAAGCAGCTTTTTACTTCTGTATATAGGGTGTATCCCTCTAGGTCTCTGTAGAATGGATTGAGTTAAATTCACTCAACTTCTTGGGTCCAAATGCTCCATACTCTGAAGGGGCAACATACTTTGAAAAGGAGCAGACCACCAGTTCATAGGATATAGAAAGTTTTACCCGTCATCACAAAAAGACCGGGAGAGCATTCAGGAAACGGGCCAGTATTACTCCAAGCCACTTCCCATGCTGTACAAGTGTTTCTTCTAGTTTTGCATCCAATACACATAGCCCTGTGATTACCACTTCAAGGAGGCAGGATTTTAATCTAGCATGTTTCCTAGATGTTATAACATTGAGCTTTTTAAACTACGGTGTATGAAGTTGTTAGTCAAAGCCACAAATAGTTAATGAATATTAATCAAAAAGTATGCTATTAAAAAATCCAAGCCTTGCAGCAGTCTCATGTCACTGGTCATCAAAAGAAAAACATTACATTACAGCCACATGCCAGAGAAGTGGTATTTTTCATCATTCAGTTTAGAGCTGTGGGAGGTGCTTGAACACATGTTGCCAAGGTTTCTACATCAGCAGCCTCTCCCCCTCTTCAGCATAGTGCACAGTAAGCTGCAAAAATCTACTTCAAAGTTTGCATTTAGTCAGGCTTCCTGACTGACCCCCCACTTACCTCTACGTAATGTTTTGAGGAAAGCGTCGATCTGTTCCTGTCCTACCCCAAAGGCTCCCTTCTGCCCAAAAAGGAGATGGGAGAGGAGAAGGTGCAGGACCTCTATTGCAATATCTTGGAAGCCACCTTCTTGATTTCCACTGACGTCCGCGTCAATGTAAGAGCGTAAAAGATCCGGGAGTTTCTGTTTGATGAACTGGGCAGCTTTTGAACACAGAAGAGGCCAGAGTCAAAACCTTTCTTGAATTCAAAGGCTTGTTTTAGCTTTGTCTCATTTTCTTGCTCTTATCACAAGCTTTAACAGCTCAGACTTAAATAGAAGTCTCATAACCATACCTCAGAGTTCAACTGTCAATAAGCAACTCAAAGGTAACATAACTATTTCATCTAGCACATCAGTTACAGAAGAAATCTCTGCCCATCCACCTTGTTGACTCTTGCTATAAAGTGTCCCCAGTGTAGTATTTTAGAAACCTCACTTACCAAAACCTCGTAGATCTGAGCTGAAAGAGTTCAGTAAAGCAAGACCAAAAATCACCTACAAACAGTTAAAAAAAAAAAAGAAAAAAAAATACATCATGATTAAGAGCAAAGTGTCCCTTCGAACAATATCAGTTAAAGGCACTTCAATATTTTGGAAATAAACTTTCACGTACCTCTTGAACTTTACTTAATTTGATGACCTTACTCAATTGGGCAAATAAATGGGGTGAAGGCTTTAGACTCTGAAAAAGTTAAGAACAGTTAAAATAAGTTGCTTATGTGATCAGACTCATTTGTAATGTGCCAGGTAATCTAGAGTCTATCTGTAAGATTGGAATTTCAGTAACTATTTGCTGTACCTCAACATGAAGCATAGATTAGATCAGTAAATAAGTGTCTCTAGAGCTATTTTGCAGTATATCTACATTAGAAGCTTCTTCCCATATATCCCACTTCAGCTAGCTTTGGTATTAAACCTTCATTAGAGTTTTCGTATCAAAAGAAACACAGGAACACCAATAATTTATCTTGGATCTCGCCATCACAGACAAGCCCTAAACTTTTATTAATAAGATTTAAAAATAAATTCTAGCAATTCTGAGACTAAGCACCTTGCTTAATCTAGCAAAACAAAATTCTGGGCAAGCTTAACTTTTGAAGATTTTGGTACAACCAATCCAAGAAACTGAAAGGTGGTTGTTTTATGAGACCAAGTCATTACAGGTTCTGAGATGAGACCCCTTTTAGAAAGCATACAAACCTTCTGATAGTGCAACGGATTGTCAATGGCGTAGGACAGCGTCGAGATAAAGTTTGGTTTTGTAATCAGCGACGCACACTCCTGGATCAAAAATTGGGTCTGAAAAGAATAAGGAAACTTTGTTTTGTCACAGTATGACAAAATTAAACTTCTAGCTCTTCACTATGTGCAGCAGCATTAAATAAAGCTGATAAAGTACTTGCCTTCTTAGTGGTCAAATTCTAATTAGTATTTTCTGATTGAGAAAGCGACCAAACACTTTCCACCAAAAAGCAAAGCAAACTGGACTTGCACGCTATGTTTCACTTATTACATGCACCTACATAGTTTTAAGACAATCCAGAATTATTTGGACTTCTTGGGAGCTAAAAAAAGCCAGTGGGAAAATTGCTTAAGGATGGAAAAACACTCCTGAGGGTGGACAGACATACCCAGCAGCAGAAGTGTCAGTTAGTGGATCCAGATAAAGTTCAAAAAAAAAAAAAAACAAAGAAAACCTTCCAGAGTACAGCACATGCTGAACAGAAGCATTGCACTTGAGCTGTTTTTCCAGATCAAGGTGCAAGAGACCAACAGTTCTATGTCTTCTCGACTGGAGGACTGGAAAAAGACTTGTAATTCAAAGGCTACATTCCATAATGGAAGTTGGTTTGAAGTTACCATCGCTAAGCTGCCCCATTGCAGATTTCTAGTAACCCAAAGCAACAAGCAGATGCCTCAGTGCAAGTGTTACCTGATGGAAATCTTTGCCACTGCTTTTACCATCGCCACTGAAATCCACGTGCGAGAATAGACAGCGTAGTAAATGCCTGTCTGCCTCGGGACCGTGCCGATTCACAATCTGAAAAAAAACAAATCCCAGAAAAACAACTTGGTAACAGAAAGTCATTATACAGCATGATCTACGACCAGTACTGTGGATATTTTAATAATTTCACTGATAAGTACATTAGCGCTCAACAAAATGTCTGAGTGTTTCTTTTTTAATCAGTAACCTATAAGAAAAGTTATTAACCTTACCTGCAAATGCAAAGTGTTGAAAAAGAGTTAAGAAAAGAATCTACAAATAAGTCATTGACATAGACACCACGTATTTTATGGGTAGTGGTCTTGAGGAAGAGTGTTTTTTTCGAGTCACTTGGAGCATTTCTATCTTGTTTGCCCCTGAATCAGGCCAGAATCAGCATGGTACTATGGCCTCACTCTTGCCCATTCTTTTGGAGCTCCTGTAACCAAGTTTGCAAGTCTTGGGAAGTCTGATGTCCCTGTGCTACACCCATGCAGAAGGTCTGGCCACTGTACACCATCTTCACTGAGCTGGTGGCAGGTTTTCAGCAGCTATCTCGCTCATTACTAGAGCTAACAACACCAGATTAATGTCCCCTACTATTTGCCTTAAAATTTAATCCTTGCCTATGGAGCAGTTCAGCAACTCGCCCTACAAAGCACCTTCATGGTGGTTTTGCGGCCTCGTTTTTTTTTTTTTTTTTGGCTTGTTTACTTTCCCCACTCCCTCCCAGCTTCATCTACTTCATTGCTGTTACTTTGTTTAAATTCGACAATTGCAGAAGCTTGAAGTCACTTTATTATCAGGAACTATGTTATCTGTTCAAGCAGTTAGCAGCTATCATGAAATCCAATCTTCACCTATTAGATGCATTTTTGCTGTTGCTTCTCCCTTTCTAACTGAAAAACTGACACAACAAGCAAGCAAATACCAGTACACACCAATCTATGCTCCAGTTCTCTCTGTCAAGTTTATTTCTTTATTCTGTCACTAATATTGTAGAGATAGCTCTGCATCTTAACCAGAACAGCATCCCTTCCCATGCTATGTCAGCCCGGAGTAAATAACCTACTCCGGGTACGTTGACAGTGCTGCATGAGGCTATCATCTCCCATGACCAGCAGATTTATACTAAAGGCAGCAAACCAGAATTGACACGTTTTACTATGCTGGTTGAGGCTTCAGAAAACAGGCAAGTCCTTCATATAACCCCACTAAAACTTAGACACAGCAAGAGGGGTGGGAAGCAGGTTCCGCCTCCTACTGTTCAGTGAGCTACTTGGTGCAACTCCAGAAGATGAAGTCATAGCAGGAGGGAGACATAGAAGAAAACTCTGCATTAATGTCATCAGTGCAACCCCTTTGCATCAGAACTGGATAACTTCTTTGTTTAGAAGTAGCTTCAGAAGGTGAATCGTTTGAAAGTTTAACACATGGGAGAAAAATAATGGCTAAAGGTGCAGTGCAGCATCTTTTAGCTCTAGCTATGCTCATAGAGAAGTTTTTCCCAGGAAAGAGAAAGTTATTAGCAGGAAGAATTGTGGGAAAAAAAAATCTTTCTACTCACCACTCTCCCCATCTATCACACAGCCCCTCTGATCACAAAGTGATGGTTTGTGAAGAGTAACTGTTCCACAAGAAACGTCCGACTGACACAGCTGAATTACTGCCAAGCACTGAAGGTTGGAGCAGAGCTCTCATCTCAGGAGAGCAATTCAAAGTAGCAGTATATTACATAAAGTAAAAACCTGCCGGTTTTTTCAGGAAAAAGGCTAAGCACCAGCGGCACCCCGTCAAGAATGGAGTCTGGCTAAGTCAAACTATCAGAACACATTTGCTCCGTAGCTACTTTTCTGCTGTCGTAATCATTTTAAACCACTGGCATGCTCTAAGTCTCAGCTCTGGGACAAAAAAAGGTCTATCAAAAAAAGCTGAATAGCTCGGAAACTGCCAGCACCCATTTCTTACAAGCAAAGCATGGCCTTTTGGCACCGATTAAATTGAGATTAGTTTGATTTTAATTACAAGTACTGCCAGTATATCTTTACATATCAACTAAAAAGAATGAAGTTTGAGTAAAAGCATAACGAAGCCTGTTAAGACTCAAATTTGTACATTCTGACGACCCTTACGTTCTCTTTCAAACTTGCCATAGAGTTTGCTGCACTATTAAGAATGAATTCTGCACCAGTGAATTTGAATTTACCATACAGAGGTGAGCTGATTTCTGTTTATGAAAATGTAGGGTTAGGTTAAAAAAAAAAAAAAACTCTGCTCCTCAACATTCAGAAAATTTTGCCTTCCTGGATGAATCTATCTACAAAGCCCCTCTCCTCCATAGTCAGGTTTTCCTCACCACTAACTCAGGAAAGAGAGGAAAGAGACCATAAACTCTGTAGAAAAATTAAGAATTCAGCTTACAAATGCATAAAACTTTCAAGTTTTTAAAACAGTCTTAAAGCAACACCTACATCAAATGATGACCAAAACTATGTTAACACAGAAGTTAGCTGCACTTGTGAAAACATGTGTTATTTTGGTCAGATGTCCAGAGCTTTATGACCAGAAACCATCTCCACTAATCCTTCATGAAAAAGAACTCTCCAGATCTGTTTTCTCCTACTTATTCTGTATGTTTAGAAGCAATCTTTGTAAAATTCAGTGTGTTATGCCAAAAATTATGCCAAACAGCAAACCATGAAACAAGGGAGTTAAAGCATAGAGGTGTTGAAATATCAAATGAAACCTTGTGCTAGCAACCACATAAGTGACACTTTTAAACATCAAGGGAATGTGGAGACCTTAGGAATTTAGTCTTGAAAGGCCAGAAGATCCATTTTTAAGTAATTATACACAAACCAGCCATCTCCACAGACAAGTGTGCAGTCTCTCAACATAGTAAGACTCAGAGGTCCCCAGTTAAGCCTAAGGAACAATTAATCCACATTTTAAAGACCTATATGCCAACTTCTCCTGAACCAAAGAAATATTGTCACTTCCCTATCTTTTCATGGAAAAATCTGCAAGTAATAATCCTGCAAAACTAACATATTTTTCAAGGACAGCATGATTTCAGACAAGTCCTTTGCATGTACTGAACTCACAAAAATGTACAGTCATGACTTAAATGGCATCAATATTCTCCCTTTAAGTACTGCAAAAACATCAATTACTACACCTAGAAGTTATGAAGGGTGTATTTGGTTTCCATAGCCTACAAGATCATTCTAAGTAGCTGCACTGAGTGCTGCTGAAATCAACCTTTCTGACTGAACAAAACTATTTTCTAAAACTGACTCTAACATTCACTTTCCCCTAAACACATCCCTGTGGACAATTGTTTTTACACCATCCCCCTGGCCAGGGCTGTTTTTAAAAGAAAAGATCAAACAAGAACTGGTTTTGGTTTGGATTCACAGTTACTCTGCCTGTCTCCTGATAAGCAGGAAAGAGGAACTGCACTTGTGCAGCTCAGATAACAACTATTCACTAAAAGATACAGTGCAAAAACACTTCTATGACACATTAAGTGAAAGCACTCAGATGCAATCAGAATTTACACAGACCTACTTCTTATCTTATTGTATTTGTTTTCAATGCAACACCTGTCATGAATAAATATATACTGTTTCATCCCTCTCCCATCCCATGATGTTTTCATGGAACTTCACTAAATTTTAAAGATTTAGCCTGAAGGAGTGTAGGAAGATTTTGCACACCACAATCCAAGAGCAGCAAAGTCAGAAATGACCTCAGCTCTGAGGAGCTGCGTTATTCCACAGTCAGACCAATGAAACCAACCGAGCTGCAATTCCAGAGCCTGAAGACAGCATATAGCAGTGAAAATGCTGCAGAGTACAGTTCAACCGCAGAGACAAACTCCACTTGATATTCCAATTTTTCTTTCCAAGGTTTCCTTTGTGGTATTATTGGTTTACTTACATGTTGTATTTCCTGCTGGCTGGCTCGGTAGTTTTTCTTGGTTAAATTGTCCACCAGGTAGCTGATTTGAGACAAGGCCAGCGAGAGCGAGTCAAGATTCATTGCTGGTCGGGGCGGAAGCAGGCGGCCGAGCCCGGCGCAAAATCACCATTATTCCCCTTTAGTCACCTCAGAGACAGGTTAATTTTTTTTCCCCCCAATTAGCCTGTATCTGTTTCTGTGCTACTTGCTTCAGCTCTTCTTTCTCAGTTGTCTTGCTCCGTTCTGAAACATGGCACCTGAAAGACAATATTGCATTTGATTTAGTTTCTGTACCAACTTTACAGCTATATTACGGGCTTTGCTGAAAGGCAGTTATTTTGCCACGGATTATTTTAAATTTAAAACAAACTTTCTAAGACAACGTTTTGTAATTCTTATACGACACTCAAGCAGTTAATGTTTTCTCTGTGTTTTCTATTTCCACTACAGCACTTACAAGGTAGAAAGTCAAATCCTAAAGAAATTGATATGGTGCCTTAGAGTTTTTCATTTTTAGTTTGCAAGACAAATTGCAGAAGAATAAAGGTGAAGACAGAAATTGGCAATGAGGACATTTTTGATAGTTACATCAAATCACTCAAATAAGTGAAGCTGTATCCACTAAGGAAAGCAGGCACAAGATTTCACAACACAAGCTTAGCTGCTTTCACATTACCCAACCACATTACTCATTTCTGCATTCGGCCAGCCTGGAGAAGCTAGCAAACAGCACAGTCAAAAGACAGACAACTCCTTCACTAGCGTGAGAAGGAAGAAAATGAGACACATAATAAATTAGATACCAGAGAAACACAGAGGTCACAATCATTGAAAGCATCAATCGCAAGTTTATACAAAAAAATTAGTCTATTTAAACATCGCTGAAATGGTTTGCCTCACTATGACCAGTCAAGGTAGCACTATGTTCCTCTCTACATACACCAAAATAAGCAATTGGGAATGAGTAACGCAAAGAACTGCTGTAAGATAACCCTAACATTTGGCTTATACCAAAAGCTGTTTTCCAGCGTGCAGTAACAGCACAGCTTGCTAGCTTAAATTTTTATGACAACATAAACTTAGCACTTAAAATGACAACTAGTTTGTTAAGTTACAGACTACCAATGCGGTAAAATTACTTCCCAAAACAACAGCTGCATAACCAATGGTCAGAGCAGCAGGTTCCACAGAAACTGTCCCCTCAGACTACAGGGCTGAAGGTTCATTACACTCAAGCGCTACGGGATCAAAACATGAAGGTCGCTGGCTCCTTGCCAAAACACTGAATATGCTTTTTTTTGGAATTAAAGATTGCTTTTTGCCACCTTGGCAATACGGCTAAGAATAGCAGCACATGTGTCTAAAGTCTCTGCCTCATCACCAAGATGGATTACGCTCATGATGTGTTTATCTGACAGTCAAAATGCTGTAGCAATACAATTTAGAAACAACCCCCTGCAGCAGGTTGGCTCCACGTGTTTGCATCTTTCTACAAGGGTTAGAACAGGCCATAGTACCAATATCAGTGAAAAAGGTTGTGCTGTTCATCAGAAACACAACTCTTCCCCTTCCTAAAAATGGTATTTACTCCCTTACACTTAGAATCACAACTTATTTAGCTTCTGCCTGTATTTTAACCATTTCCTCCTACCACAGACCAAAAGAAACTACACGAGTGATTAACTTTCCAGTGGTAGAGGCAGCAAGATGCTTCTTGGAAGGGATAGCAGGTTTATCAACAATATTTTTGTGGAAAACTTAAGTTCTCCTCTTTTACTTCTCCCAGGCACAAGTAACATCAGAGGCACAAAATAATATTCATAGACTGTTGTATTTTTTGGTTAAAGATTACATTAAAAAGGGCATCAGCTATTTGTGTATTCTCTGAAATAGATTCCACACCAGAAGATTCTACTTTGGGGAAAACCAAACCAACCAAACAAAAACACCTCACCTTTATCTGATGAAAAAGAAACTCAAGATATTTATAATATTGAAAGAATCATTTGATTCTTTCAGGCCTCAAAGACAAGACAGCTGTTTTATAAAAGATTTTCTGAACATGCTTTCAACTCCTGCAGCAAGCAGGATTGCAACAAATTCTTGAAATTATTCTTTTTTGTACACCTGACAGACCACCATTCGTTACAAATATTTAAAGGTTTTAACCCCCTGAACCATAAAACTGCCATTTAAAGAGGGTAACCACAGGAGTTATCAGAAATTCTCAATAGCTCATATCCAATTGCTTTCTAAGTGCTAGATTCCTCCTTTTGGAGTCACCCAGAAAGCGTCCGTGGGCACAGCCAGCACAGGTTTTCAGTAGTTCTTACTGTACCAACATAAAGGTTTGGAAAAATGTCTGTTAAACATCAACCCACCAGCGAGCCATTTCCCAGTACTTACACCTGCAAAAGCCTCAAAGTGCTTTAAGCAGCTGGCAAGGGGATAGCAATTTGGGCTCTATTAGAGCACTAGACTTCAGTGAGCAGCCTGGCACAAGGTTCAGGAATGGGACCAAACCGAAAGTCTGAGTCGGTCACTTTTAAGGAAGTAACTCAAGTTTCAGAGTTGCCCTTCTGGCTGTTGGGAAGGGAAAAAAAAACAACCTCATATTTCTCCAGCCGTTTTTCCTCAAACGGAAATAAACAGCGAGGCATTCACAGCGACTCCCCCCTCCCCCTCAGAAAACATCAAGTTTTAGGTACTGGGACTCTGAGCTAGGTTACTGCCAAAATACAGTGTCTGATGCGAATGAGACCCTCAACACAATTACACAATTTAGTTGCACAGAGCCACAGTAAACGTTCCCACCTTTGAGCTGTTCACACTTTCTGGCAGTGCCACAGAAGAATCCAAGTTAAACTCCAAGTGGGATTTTCTTTTCCAGGGAAGCAGAACTCAAGTGCCTGAACAGATACTGAGGCTGAAGCACAGGATACAATAGCCCAGGGAAGTAGCTTCCTATTTATGTTCTAAATACAGTGTTTGCATCACATGTGCCCTCCTTGATGGTAAAGGGTTTGACAGCACTCACAAGAACAAAACCAGTAACATCTCAGGGTGTCAAACAGCATGACCAACTTACAATGGGATATAAAATTACAGTCATTAAGGATGCACTGCCAGAAAAAGTCGAAGTGAACAGATATCGCGCCGGCCACTGAATGCATGTTAAACTTCGATTTCCATGGCATCGATTAAGAAAGTTATGCAAAGCAAGCTGTATTTTTAGACACATACAGTCTTAGTGGGAATGAAGCTTGCTCTACCACCTTCAAGAATTCAGAAGGCTCTCAGTCCATGTGCAGACTCGCCATCCTTACAGGTTCAGGAAATTCAAGCCTCAACCAGTATAAAAAGGAAAAACAAACAGAAAGTCCTAACTTCAATAATACAATCGGATACTTTTCAACTACAGTTCAGATCCGGCTATTGGCCACGAGACCACTGTCTATTGGGCACTACAGCTGACTTTAACAAGGTAAAATAAAATATTTATTGAAATCTGCAGTATTACATAGCCCAAACACTTCCCAAGGAAAAGAGACTATCCATATAACATTTAGCAGGGTAGAAGCTTCAGCAGATTCTCCAATACTGCGGAGCTCTGTTGGGCTATGAAGACATAAATACGATACAATTGCAGGCGAGAATCCAAAAGCACAAAATGGCCATGAAACCAGTAGTCAGACTTGGCAAAAACACTTCAGTGTTGATTCTGCACAAACCTGCAGGCCCATCGAGTTCAAACACTTGCTCCATAATGCTCAGCTGCCCACAACACTACTGATCACTAGGAGCAACTAAGTCTTGCTATAGAGAATAAGCTGAAGTCCTCCACACGCCTCCAGAAACAGGCTTACCAATCATTTAAAAGTATTTTTTAATCAGCCTTCAGTTTGTTAATATTTTGCAAAGCTAAGCAATCAATTCTGTTGGGTTTCAAGCGCTGTGCAGATTTAAGGCCATGTGTATTCCATGTGGAGAATAAAATAGCTTGAGTAACAGGAACAGCAACAGGCTCACTGGTATGGTTTTGAATTCCTGGTCCCAAACTGCTCCTAGAAAGTACTAAAATCAATATCACTAGGCCTGCTCTTCGAAGCCTCTTAGCCATTTCTTCAAATCCAGGCACAAAAAAAAAGAGCCATACACCCCTCAGAAGACCCATTCTGGAAGTGTTAGAAATTAGCAGGTACCTGCATACAGTGCCACTCAACTAAAAGTCACTGAGTCACTGATCCTGATTAAACACGGTGACTTTAATTTACAGTTAACATTTGAACTAGGCACACATGTTTACGCTACTGCGTTAAGGTCAGTTAAGTTTTAGCTTCAGGACGCACCTCAAACACATCAGACACACCACATGATATGGCATCTTTAGGCATCTTCACATCTCAGCAAGGAGACTTTACAAGAAACAAAAACCCAAGGGTCTGTCATGTTCTGCTTTCCCTCCAGTTCAATATTGCAGCTTAAAGTTCCCATTTTAGATGGGCTAAAGACCCATTCTCAGGGGCAGCAGACTTTTCACATGGAGGAGAGTTAAATTTTATAAAAAGAAGGAAAGGAGAACTGCCATATTCATAACAGTAGCCAGAGCTATAAAACAAAACAGCTGGGTAGAACAGTAGGGCCCTAGTAGCTTTTATTACTGGGTCACAAGGCTTCACTATCCACTTTTGCTCACTAATACCTGCCCAGCATCCATTCCACTTTATTCAGTGTTGCCTCGAACACCTAGAGTAGCCATTTTGGCATCTATTAACAAAGGAAAAAAGTATTAAATATTGAAATCATCTAGAAACACTAAGCTGTAATAGGCTCTTCTCCAAACAGGGGAGATCAGGAGATATCAAGTTTACTAAGAGTTGGGTTTGGAGTTACCAGGACAACAGGAACACTAGTTAAAAGCACACTTCGAAGCATGGGACACCTATCTATGTGTTACCAACTCACTTTATTTCCTGTTTACAAGACAGTTACCTCATCTGGGTTAGTCCTGCCTGGAGTTTTGGTCAATGGCAAAGCAGTTACCTTAGAAACAGGAAGCATTAAAGCTACATGCATGGAGAATGACTTGTTGGATGTCACACCTGTTGTTACCTGCTTTTGGAGGAAAAACAAAGAAATACAGGGAGCCCACGCTGCACTTCCTTCTAAAAAGTCAGGCTTGGAAAAAGACAATGTCTAAACCTGTGACACAGTGAGTGACTAAGGGTCCCTGCTTGTGCTTATTATATTTACACACAAAGGCTTGTTACCTCCTTTCTGCTGCAAATAAAGACCAAACAGAATAGTTTGTAGTCATCTGAAATTAAATCGTGACAGGCCACTAACCTCAATTTAGCGTAATAAACTTGTGAAAATGGCTATATGCACCTCAGAGGAATAAAACTACCACAGAAGAGTTATTTCAAACAAGGAAGCATCTCTCAAAGCTGCCAACTGTTGATAACACTGGTTCCAAAGGAAGCCCGTGCTCCCGCGCAGGGCGCTGCAGCTCCATGCCAGCACCAGGAGCGCTCCCTCCGCGCAGCCTGCGGCCGGGCGAGGCCCCGGGACGCTCCCTAGATGTCCCCGCTCACATGTCGCTTTCTCCCCGGTTTTCTCCCACCAACCCGGATCTCCCGGGGAGGCCACGGCCGGGCGCGTGCGCGGGCCCCGCACCTGCTCCTCGCCCGCTCCCCGCGAACTTCGCCTCTCGCCACGCGCCCTATGAGCGCGGGGAGGAGCGGGGCGCCCCGCGGCGGCCCCGACCGAGCAGGCGGCGCCCGCGCCGC
>VWPW01002638.1:249461-259754 GCA_013389825.1 Crypturellus undulatus | reverse complement strand
CCCGCCCCGAGGGGCTGCGAGGCGGGCGGCGCCCGGCGCCGGCTCCATCCTCACGGCGGCTTCATGGGGCCCTGCGCACGCGGGGCGGGACAGGGGGTCACGGCGGAGGGAGGAGGGCTCCGAGGCGCCGCGGACGCTGCGGGCACCGGGGGCCGCAGCGGGAGGCTCGTGGCAGCAGCCCCTGCTCTGGCGGGGACGGCGGCCTCGCGGGAGGCCCGGACCTGCGGGGACAGGCCTGCGCAGGCAGCGACTGCGGGAGCTGCCGGGCGCCCCGGGACAGCCGCAGAGGAGGCCGCGGAGACACCCCTGGGTCCCTGCGGGGGAGCAGACGCCCCCGCCGCCGCCGGGCAGCCCGCGGCAGCACCGGGGATGCCCAAGGGAGGCGGCTGCAGTTGTGGCTGCACCACCGTGTCCTGCACCTCCAAGCCAGGATCAGGAGCACTGGGGACGTGAGGTGGGGGCAAGCGCACTCCCACTGCAGGGATCCTTGGAAAATGGGGTTGCACCGGGCAGGAGAGCCCCTGCGCTGCCACATTCCTGAGGGGGAACGTTGAGTACGTGGAAAGGACGGGATCCAGCAGCACTGGCAGGGAGGAAGGCTCCAGCTCCCCACAGCCCTGTGCACCTTACCTTGGAGGGACCATCCGAGTTCAGGGCTCCCTTTCCAGCCTCAGTTTAAGGGGAGGGAAGATTCCTGGTCATTCCTCTCAGTCTTCCCTTGGGATCTTTCCCCCCCTCCATGCAGCAGCAGCGTGGCAGAGCAGAGGACACCAGGGCACCCTAACGCTAGGGCGCACGCAGGGGGCCCATGTCTTGGCTCAGCTCCCTGCTGTGCAGGGAGGCCCCAGGGGATCAGGGCCAGGCCAGTAGGGCTGATGCAGGAACGGGGAGAGGACAAGACCAACACAGCAGTTTTCAGGCATGTTCTTATTGAGGGGCAAGGAGTTGTTTCACCCCAAAGTACAGGAGTGAAGCCAGGAGAACCAGGTTGAGAGAGGGGTCGGGCCTCAGGCAGCAACAGCACTGCGAACTGCACCCGTGAGGAGACTCCCTGCTGGACAGAGTGAAGCCGGGAGCGTGGGATGGCAGCACGGAGAAGTCCTCGAAACCTCGCTGTGGAGGGCAGGTGGCAGCTTGGGCGGTGCCTGGCCCTCAGCCAGCCCACAGCCCAGCTGCAGGGGTAGGAGCAGGGAGGCCGCACAGGGAGGCCGAGGAGGTGGCGGGGTGACTGGGCAACCCTCCTGCACGGCTGCCCCGCCGCGGCCTCACGACACTTCTCACGGAGGAATGAGTGTGGGGATGCGCTCATGCCCGTGTGGGTGCCAGGCCGCTGACCATTTGCTTCCTCCGATGCAGAGGGGAGCTGGGGCGGATAGAGGCAGCATGAACCGCAGGGGAGAATGGTTCTGATGGGAGTAGAAGCCAGCAATGGTGCCCCTGCTCTGCAGCGCAGGGGAATTTCAACTAGGCCTCTACAACGATTCATCTACAAGATACATTCAGCAGCGGCGTTAAGTGCTGCGGTTGGAAGCCTTCTGCTTTCTGCCTTCCCCTCCCGCTCCTCCATGAGCGGCAAGAGCACGGGGAAGGGAAGGTCAACAGCTCCCAGGCACAGCTCTGTCTTTACTTGGTGACTTGATGGATGGCGTGAGCCAGGTAGCCCACGTTGCCTGACGTGACTCCCGCCACAGAGATTCGTCCGTCCTTGGTCATGTAGATGGAGAACTCCTTGGTCAGCCGCTCCACCTGCGATGGAAGCGCAGAGTTGACGGGGAGGAGCCCAGGCTCTGCTGGCAGCCAGGCATCTGCCCACTCGCAGCAGCAACCTGCAGAGTCGGCAGCACAGGGCTGGCGAGCAAAAGAGATTGCCCAGCTCCTGGGCAACACACAGCAGGACACAGGTCCCCAATGTGCTCCAGTACTGCAGGACCTCACAGAGGGTGGATGGCTCCTATGGGCCCATTTAAGCACCTGCAGTCGAAATCCCTCTGAAGACGATAAAGAGCACCCCGAGGTGACAGGAAAGGCATTTACCTGCTCAGGCTTCAGCCCCGTGAAGCAGAACATGCCGATCTGGTCGGTGATGTGCTGCCAGTTGTGGGAGGAGCCCTCTTTCTTGAGGTTGGACACTAGCTGAGTTCGCATGCTGATGATCCGGTCAGCCATGCTCTTCACCTCCACCAGCCTGGGGAGCCAAGCCAGGAATCACTCAGAGCGCAGCTGGGAAGCACACACTGCCCCCCCTCCCCCGCAGCTGCCCAGGAAGCAGCCCTCGGCCCCTAATGGGCGAAGCCCCAGGGCAGAAACCCCCTGCTCCCGCTGGGGAGCTGCTTCTTTCTCCGGGCATCCGAAAGGGGCTGCTCTGTTTAGCCCACAGCTGGTGAACAGTATTAACAGAGACTTTGGAAGCACCTCTTGCTTCCAAAAACCATGGGAAAGCTGGAGGGCTCTTGGCAGCACCATCCAAAACATGTAGAAGATCTGGGCATAACCAGCGAGGCCGGGGAGGCTCCCAGAGCAGGCAGTGCCTTGAGGAGACATCTCTGCCGGACCCTGCACGAGGCGCGAGCATCAGAAGGCCAAAGGAGCCGCAACAACACAGAGGTGGCCTCTGTTCTGCAGGGCCAGCTGTCCACAGGGCTGTGGTGCCAAGGGGCCGCGGGAACCCAGGCTCACGCCTGGAGCATGCTCAGTGTGCACAGGTTACATTCCTCTGCCTTATTCCCAGGGGTCTTAGGCTTCCCACTTCACCCACGTGGGACATATTAAGTGCCTACAATGCCTTAGGCAGCCTGCTGCCCTGTGGGGACAGGCAGCTCCTGCAGCTTTGGATCCCAGTGGAGTTTTATCCCCTTTAGCCCTTTCCGGCCTGGCAAGAGAGAAGAGCCCCCACGCGCTAGGCCAGGCTGATCCCAGCTGATGTGGGACACAAGTGCCCAATCTCGTTCCCGTGGGCAAAGGAACAGCACATGCTGCTGTGGGCACCGCCCAAGCAGCGGGCACCGGCACAGTGCAATGCCCAGGCCGGCCCCGCTCGCTGCTGCGAGCACTGGGGTGTCCCTCTCACCACTCCTTCCGCAGATCGGGGCTGTTCAGGATGAGGGAGGCGATGCGGGCTCCGTTGAGAGGCGGGTTGGAGTACATGGGGCGGATGAGGATCTTCAGCTGCGACTCCACCCTCTTGGCTTCCTCCGCATCACTGCAGATAACCGTGAAAGCGCCCACGCGCTCCCCTGAAAAAGAACAGGACCTGCTAACACTCCAAGGCGAGAACAAGGGGAGCCTGCCAGGCATCTCTGCAAAGACACCAGGCTGCTAGCGGAGGGCAGAGGGCCCACCTGGTATCTCCCTGCTCACCGTACAGCCCCATGTTCTTGGCGTACGACTGTGCCAGCACAATGTTGATGCCCTGCTCGATGAAGTGCCGCACAGCCCAGGCATCCCGGTTGATGTCACCGCTGGCAAAGCCCTGGTAGGCCATGTCAAAGTACACGAGGAGGTTCCGTTTCTGCCAGACAAGAGGGAGAGTCCATGGGGACAGCTGGCCACCCCTCCGCGCCGCGGAAAGCAGGGCAGCAGCCTGCTCGGCTGTGACTGTGCCCCTCCACAAACACAGCAGCACCAGGAGAAGCACCAGGATCACAGCTTGCTCTTCCAGCCTTGCTGTGCTCCGCCCTTTCCCTGGGAAGGTGCCTAGTGCACAGTGACTGCTGGACCTGGATTACTAGGGCTCCCCATGGTCAGCTGGAAGCTGGACCTGAATGGCTACCGTTTCTGGCTCCTGTCTTTGGTGCAGGAATGAGACAACCATAGCCAGTAGCTCAGCAGAGACCAGATGCCATCCATGAAATCTCAGAGCCATATTTTACCAAGGAAGAGCACAGCACCACTGGGACCCTCCACCACTCACCTTCACCACAGCAGCCATCTCCTTCCACTGCTCCTGCCGGGGATCCACGCCGGTAGGGTTGTGAGCGCAGGCATGCAGGAGGATGATGCTCTTCTCCGGAATTTTCTAAGAAAGATGTGACAGAGAATGAATGATTAATGACGCCTGGAGTCTCTTCTTAGCCTAGACACATGTGCATCCACAAAGATGGCTTAGAAGGCCCTGCAGTGCCAGGACTCTGGAGGAGCAAGGATACAAGATGTCTCTTGCTCTTATATGTCTGACAAGTTCTGCAAAGTCTCCAGCCTTGATATAGTGTCTTCCATGGCTCCCTGTCACACTCGGGCTAAGGCAAAAAACACAGACACCTTCCCACACCACTGCCAGCATCCAGGCCCTCAAGGAAACTCACAGAAATGTCATCCATGGCTCCCGAGAAGTCAAGGCTGCAGGTCTTGGGGTCGTAGTAGCGGTAAGCCTGAAGCTGCAGGCCAGCATCACGGAAAATGGGTGTGTGGTTGCCCCACGATGGTTTGGGCAGGTACACATCGCGACTAGACTTGAAGAACCGTTGCTGATCAAGAGAAGGAGAGCACATCCAAGTAAATTGAACAGATTCAGGAATCTAGAAAAACCTGAAACCTCAGCTCCTAATGAATGATTCCTTTCATTCCCTGACTGGCCAGGGACTCACCAGAAAATTGGCTCCAATCCGCAGAGATCCAGTCCCAGAAATACCCTGCACGGTGACATACTGCAAGGGAAGACACAAACACATGAGTGAGCTGACAGCACACAGCTCCCTGTGCGAGCTTTGGCAGGTGTAGGCACTGCCCAGCAACAGCTCCTTCAAGCAGGAACACAGGGCTGGAAGGGGCTGCACAGAGCAGCGAGTTCAATTTGCGATTCCATCCTCATTAACCCACAGCTGTGTCCTGGAAATGCGGGCTCCCCCTCTCCCAATCCAACAGGTTCCTCTGAGACATCCTGCAGCACAGCTGAGCTCTGCGGCCGAGTCCACACTGGTTACTCCACTACCAGTGCAGGGATGAGGGACCAAGCAAGGTCGAGCCCTCCGGAAGGGCTGCTTTACCACAGTTTTCAGAGACAGCAGTTACTGTTAGGGCTAAAGGCAGCAGGACCCACACCAGCCCCTCCACTCCTCTGGGGCACCCACGTACGGACCATAAGCGCTGCCCACCCCTAGGTTTCCCACATGCTCCTTACCCGGCCGCTCTTGAAAGCTTCACTGTTTTCACCCAGCGCCAGCTCTGCTGATGCCCTGGTGAAATCTGCCAGCCCCCCAATGGGCAAATATTCCTTGTCCATCTTCTTAGCCGCTATCTGCGCCTCTGCCTGGAAAGAGGAAGACATGTTCGATATGGAAGGCTTCATCCACATCCAGCTCGGGGTCTCTTCCCATTTGCTGCTCCAAGACACCAAAGGATCTTGTGGGAGAGGAGAAAACCAGCATCATATCTGCAAACATCTCACTGCCCTACCCCGAAGGCAAGATTCCCACCAGGAGCCAGAGCCCTCTCTGGTGGTTAGCACGGTGCAGTAGAGCCAGGTAAACAGGTGCTAGAGGAGAGCACCCGATAGCAGCTAGTGCTGCAGCCCAAGGACACGTGTCTCTTTGCTCAAGCTAGAACGGTCCTGCAGGAAGGAGAAACCTGGTTGTTACCTAACAGCAGAGGTGGACTCTAAAGGGAGACACTTTCCAAAGCTAGGAAGGGTACAAGCTCTTTGCAGGCCCTTGCAACTGATAATGACATCCCTGGGAACTTCAGCCCATCCGGAAAGCAGCCGGCCTGAAGGCTGCTTCCCCGTCTCCTACGCTGGCCTCCCCTCAGCCTTGCTAATCTCAGCCCCAGCCCACCTAAGCACTAACCTGCTTTCAGTTCACTGCTTCTTTCAAGTGGACCTAGCATAAAAAAAAAAAAAAAAAAAAAAAAAAAAAAAAAAAAAAAAAAAAAAAAAGCCCAAGTCCTTATCTAGCACAGGAGGCAGCAAGCACAGTGGACTGCAAGCCAAAAAAAAAGAAAATACAGTGACAGAGACGCATTCCAAGCGCTCTTATTCCTGCTCCCAGAGGAGCTGGACAGAGGCTGGCAGCACTGATGCCCACAGAAAACTCCATCTGTGCCACCATTCAGGCTTTGTGGTTGTCATTGGGCTGCAGGGTTACTGCTGAGGAACTGCTTTAAATCCCAGGCAGACAAGAAACATGCACCAGGTACCCTCCTTGCGCAAGGAGAGCAGCTGGTTAACAGCTCTTTAACAGCTATTTAACAGCTTATTTCTATACTTACAGCTCTGGGAGGCTCCAGCAAAGTTACCCCAACCTTCTCCATAATCCTATCAAGGGCAGCATCCACATTCAGTTCCCCAGCTGCAGCTTCAGACTGGCTTATGGGCAAACTGGTAACAGAGGCTCAGTGCAATTTCTAATCCAATAAAGGGGCAGTGTTGGCTCTTCCCTCCCCTGCGGGCTGGCCCCGGGAACATTGGGCTATTCACAAGAATCGCCTCCGAGCCCAGAGGAGAGCTGAACTGGAGGGTTCGAGGAAGGCAGCAACAAATTAGATTTACTTGGATGGAAGCAGGATGCCCTTTTCCTATTCTTCCTCCTAGAGAGATGGCTCCACTCTCTCCCTGTAGTATTAGTTCTGCTAATGGAGACATTTAGCAAACCGCCCTGCTCTTCCAGAGACAAAGCGTGTTGTAAGGACCAATGGGCAAACCCGGCCTGGGGACTGCACATGGGGCCCTCCGTGTTCCCGCCATGGCACCTGGGTCCGATCCTGCCCGCGGGCAGCAGGGCTCACCTTGCGAACGCAGTTGAGCACGTAGGGCTTTCCATTGTCATCCCGATACGCCCCGACACCCAGGTTCATCTTCTTGGAGTTGGTGTCGCGCTTGAAGGCTTCCGTGACACCCAGGATGGGGTCGGGGGGGCCCATCTCCACATGAGACCACCATGAGCTGGAGGGAGAAACCCAAATTAGGCGCAAGGAACGAAGGATGCTGCATCCGAAAGCCATCAGCCTGCGCCCTCCTCCTGCCCCACACAAGCCAGGCCTAAACCTGCAGCAAGTCTAAGTGAGCGCGTTCCCTCCTCAACTTAGAATAAGACCTGCAGCAGCTTGACAGGGCAGAGGGTTTGGAGGATAAATAAGCACATCCCGGCCTGCCCTGCACCTCACGTGTCACCCACCTGCTCTCCAGGGCAGTGTCACTCTGACCCGACACAACAACACACACGTTCACTAGCGAGCAGCACCCTTCAGGTGTGCACCAACTGCTAGGAAGGACACCTCAAGAGGAACCTGGCCCTTTACACTGCAAAATAGGCAAAACTCCTTTAATTTAATATGGCTAGAAATAAATGGCTTCATCTACATCATTAATGGGTAGAAATGGTCCTGTTTTCCTTACGTGCTGACACTGTCAAGGCTCCAGGAAACCTTAAAGTCTCCCACTCTGATCACTCTCCAGGGCTGGGTTGCCGCTGCACCCAGAGAAGCTCCCTAGGGAAGCTTCCAGATACAGGCTACAGGTGGAAGACGGAGCTTCTTCCAAACCCCCGCCAGAGCTCCGGGCCCTGAAAACTAATCTGCTTCTTCGGCAACACTGGTTGTCCTCACAAAGGTATTTCCCTTCCCTGTCCTACAAACTTTGCCTCCCTAGAGAGGAACTTTGTAATCAAACGCTGCAAGGAGAGGGGTGTGGGGCGTTTAAGGTGCCCGGGAGCGGCAGGTCGCTCTCTGGGGCGGGATGGCTGGGGCATCCCTGTGCGATGTGCGTCCTGGCACACTCCTCACACTCATCCCCGTGCTTACCCAGCCCCTGGCGCCAGGTTCATCTCCCCTGGGGGAGGATTGAGGAGATGGCTCCAGCCAGGGCTTCATGAAGATAAGGGTCTTTTGTTATCCGGGAATGATAACCTGAGTCAGGACCCTGCCCCAGGCAATGCAGGGGCCTCAAACCAGCCCCAAGCAGCCAGACCTGCCCCCGCACCCACAGCACCAGCAGAATTTGCCTTCCCACTGCTCAAGCCCTCTTTCAGGTCTGTTTAGACCACACTTTAGTCACCACATATACCTGCTCTGCATGTACATACATGCAGATTACCTCTCATCTGAGCCCCAGACATGGTTTGTCCTCTTCAGATTTAATTCTCTCCTCACAATTATAGTGTGCCCACGAAAAACACAGCGGATGTGCACAGGCAGGCACCCCCTGGGCAGCTTGAAAATGGAAGATGGGTTTAGCATTTTCTAGCCTGCTAACCAGAGAGGTAATTAAGAGCTGTTAAGTCCCAGATCCGCTCAGAAAGGGGCATGAGTCAGCCGTGGCAGACACCTACCCTTGGAGGTAGGGGAGAAGCTCAGAACGCTGCGCTGCCCAGGACACGGTGACGGCCACCGAGGGGCTGTGTGGGCAAAGCCCTCGCGCAGGGTTTGGGCGCGCAGCATCTCCCCCTTCCTGCCCATGGAGGCGGCACGTGGGGAGAGAAGCACCCGGCGCGCCAGCATAGATCCAGCAGGGGTTCATCTGGTCTAGGATTATTTTGGCACCGAGGGCTCGCGGAAGCTTGAACATCCCTTTCCAAGGGCTGCTGTTCCTGCAGTGGAGACAGCAGCACCTTCCTGCTGCACGTCTTGCCAAGCCGCTTACGGAGCTCCCAATCCCGCAGGCGCTTAAGCAGGGCACTGGGTTCCCCGCGACCGCTGCGGGGGACACGAATCCCACAGCGCGCCCTGAGCTCCAGCACTCCGGGGAGTTAAGCGCTCTCCTTTGAGCTGCTGCTTCCATCAGCTTAAGGCAGCCAAGGGTGGGTTTAGGGCCGATTTTCCCCTTCTTAGCCCGAGGGGTTTGGGGTAAAGGCTAAAGAAAGACTCCTCTGTCTTTCCCAGGGAGTTAAGTTGGCAAAGAGACAAGAAAACAGTTCAGATCAAGTTGTCTAAACACACTGGGATACTCAGAGAGATCCTGATGTGGGTTTGGAACAAGTAATCTAATAAGGCTCCGTATTTCGATAAATAACTACCTCTATGCTATCATAAACATCTGATGTTTTTAATGTGGTGTCTCTGCACTGCACTATAGTTTATTTCCAGCGATTAAAACAGTGCTAGCACTGAGTAAAGGTCAAAATTATAAACTGCACGTTCTCTCTGCCTGCACTCCAGGGCTGGAGATATTTCAGTGCACAAGTATAAACAAAAACAAGTTTAAGCTGTGGTTGGAACTACTTGAGGGATATGGAATGTAAGCCAAAACCAGCATTTTCCTCAGCTTCCAGACTCAAACGTGGGTGCTTTGAGGCTGTATTTAGATGCTGAGCAGATCTGTTGTTCAGGTAGTCTCTGTCCCCCCACCAGCCAGCCTGTGGAAAGAACGCCGCAAAAACTGATGCTGCTGAAAGAAACAAGCTTTTACCAGATTATTTTCCAGCCAGGCTGGTCTTTTGAATCGATTCATCACACAGCTACGTGCCTAATGTGACAGACAGGACAAAGAGGGCAGGAACATGCACCAGGATGTTCAGAAGAGAGCAGCACCCTTAGGAAACGCACGTGGCACTTGGGGCCCAAGCAGCAGAGACTTTAACAGAGCGTTTACAGAGCCAGGCTGGGCTCCCAGGACCTGTTTTCCTCCAGGTTTTCTTCAAACAAGCGTTTAGAAGCTCAGTGAAGTTCTCCCCTGTTGGAGCCCCACACTCATCCCCTGAGCTCCAGCCCCCAAAGACACCCAGCCCCTACACCTCTGCCAAAGGCAGCCCCAAGAGCAGCTCTGCAAGCCGGAGCAGAGCGGACAGGCCAAAGGCAACTCCGTGATCTCAGGCTAAAGCAAATATTTATTTAAGAGAAGCACAATGGCAACAGGCTGCTCCTGCTGCCACAGCCCTCGCGGGCCTGAGGAATTCATTGCCCCGCTCAGCTCTGGTGACCACGTCACACAGATAAGCATTGAAAGCCAGGGGCTGCTGATACCTCAGGAGAGGTATCCTCCAGGCTATCACCTACCGCTAATTAGCACCTGCGTGTCAAAGGATCCCCTTAATCTCCTAACCCCTGCCCTGCTTTCGGAGGCCGCTCTCACACCAGGAACAAGGGCGAGCGTCTCCTCGAGATGCTCCCGGGCACGGTCGAGGAACCCGCGCGGGCCGGAACCGGCTTAACTTAACGGGCCCGTGGCCTGCTGGACCCTGCGATTGGCGGGGGAGCAATTAATTAATTACCCAATTAATTAACCAGGAAAATTGCGCGGCGGAGCCCCTGGGGGCTGCCCCCTCCCCCCGCCCGCGGCGCCCTCTGAGGCGCCCCTCAAGGGCAGGCGGGCGGCGCCGAGCGCCCACCCCCCGGCGCGGCTGCAGCCAATCAGAGCGCGCGGCCGCG
>VWPW01002638.1:70651-242126 GCA_013389825.1 Crypturellus undulatus | reverse complement strand
GCCCCCCCCGCCCCGCCGTGTCACCCTGCTGCCCCCCGCGGGGCTGCGGCCCTGCCCGTGTCACCCCCGTCGTCACGGACCCCTCCCCCGTGTCGGGGCACCCCTGCCTGGGTCACCTGTGACACCCCCCTCATCACGGACCCCTTCCCTGTGTCGCTGCCTCCCTGTCTGTGTCACCCCCCTCTCACTACCTCCCTGCCCTCCCGTCACTGCGCCCCTGCCCCATCGCTGTCACCCATGTCCCCCCAACTTGTCATTGCGTTCCTGCCTCCTGGCCCCCCCCATAATGCACCCCCCCGTGTCACCGCCCCCCTGCCCGTGTTCCCCCCACCCCATGTCACCCCGGGGCTGTGCAGCAAGGGCCACCCTGGGCCCGGCGTGAGGGGCAGCAGAAGGGGCCCTGGGGCTGCCGTCAGCTCCGTGGAGCCACCAAGCCCCCTGCGGCCCCGCTGCGCTCCGATTGCTTTCCTGGATGGCCGCTCCGCACCCCACGGCCGCTCCCTCCAGGGCGCTTCCGGGGGGACCTGCTCCCCTGCTCCCTCCTGGTCCCAAAAGCACCAGGAAATTTCCAGACCCCAACAAGAAGCAACATGTGGGTTAGGTCGCTGCCTCCAGCTCTGGCTCCCTGGAAAGGGGGGCACCACATTGCCATGGCTACGGGGAGGAAAAAAAAAATCCAGAGAGACGCTTGTGCCGATAAAAGTGGTTAATTAAAGAGAAGGAGCTGGGGAAGTTCGTCTGTGGCTCGGATGCAGCCGGAGCCGCGGGGCAATTCCAGGCCCTCACAGCCCTGCGCAGGTCAGTGCAGCCAAGGAGGAGGAGGAGGAGGATAAGGAGGAGGAGGAGGGTCCGGGCTGCAGAGAGGAGCCAGGGGCAAAGGGATGGGGCAGGCACCACATCCAAGGAGCCAAGCCCGGGTCACATGGAGCCTCCGGCGTCGCCAGCACATCCAGGGCCCCTTAACCAGCTCCTCTGAGGAAGGCCCTGAGGGTCCGGAGCCCCCGGCCCGGCTCTGCTGGCAAAGCCCGGGCAGCAGGACAGGGCTGGGCTTCGCTCTTGCTGGTGCCCCGAGTACTTGCAGTGACACCTTAAACCTGTTTTTTTGGGGTAGGGAAGAGAAAAAACTTAGCCAAAAAAAAAATCACCCTTACCTCAAATGCAGATTTCTGGTAAAAAGAAATGTCTAAGGGAACTTTGATAACTTGAAGGCAAAGGCTATGATCAGTTAGTGAGTTGAGATGGAAAGCACTTTTTAATTAAAAAAAGGCTTTTTTTGTTTGTTTGTTTACTTCAATGCTCTTCCGAGGAGGGCAAATGGTGATTTGTGTGTAAGGGGAAGGTCCTGGTAAACAGAGCCTTGCCCAGCAAGTTATCTTTCCGAGCATCTTTCAGATTAACTCCTCGAGCACAGAAGGCAGAATTTCCAGAAACAAGCTGCGTGCCAAATGGGAGCGAAGGGATGCCACAGCTCTCGTCTGAGCTGCTTATTCCAGCCACGGATGTCTCCCGAAAGCAGCAAGAGAACTAAACAGAAAGCAGAGCATCTGCTGCGAGAAGCAGGGCTGTGCCCAGCGCCACAGGCGAGAGGTGCCCAGGCCCATCTCCAGCGTCGAGACCACCCTGTCCGCCCCGCGCACAACCTGCTGGGAGACCCTCCTTGGAAAACTCGGTCCTTTCCCTTCTATCCCCTTCCCAGCTGGATCAGGAGCACCGCTCAGGCCGTGGTCCTGACCCTCCTGGACCAGGCCCTGGCGTTTGGGCTCTGCTGCTCTGTCCCCTCCTTTCGTCATCACAGCCCCGTGAGCACTGAACACAAGCACGTTGCTTCCAGTAGCACAGCAAGGTTTATTTCCTCCCCCCAAAATCACATTCCATCATTTTGCAACTTGCCAGCAGTGAGAAAGAACATTTGATTAAAGGGATCTTCAAAAGCAGAGAGACAAACCAGCCTGTGAATTGAATCCCTTCCCCTCTCTTCCAAGACACCAAAATCATCCCAGGATTTCCAAAGCGCCCACAGTCCACCTCGTTATTCAACAAGGCCCAAAATCCAGCTGCTCACACAGAATTCAAGCTGCCCAGGTCAACCTTTACCAGTAGAATGAAGGGCCTCCAGGTTTTAAAGGGCTCCAAGGTTATTTCAAAGACATTTCTTTAAAAATAGGTGGAATTTGGCAAACATATTGAAAATTTCAGCTGTGTTTTCAGTAGTATTCAAGTACAAGCCTGTGGTACTTTTATATCTGGTCTTCGCCCCTCAAAGCTCTCGCCAAGGTGCCAGTAGCTGCTAGCCATCGCCAGGACGGGCTGGCTTATCCAGTTAGTGCTTATCCAGCACTAACCCCGCGGCTCTCGGAGCGCATCCAGGGCGCCGGAGGCAGACGTTGCTGCTGGACTCCTCTAATCTCCCGCCTGGCCCGAGGAACGGCAGTGGCTTTGCAGATGCTTCCCATCAAGATCCAGGCGAGTCCCATTCCGATTAATTAACGGAGCCGGATGAAATCCCAGCCTTAGCTACCTCGGCCGCTCGCTAGTTACGGCCAGCCGCAGAGCTGCCTGCGCCTCCCGCTCGAGGGACCTCGTATTCACGGAGTATTAATTAGCTGGACGTGAAGCACCTCTCCTCGGCAGGGGAAAGTATCTGCTCTCTCTTGGCCCCGCAACAAACACGTCCCGGGTCAATCTGCAGTCTGAAAAGGCAAAGTGCTGCCTGCTCTCTCTGTGCATCTGCTGCTTGTCATCTTTCCTCGCTGTTGGCAAGCGATGCAGCCCTGCCGGACCCGAGCGGCCAACCAGCTTCCCTCTCCGGCAAGGAAGAGCTGGAGCCTCTTCGCGCATGGCCGTGATCAGAATTGGCCCTGAGATCCCGACCCACTGAGCAGGAGGAGGACCTGTCGCAGAGACCTACATGGAGGGTAAAGAGGTGCCAAGACATCCAATGACTCCTCCACCTCCAAAGGTCTCAAAGAGGAGGTTAGGCAGACATTTGCCAGGGCCAAACGGCAACATTCATAGCTCTCCACCATGAGCTGGGTGTCTTCAGATCATGGTGTCACCTGAGAACACTCAGCTATGACAGGCTCTATAGGAAACTCCAAGATAAGTGAATAGAAAAGTTTACCTGACAATTATAGCCACTGTTTCATATCCGGCTGCATCCACTGCTCAGCTCAGCCTTGGGGGAATACTGAACAATCCTGGTGAATATTCACCATGGACTAACCATGGTGGAGTAGTGGCCTACAGCTGAAAGGGGATTTGGTGGCCTCTCTTTTGTTCTTCACTCACTGTTAGGTTCAATTTCCCCATGGAAAGGGAGCAGTGAAAGCAGAAGAGCCTGTAAAATCGGGCAACCTTGTCAATGGCGAGGTGCAAGGGGGACACATTGTGGGAATGTCCTCCCGCAGTTAGCAGGAACACAGCTCCACAGCCCATCTGGGAAGGCAACAGAGGGCCCTGGTGAGACCTTCAGGGATGTTAGGGGAATAGAGCCCCTTGGGCACACAGTGGCTTTGAAAAAGCCATAAAATCAATTGTAATTTGCCTACCAGGCAGCATTGCTTTCTCCGGACCCATCTTACTTGTTGTCTAACCCTTTTATGTATCCAGGTCCTCATCCAAACCTCAGAGCCTCCTCCTGGCTTTGGATGAGGTCCCAGCATAGCAGCCTGCACACCCTGAGCCCAGCCCTCGGCCCCTCGAGCTGCATCGCCAGACAGGAGCCCAGTGCGGTGCCCAGGGCAGCCTGGCGGGAGCTGCGTGGAGAGGCAGGACACACGGATGAGACATCGCAGGGCCGCAGAGAAAGAGGGGGCTGGAGCTGGATCGCTGCCATAGTCCATCGGGGTGCATTTCTGAGAGTGTCAGAGAGCCGCCTGGCCTCCCCTGGCAGGATCAAACGGAGCTGGCTGCTAGTAAGGGCTTCATCCTGGCCAACTTCAAAGCACACCTCTGTGCCTCATCAACTAACCCACAGGGACAAAAATCAAAGGTAAATTCAGAAGTGAGAGAGCAGAAAGAGAGGATCCCACCCACAGCTCTCCCCCATCCCTTGCTGGTGGTCACACACGAGGACCGTGTGCTCCGGGATCTCCGAGAGAGCCGCGGTAGAGGCAGAGCCGGTGCTGGGGATCACGCAGAGTTTACGCTCTCGCACAACTTGCCAACGAAGCAAGTGATCAACTTCTGCAGGTCCTCAGCCCGGACCACTGAGATGCGCAGGACTTCCTCGTGGTTGGCTTTCTCCTCGCTGCTGTAGCTCATCACAGCTTTGTTGGTGATCAGGGAGACCCCAAAGACTCTGAGGCCACAGTGCCTGGCTACTATTACCTCCGGGACCGTGCTCATGCCTGCAGAAAAGGAGAAGGACGTGTCAGAAGGGTCAGGATTACACCAAAACCCTTCTAAAGCACCAACTCGCTCTCCCATCTTCAGTGTACGCCCTGCTATCCTTTCTCTGAAGCTATTTCTGAGCAACCCAACCATGGCAGCACTGCAGTAACAGCTCTGCTCAGCATAAGGAGCCACCAATGTTTGATTCCCATGTGCTGCATCCCTGTCCCTGTCACTGGGTGTCCCACAGCAGGCTGCTTGCAGCCCTGCCGGGAGAAGCACCGATGTGCAGTGTCCCGTGGCTCTTCTCTTCCTTGGCTGGAAAGCTATCCCAAGGAGAAAGAGCTTTCTGAGAAGCTCAACGCCTTCCTTCTCACTCGTCACGTCTGGAGATTTTAATGAACAGACATCCACGAGTTGCCTCAGCCTCCAGGGCGTCAAGCTGGAGGAACCACGTGGATGATAACGTTCACCTTCCTCACAGGCTGTTGGGGAGGTTTCCATGATTGCTACCCCGAAAGCACAAAGACTCTTGTGGAGGGCTGCTTTGCACAGGGCCCAGGAAAAAACCCTTAGAGTGCCAGAAATCAGAATATAACTAAATGGCACTTTATTTCTGAAACGGCTCCATCCATTCCTGGTGAAGTCAAGCCATGAGAGTGCAGCAGACTTGTTCTTTGGAATACAAGTGGAACATTACATCCGGCTCCTTGTCTCAGCCAGCCATAAACACTAAAAGTGTTTGGCAGATCCATGCGAGCAGCTACGTTGAGCTCCAGAACCATGCCAAACTATTCAGATTCACCGCTCCAGGCCCAAGAGGCTTTGGTGGGCACACAAACGGCAATCGGAACCAGCCTGGGGCCGAGGGCACCCACTGCTAGGGCCTGAATGACCCAGCGAGCCCGGACTCACCTACGGCGTCGGCGCCCAGGGCCTGCAGCATGCGGCATTCGGCGATGGTTTCGTAGCAGGGGCCTGTCTGCATGCAGTAGACGCCTTCGCGGACGAAGGGCAGGTAGCCCAGCTCCTGCGCGCTCTCCCTCGCCACGCCAAGCAGCTCCTCTTCGTAGGCGTCCGACATGCAGGGAAACCTCACCCCGAACCTGGAAGGCAGGAAAGGACACGGCCGTGCTAACGTTGCTACCGCTTCTCCTCCAGCAAGGATCAGGAATGGTCATTGCTTGGTAAAAGGGAAAGATTAAGGGTAGAGCTGCCTTGAATATAGTCTGTCTCACTCCAGCCATCAGGCACTTTCATCCTTTCTGCCAGATTTAATCCTCCCAGACCCTCCCCACGCATTGATTAGAGCTCCTGGAAGGTCTGGCCTTTCGTGCCTACGGGCAAGTCCTTTGGAATGGTCTTTCCGAGGACTTCTATCTCCTGATAGCCCTGATGGCCAAATCTCTCTGCCCGGTACCTGGCCCTCGGCTCCTCCTGCACGTGCAGAGCCCCCAGGCCACCACTGCTAACTGCACGTGTGAGGCTCCCCGCATTGGGCCCCCAGGCTGAGCTCCAGGGATGCCCCCCAGGCATCTGCTCATTAACAGCCACAACACTTGAAATGGAAGGTGTAGGGGACAAAGCAGGGGAAATTGGAGCCTTCCCTCCACTCTTTCTGCGTTAGGCCAGGAGTGCCCAAGGAACGGCTTTCTTTAGAAGACCTGTTCTGCAGGTAAGCAGGTATTGCTAGTTAGAAAATACAGGGCAGAGCACCTGATCCAGCTTTTGCTTCCTGGCACAGCAAGGTCGCACCAAGCGCAAGCCAGGTCCCCTTTCCAGGATATGACTGAACTTAGTTGCCTAATCATAAGTATCTACCCCTTTTAAGATACCTTCGTAGGCCCTGTCTGTCCCCGAGCTGTCACTCCAGAGCACACATGTATCCTGTGGGTATTATCTTGAATTCGCTCTGATTCCCGGGATCAGAGCCCTCACCTGGGCTATGGAAGCTCTGCCTGGCTTTCACATTCCTTCAGCTGAATGTTTAGGGCAGCAACTGACTTAATGTTTGTGAGCACTACAATATTATAAATAAAAAATAACCTTTTCTGTCAGGTCTTAGGGAACAAGCATTCGTCAGCACAAAACCTGCTTCTCCTTCCCGAAGGATGGCCCACAGTGCCCCGACCGAGCTCTCCGATTTATTAACTGCAATCCTCAGATTCTATCCTATATTCCCTTGCCGCATCCCTGCACTGCCTCCAGCTTTCCCTCACTTGTGCTTAGGTAAATCCTTCCTGATGGCCAAGCTATTACCTCCTCTGCCTGTTTGGTTAGGAAATCATCCTTTCTGCTGTTACCTCCTTATCCTCAAAATCATGAGGATTCACCCAGCCCCAGATCTTTCCTGCTTTCCTGACACCTGAAGCTCTTTGGCCTGCTCATTAACACCCACAACACTTGAAATGGAAGGTGTACAAGACAAAGCAGGGGAGATTTGAGCTTTCCCTCTACTCTTTCTTTGTTAGGTCAGGAGCACCCAAGGAATGGCTCCAGGGATGGCAAAGCTCCAGTGGATGGGCAGAACAGAAGCCCTGGACCTCCGCTCTGCAAGGCCCGACCTGCCAGCTCAACCAGCATCAGGTCATGCCCTTAGATCTAGAGGTCTCCAGAGAAGCCACCAAGATAACCAGCTCTCATGGGACTGATGCCTTCAGAGAATAAATAAAAACAACAGAAGCACCTCAGTCTCGTGGGCTGAATAGAAGAGAGGTTCTCCGGAACCTTGGAGTGAAGCAGGACCGGAGCAAGGGCCAGTGAGAGAAACACACTACAAGTCTGCAAGGAATCTGCCATGCGGCTGCTTTAAGCTAATGCTACAACTCTTCCACAAACACATTAGAACCGCTCTCCTGCTCTTGCAGGCACATGTTGCCCAGTTTGGGACGGGAGGAGGCATCCTCACCTCTCATCATTTTGTCCTCGCAGCGGATTCTGCCCTCCCAAGGCAAACATGCTGATGTGATCCCGAATGAACATTATGTCTCCCACTTGGAAGTGGGGATTCAGTCCCCCGGCAGCATTTGTGACGATCAAGATCTCAACACCCAGGAGGCAAAACACCCTGATGGGAAAGGTGACCTGCAGGAATCAAAGAAAAAACAGACATCTGTGCAAGGAATATCAGTTTGGTTTTCCAAACTGCTTGGTATTCCAGGAGCACCGTGCTGGGTTTATCTCCGCATACGTGGGATTACTAGATAAATTGATTTTATCTTCCATTCTTGCATCTTTTCAGAAAGGGATGGAGTCGTGATGGAAACAGAGCTGGAGCAGCCATTAGGTAGTCAGTTACCTGCCCTTGCTCGGTTAAAAATAATAGCAACAGGAAAAGACACAACCATGACCAACAACAGTAAGAGGGTGTAAAGGATGGAGAGGAGAAAGAAAGTGCAGGAGGTTTGAGGCAGAGAGTGGTTGCCCTCTTGGGAAGCCAAGGAGAAGGGGAGGTTGGAGAATACTGATGTTCTGCTCACCTTTGGGGAGAGAAACAACTTTTGCAATAGCCCTCCCTCATCTTAGGATATCTGGCTTCCACAGATTCCCTTCTCTTGGCTTCCTAGATCTTCACATACCAATGCTGTGCATTAATTAAATGCTATGCTGTAATTAAAAGGTCTACTTCTGAGCCTCTCATGCTGTGGGGAGGAGAACTAAAGGCCTCCATGCACTGGAACAAGGAAGTTCCCATCTCTATGGGCAGGGAGGAATCTATATGAAACTGATTTGCCTCCCCATAGGCTATCTAATTGAAAACCCTCCACCCCATTTAAGTAAAAAGCATTTAAATGGGTTTTGAAATGTATTCAAAACTGATTTTGAAATAAGTGCCTTTAAAATTCAGGCCCAATTTACTACAGCCATGCTAAGGTGGACTAAACAGCACAGAAAGGACATGCAGATTCTTCTTCCTTGCTGCTAAGGTGCTGCAGAACTCAAGCCACTGCACTGGTGAGGTACCTGCTAATGCACATGGTCCTGTTTTTACAGCAACTTTGCAGAAATAGAGGTTACTCTTCATTTCACTTTATTCACATTAGTTCTCTGCAAGGACCAGCTTATCCAAAGTCATGGAACTATGGGGAACTGAAATAAAAAAAATCAAGAGAGGAAGGAAGAGGAAAGGAATGACAAAGATCATCTATAATCTAGTTCTAAAATGCTAAAGAAGCAGCAAGAAAATCTAACTCCCAAACTCACTTTAATAAGTGATGATTCTTTCCCACAAACATCACTTATTAACGTGAGTTAATTTTAACTGAAAAACATGCTTCGATAAGCTTATTTTTATATCAAGAACATTTAACAGTTTTGTTTTATTAAAAGATAAGAGTGCTACCAAGTATCACAATTTATATTCAAACGCAAACTGCCCTGAGCCACAAGTTAAATCCCAAACCCAAGCAAGTAAAAAAGAAACCACAAAACCAGCAGTCAGTAAATAAGAAATAATATTTCCATTTTCTAACAGAAATCTGTAAACATGCACATTAGGTTATATAAGCACTTAAAATTGCATGTATTTTCTGCATGTTAACCGGGAGAATATTCCCAGCTATACTAGCCAGTGAAATATTTTTCCTATGTGAGAAGAAAATCCTAAAATATAGAAATGCAGAAGATTATAACAGATTATCAACAACCAGTTTTCTGGTTGTTGATTTAAATCATGATTGCAGTGAGCGAGTTGAAGCATGTAGATTAATCTGTCTGGTGTGATATACTATTTCACTCTGAGAGCATAGAGCAGGGAACCAGCCCGTGCACCTGCACAGCATCAGCTTCATCAGGCCAAAGCTAGCAGACTTCTCCTAGCTGGAATTCCCAATTTTTGGGTTCTGGGAAGGGCCCGTAAACTCAGCGTACGCTGTTTCAATGCTCACTGCAAGCTGGATACCAAAGCAGTCCCTTCTGCCTCTCTTTAAAAACACGTCTCCTGCTTGGCGAGTGATTTACGCAGGGAGAACTCACCGCGCTGATAGAGTATCCCTCGTAGAAGTGGAAGCGTCCTTGCATGCACACGCACGGGTGGCCCTTCAGCTCCCCGAACACCAGCCTGCCCACGTGCCCCGAGACTGCAAACGAACGGAGAAGGTGTCAGTGCAGCCACGGGGCTGAGACACCTTGGGTGGGTTATCAGCTTTTGGGAGTTAACTGGGACACAGAGACACCTTGGGTGGTTTATTAGCTTTTGGGAAGGAAAGAAGGGTCAGCAGCTTTCGTCAAGTTCTGCAAAATCTTGACCCAAGCGTGTGCCAGGAGCTCCAGGAAAGGGCCAGCCCTCAGGAGCGGTGGCTTCCAAGATGTTCACTTCTGCTCACAGGTACTTCATCCAAAAACACATCATTTCTCATTGGGCCTTAATGACTCACAGGATATTAGGAGCAAGCAACCAAGGAGGAATTTGTATTGGCAGCCTGCAGGTGAAAATCAGCTGGTAATACTATAATTTCTTGAGTTTCCATCCAACTAGGATAGAATATAAGCTCTTTATGGGGTGTTGGTTTGCAACTATTGCCTAGAATGCCACATTGTTTGGAGCAGGGGCTCATGGAGAAGACGCTGAAGTTAGAGGGAAGACACGGCTCTGTTGACGCTCCTTTCACCACTGAAAGGCTGTTGGCAGCCACCAGCCAAGAGCAGGACACACTGCACGCGCCAACTCGAGCGGCTATAGCTTAAGGGAGATGACATTGGGCTGTGTGAAATACTGCCGTGAGACCCCAAACAGCTCTTACAAACAACCAGATGGCCCGGGTAGTGCTAACCTGTGCTCCGGGGGAAGTGCGGGATGTCCTCATAGGGAAAGACGGTCTTGTTGTCCAGCGCGTCAGCCAGGCCGCCCAGGCCGGAGCCGCAGATGATGGCGGTGCGGGGGCGTGCGGCGACGCGGGCCCGGAGCCAGTCGGCCGTTTCCTTACACACCTCATAGCAACTCCTGCGGAGCGAGAATAGGGCGGTGAAGAGATCAGCCCATCCAAAGAACAAACCTCAAAGGATAAAAGTCCTGAGAAAGTACAAAAAAAATTGCCTTTTCTAAAAGAATAGAAGCTTCACTGCTATTATTACAGATGTTTCTCTATAGCAACTGCTTTTAATCTCATACTTTAGCTCTTGCCACAGGCAAATCTTTTGAATCCTCTGTGCTGGTTTCATTCTAGAGTGAAAAAGTGGCTAATGATACCTATGTGGCAGAAGTGTCACCGGGTGTAAGCGTCAGCGCTCTGAGGAGCGCTGCTCTCCGGAGCTGCTGAAGGGATGCCAAAACTCTCATCCCGAGAAAGGACGAGCTGTGTCAGTGCACGGGGACCTCTGTCCTGGGATGGGGAAGACGAGAGGGCGCGAGCGCAGGCAGGGCCAGGCCTCTCCCACGCAGCCCCTATGGAGACGGGATCCGACCGGGAAACACTTCTCAAACATCCACTTTCCCAAACCCTCGTGACTTCAGAGGTGGAGGGTGACACGGACACCGCGCTCAGCCCTTCTCACGGCAGCAGGCCAGTGGTTCACAGCCACAGTCTACCCTAGGCAAGGGCCCGGTGCCAGCTCTACAGCAAAGCTGGGATTAAAAGCAGGGCTTTTTAAAAGCAGGACTTCGGGCTCCTGGGTCTGTATTATCTGATTTCTCCTTGCTCCTTGCTGCGTGACTCAATAGCTAGCAGATGGGATAGGAGGAGGTGGCATCACAGTGCCCGTTTTGCAGCCATTTCATGGAAAGCAAGTGGACCTCAGCTTCTAGACCTGTCACTCCAGCGTTCTTCAGCTGCACTAATCAGTTTGGAAATACAGTCAATAGAAGAATAAGCCTATAATCCTGTTGCCAATAACACAATGAAGACGCTTTCTGAAAGTCGATATCAAGGCTGATTGGAAATTCCCTTCAAAAGCAAGGGTGCTGATAGCATTTCTTGATAGTAACTCGGTGGTTCCCATCGATGGGGAGAATTAATCGGGGTATTTGCTGGACAGCTGCGTCACAGAGCAAACTCTCCCAAATATGCAGCATCTTCTGCATAGAGCAAGCCCATCTGGTTATTAAGGGGTGAAAAGATCAGATACTGCAAGGGTGAAGGGGACACAAAAATGACCCTGATAAACAGTGTCTGCTTCCCCAGTGTTGCTTTTCTAAAAGACATCATCTCATTCCCAGCAGAGCAAGCTGCCTTCAAACAGGGATTCTGCAGCGCTAGAGCACATAAGCAAAATGCTTCAGAGAGCTGCTCTCTGTGCTCCAGGAGACCTCAGAGCACGACTTGAACACTGAAGGACATCTAATTCCTCATGGACATGCCACATTCAAGCGCAGAACGTTAACTCTAAAACTTTTCTCTTGATACTGCTGCAGCAGGTAGATATTATTTGTGTTTTGCATCTCCCAGCTCCTGGGCAATGTCAACTACATCCAAATGATGTCCCTGGTTCAGAAAAGAGATGCCATACGCGTAGAGTACGTCACAAACTCATGCTCTGCACAAAAACCCTTCCGTACTCATGAACTGGAATGGAAAGTCCTAAGTTGCAGAAATACTTTTCAAAGGAAAACTCTGGAAATGCAAGTTTATTTACCAGAACTTACTGATGAATTCTCCCTGCATGCTGTATCCAAGCTCTTAAAATAAAGACAAAGTAGGAAAATATTAACCAACCCTACCTTTGACCGTCCATATTATGATTTTCCCAGCTATAGTTCTCCTAGACAAATATTTTTAAAAAGTTTTACATAATTAATGACTGTTTCCTCATACTTTCTCCTCTGAGAACTGCAACCTTTATTTAGAGTGTTGAAAGAACAAGAGTGTTGAAATGCAATAGCCAAGCTCATTAGGCACTTGCAGAAGACATGAGGGAAAAATCGAGGTCACCACGTATTTGGTCTTTCATTTACTTCCTACTCCTTTCTTGCACTTTTGCTGTGTATTTCTTAAGAAAAGTGAATACTTTTTGCAAAATAGCATAAAAACATTCCCATATCCACATAAAGAGTCTGGGATGGATCTGATTCAATGACAGATGAAAAAAGTGGGATTGACTGAGCTGCACTAAGTTTCAGAGAATTTTTTCCTTCTCAGACAAGTTTCCTAAGACAAGAAGGAAACTTGTCTAACACAAGTCTAAGACTTGTCTAAGACAAGAAACTAAGACAAGTTTCCTACCAAAGTGGGTGGTAAAACTCCTATCCTGTGTAACGCTACTGGCCTGAGAGGAACCACAGCAAGCAGAAAGGGGCCTTTAAACCCATTTTAGCTCCCAAATGCTCCCCAAATTCCAGAGCTGTCTCTGGTGCTGAGCCCACAACCACTCACTAACGGAATAAAGACACATGAAAATAATAAATTGGGGTGCCCAAGCTGCAAAAATTGCTTTTCCGAGTGCCCAGTGAAGGGGAGCGGCAGGCGCAGGGAATCTCTGCACTCGAGGACAAAGGCGCTTGCCCAGCGGGGCAGGAGGGAGAGTCCAACCTCGGGTCAGCAAACACGGAATTTCGCTCGGGCGCACGTGACCCCAAGGGCCCCACGAGCTCTTGGACGTGCACATTAATGCCTGGGGCACAAAGCCCCCTCCGGCTGCCCCGTCGCCGGCAGCGCACGCCTAATAATAGTGCTCAGGAGCCCAGCTTTGGATTAAACCACGGGATCAGCCGCAAGCACAATCCCCTTCATTGTGCTTTACTGTATATGCTGCTGCCATCCACCGAAGACGCGCATCTGTTGCGAAATACAGGGCTGTCATCAATGATTAATCTTTTACAGCATGTAAAAAAGAGAAACTTCATGTTGGGCGTCTCGGACAGTTGAAAGCAAATGCACATAAGAAGCAGGTATTTACCCAATAACAGATAAAATGCTGCATTTTGGAGAGGGCCATGGTGGTATATGTGTTTGCAGCACGTGCATCTCTGTCTCCACTGCAGACAAGAGCATTTGTCTCTTCCCGCATCTTCTGTCCCATAACCTTTCCCAAGGTCGCCTGCTCATTGCCATATTTCATAATACAGCAGCTGACAGGGGCAGGTGGCCCGATTCCTCTTCAGTAACAAGATGTTTGCTCCCAAGCATCCCGTGCCTGACATTCACCCAGAGGAAGGAGGAAGGAAGAAAAGCAGCGCAAGGAAAAATGATGCAACTTGTGCAGCCCCTTTTCCGCTCTGTGCATCCCTGCTTCACAGCCGCTTACCTCTCCTCCTCAGCATAGGCCATGCTCCTCGCTGGGTAACCGGCAGCGGGGGAAGGAAACGGAACCTGCCGGAAAGCCCGGGTGGCAGCGGCCCATTGAACGTGCCGAGCCGGGCGGCCCTGGCAGGGAGGCGGGAGGTGTGTCCCCAGCTTTCCCCGGAGCGGTGCTAATCCCGGAATAGGAGGGGCGTGCTCGGGAGATCGGCTTTTCCCCGCGACACACGGGCTCCGGAGCTGTGCAGAAGGCTCCCGCGTGTGCACACACACACACACACTCACATTCAAATGCAGATGAAGCCTAGAAAATTCGCGCGTGCGGCTCAGCAGCCCCTCACGGCTCGGCAGCTGACGGCGAATTCGCATAGATTCGTACGCGCTTGCGTCAACCAGGAACCGACTGGCGGCCCTGCCCGCCCGTTCCTGTATAATGCATCACCTGGAAGCAGGCCACGAGTTTGCCAGAAGCCTGTGGGGCCCGTGGGGTGATCTGTGTCACTGTTCCTGCAGGCAACAAGACGTTTCTGAAGCTCCTTTCATTATTTTCCCTTTCTTTGCAGCAGCAAGGGGAAATGTCCTATTAGGATCCCCCTTTTTTAACACCCATTTCATCACTGTGCTCGTCTCAGCAAGAAATGCTGCTTTGAGCTATTCTACATCTCCCCACTTTTTACATTATGGAAGACACTGGAAAAAAAAAAGTCAGCATCCTAGCACATACCTCAATTATTTTTTAAAACACAAAGCTTAAAACAACCCTGGGATCTGCATCTGTGCACGCAACACTGATCTCAGCAGCTACTTTGAATCATGCTTAACAGAACCATAGATGCTTCCAAGACAACAAAGTACCTAAAAAACATATATGAAAATAAGCGATGAGTGGAGCAGAGACCTTACCGGCTCCAGATGCTCTACAGAGGCATCAGAGCTTACGGGGTCCAGAAAAGCCACAGGAAAGCAGCCTTCACAAGCACCCGAGTGGGCAGAAAGTTTCCCTCAAAGCTTGGGAACAAACCAGACAGGCTAAATAAAAACCTTTAGAAAAGGGAACTTCACCAGTTCCAGCTCTGGTTGTTTCTTTGTTCCCTGGCCTAGAAAACCACACATGAAACATCCGGGTTGCCCTGGGAAACCTCAGAGTCAAATGCTACGGAAGAGCCTGGGCATTTTTAGAGAGTCAGTTCTGTGCACAGGCTCCTTCCCGGCAGTACTTTTCCCTCCAGCATCATTTGCCCATGCAAAGCGCACCGAGCCCACGGCAGAGGTGGCTTTGGGTTGGGGCAGGTGCGCGGGGCCCTGCAGCCCCGTCCCTCTCGGCCCTTCATGTCCCCGGCCTCCTTCACCATTTTTAAAAGCCATTACCTGCTCCTATTCAATTAGCAACAGAGCAGCATTAGGCCCTTAATGCTGATTTTCCACAGAGTTCTTTGGTACCAGCAGACTTCTGATGACCCCCAGATATGTTCCCTTTTTTAGCCTTAACGTGATTACATTCATTAATCTGATTTTTCCTTTTTTTATTTATTTTTTTTTAACTTTCGCAAGGCAGAAGAGATCAGACTGAGCGAGAGCTCTTTCCAATTTGTTCTTGGTCATAACAATCCCCCGGTAGTTGGGATTTACATGGCAAACAGGATTAACGAGAAGGGACCATTTTATTTCTGTAATGGTCTGGTTTAAGAGCAACTAGAATGACTGGAGTTTTAACCTGTGCTGGTGCCTTTATTTTATGCTTGACCAGCGAGGCTTGCCCTACTAGACAAAAAGTAATTCGAGCATTCACATTAATAATGCTGAGGAAAGGAAAAGGAAAAAAACTCATTAAACTCCAGCTCCTCTACAAGCACTCTAAAGTACATCTGCCTAAAAAATGAAGTTATTGAGTAGGTTGCATAATCCCAAAGAAAGAATATTGACAGTCATTCGCACTGAAAGAAGCTCATCTGTCTATTATTCTTTATGTATGTGTGTCTGCAGCAAAAATGTATCTATAATCCAAATCTTATTGACCTGGGTGCCATTCAAGTGCTGCTTCTGTAGGTAGAAATTCAACAGCTAGAGCGTGCAGATACAATCACCCAAAATCATTTTGTAACAAGGCTTTACATTCCTATGGTAATAATCACTAAGGAAGGGTGAAGCTTTCTGCAAGCATTTCATCAAAATATTTAATTAGTGCTTTGGGGTAAGGCCTCTATGCTCATGTTATCGCAGCCTTATCTGTAGCCTTCTCACATGAATCAGACTGTGAGTATTTTGGCAAAGGATGGAGATGGAGAAATACGGACAGCATCTCGCAACGGTGGAGCTGAACCCAAGAGCCTTGTCCAGGAGGCATCCCCGCAGCAGAGACCCCCTGGCACGGGCACTGGGCTCGGTGCCAGCTGCACTGCGGACACCCTTCCAGGTTCCCTGGGCTTCGTCTCTCTCCATGTTTTGGAGGAACGTGAAAGGGGGAAACACTGCAACAATTTTGCTTCTCTACAGCTCCAGATCTGGAGCTCAAGTGTACTCCTGTCACCCAGTTAAGTTGGCCTAACATAAAGTTCCCTCCAAACATAGCCAAAAGTTTGGATACAGATGGGAAGAACATGAGCTAAGTTAAGAAAACCATGGGAAGACTCTACAGGTGGCTACGATCAGGATTCTTCCCCATACTGAGACTACGTAGGACAAGAGTTTATTCTTTTGTCACTTGGTTTTCCTCAAGCAGTGATGCTTTCACACAGAGGAGCGCCAGTGCAAAATATCAACACCTGTTAACTACGATCCACCAGCAGGATGGAGAATTTATGCTCTCCCAAGAGGTCCAATGCTTTATTATCACCTCATCTGTGGTGAAACAATGACATGGAGCTGAATAGCCTATAGGGTTTCTCCTCATTTCTTTCACTGCTTTCTTTTGTGTTAAGCAAAGGTTAAACAAGAGTCAATCATTTCATTACTGCTGCGCATTAGAGATTGCTTCAGTCTCAACGCACTTCCACCGTTGCAACAGACGACTGCTGCAATCCTTCAGATGAAGGACTCTGAACGCAAACCTGCACAGCAAGCCAAAAAGCAGAATGAAAGGGCGGACTGATCCACCGCCAAGGTCACGCCGAGCGCAGCCAGCCTGCCCAGCCTCGTGCACGACCTGCTTTTGCTTCGGTAGAGCTAAAAGCTTCAAGACGAAGCACAAAGCAGAGCGTCGGATGCAGCTGCGGAAGCGGGAGGCAGCAAACCTCTCCTGGACGTGCACCAAGGGCTGCAGGATCCGTGTGGCTCCTTCCCCAAACAGGTTGCCACGCTCCTACCTTTAGGAAGACCAACACTACCTCCCTGGCTGACGAACATTTTACAGCCCCATTACTAAAACCATGGCAAGCCTTGATCCAAAAATACACATTTACGCGACTCATCTTTAGGTAGAGGGTGAGAAGGGCTGGATGCCCTGGCGGAACAATTTGATTTCTTCCAAGGTTCAGCCTGCTCCTTCAAGCCTCATTCCTGCATAGCTGATACAATTAAAAAACCCCTCCCAAACCTCCAGCAACACCCTTCAACTGCATCAATTAGCACAGTTAGACTGCACAGCCCATGCTATTTTTAATTAAGAAAAAACCCAAGCGGGGCTAGTTCATTCTTAACTGGAAGATTTGTGATGTTTATCGGATGCCTCTTCCGGGATACGCGTCTCTGTTCAGCTGGAGAGGAGCTACATATCAGCTATTAGAAGCTTAACTCCACCAAAGTGGGGCGAATGCAGCAAGGGTTATGCCCCAATGTTGTGTTTCTCATAGGGGCAGAAAAAGATCCTTGGAACTAGTCAGAATGAGGCAGAAACCCTTCATTGGTTTTGTATTTTAACTTGAAAAATTGTTAAGGAAACATTAGAGGAACCTGAAGTTCACAAGCTGAGTTAAGAGTTCAGAGACATTCTCAGGAGGAAGGAGAAAAAACAAACAAACAAAACCAACCAACCAAACAAAAAAACAAAAACAAACAAACAAACAAAAACAAGCAAAAACAAACAAAGAAAAAAAAAACTTATTTTCCCCCAAAATACTATTCCTCTTCGGTGGATTGCTATATACACGTTAGCCAGTATTTCTTTTAGCTGGGGATTTGGCAGCATTGCCTGTTTAACAATGAACAGCTTTTTGTTGTATTTGGGAAATCCCTCTCTTAGTAGCCCAGACTCCAATTAGCAGCCAGGGGTACAGAATGAATAAAAGCTATGCTGAAAACCCACCAAAATGGGGCTGGTAGGTTAAAAGTCCTACTTCCAAATCGCTTTCCCAAGGTGCTGGATTACAGCTGCTCATACTAGTACTAAATACTTATGAACTTAACAGCCTCTGAGAGTATTTAAAGGGGTTAAAGAGTTTAGGAAAAAAAAAATGCCTTAAAACATACAACTCCAAGCAATTTACATAACCAAAGCCTGATCTTGCTACATTTTGTTTTTGTAGATAGTAAAAAGCTAAACAAACAAGCCACACACACAGAAAACAGAAGAGAAAAATAAAAACATAAGAGAAAGCAACCAGAAAAGCCCAACCTCAAGGAAAGCTATTCTGCTAGGAACAAAAAACTTTTCAGATCATGATCGTGCTGTACCTCTTATACTGTGGTTCCCTGTAAGTTCTCCTAAGCTAAAGATAAGAATATAATAACATTACCAGAATTGCACATTCTACACAAAGAAAATTTAAAGTCACAGCACAGCAAGCACTAAAAACCCCCATCCTCACCAGCCTAACTAGCCAGATGCTTTAACGAGCTCCAGCCTTTCCCCCCTTAAACTATTTATGCCGATCGATCAGACAGCAGTGATCAAAGAAGCTGGTGGGAGAGCAAAGAGGTTCTGCCTCAGGGATCAATCTCCAGCCAAGGTCTGGGGCTTCCAGTAGGGTAGAACTCCCTTTAGGAAGGACATTATGGGTGTTTGTTTGTTTGTTTGTTTTATTATACTCTCTGCATTAGTGGTGAATATGCTAACTTCTGCTCCAAAAAAAAGATTTTTAAGGGATTTGAATAGATGAATGCTTGTTGTTCTTGTGCCTATGGGCAGCATGGGGCAGTTTAACCCTTATTTTACTCAATAGGACACAGCCTACCTGCAGCTGTAGCAATGTGTAGCTAATTTGGAAAAACGAGTTAAGTAGCTCAAAAAGGGGAGAGGACAAGGTTACTAATTTATAGTTATATTTTCAGTTATAAACTTAATATGTCTTTTAGTGTGTTCAAGCAGTGCTTATAGTATGCAATTTCTTACAGAATAGGATGAAACATTAATTATATCTACGTTAGCAGCTGCTTTGATTCTCTTTAATTTGGGTATGATTTTGATTTTTAACTCTCTAGCTTCTAGCCAAGCTTTCTCCAGCCCCTTCAGTTTTGGGTCCTTTGTGCTCACAGCAGGTGCAAAAACTGTCCTCTCTGGGCTGGATCAGCCCCTAGCAGGGAAAAATACGGGAGAAGGGCAGTGTCGCCAGGCTCAGAGCCGGCTGTAGGGGTGTCCTGTTAACTGGCCTCGTTTAACTGTTTCAGCTGGGGGCTGCTCCGGAGCTTCCCGCCGGCCTTCACCCTACATCAGGCGTGGGAGGCGCGCAGGGGGCACCGCGGGCTCCGCTACGGAGCTGCCCCGTCCCCATCGCGACGCCGTCCGCGCGGAGGCCGGGGGAGGCGACGCCCCAGGCCGGGGGCGGTGGCGGCTCCGCCCGCCGCAGCGGGAAGGGAAGGGCGGGCAGGGNCCCGGGGTGGGCAGGAGCAGGAGCGGCCTGGGCGCCGCCTCCGCCTAGGCCTCAGCGCAGCCGCGGCCTCGCGTAGCGGCGCGGGCGGGGCGGAAGGCGGTGTCGGCGGCGGGCGGAGCGAGGCGGCTGCTGCCTCCTCCGGGAAAGCGAAACTACGCGGCGGGCCCTAGCGAGGAGCGCGGAGCTGGAGCGGCCCGTGGTCTCGGGCGGTGCGAGGGGACAGTTAGAGCTTTCAGGTTGGCCTTGCCCTGTTTGGGTTTTATTCTTACTTTATTTACAGTAAGCTGCTTTGTAGCTGCTTAAGTGGCTCCGTGTTGCTTCTCCAGTGCTTTTTGGAGGTGGTTAAAATGTTATGCTAAAGTGGTCCTTGTCCCCGGGTCCCGCACAAAGCCAGGCCAGTCCATAGCCCTTTGGAGCACACAGCTTCCCACATCTCTTGTATTTGCTGTCAGGTAGGAGCTAGAATGGACCATAAATACCCAAGAAAACCTTTTTTTTCCCCTCACTTCAGTTTAACTACTGCCTTTCCATCAAGGAAAGTCAGGTGTAAGGATTTGAAGTGTGTAGTCATGAAGTTGGGAACAAAATAACGTTTTTTTCTTTGCTAAACCTCTTGTCAAATGTATCTGCATTTAATTTTGCCTATTGATATAACTCTCTTTAGAAGTCTAATGGTGTTTTTTCTCCCCTGCTGTCTGCCAGGTTGTGAATCAATCCAAGAATGAACAAATGCAAGAAGCCTTATGTTGGCCAGACTCCGAAACTTGAAAAGTTCACCCCTGATGTTGTTGCTGAGATTGAGAAGCTCTTTACCAAGAAGTTTTCTTACACTAAGCCTTTAAATAATGAGTGGAAGCTGCCGGATCCTAGTGTCGCTTTTACCTGTGATCATGAGGAGTTCAACTTGCTCCTTGCTCTGAAGGACTCCATGAATGAAGTCAAGAATCAGCTGAGTGACAAGAACCTGGTTGAGTGGCATCAGCACACCTCACTTACCAACAGAGCAGGAAAAATAATTCCTCATGTGAAGAAGTCGGTGAATGCTGAGCTGTGTACCCAGGCTTGGTGCAAGTTTCACGAGATACTGTGCAGCTTCCCGCTTCTCCCTGAGGAGGCTCTTCAGGATGGAGAACTGAACTCTGTCCACCTCTGCGAAGCACCTGGTGCTTTTATAGCCAGCCTCAATCACTACCTGAAATCCCATCGTGTCCCTTGCGATTGGAATTGGGCAGCTAACACTCTCAACCCGTATCATGAAGCAAATGACACCCTTGTCATGATTATGGATGACCGTCTCATTGCGAATACCTTGCCTTGGTGGTACTTTGGCCCAGATAACACTGGTGACTTGATGACTTTGAAATATCTAACAGGACTTCAGCACTTCATAAATAATATGGCCACAGTTCACTTGGTGACGGCTGATGGCAGTTTTGATTGCCAGGGAAATCCAGGTGAACAGGAAGCTCTTGTTTCCCCTCTGCTCTACTGTGAAACAGTCACCGCTTTAATGATCCTGAGCGCTGGAGGGTCCTTTGTATTGAAGATGTTCACATTGTTTGAACACTGCTCTGCCAATCTGCTCTTTCTCCTAAACTGCTGCTTTGAGCAGGTCCATGTCTTTAAGCCGGCCACTAGCAAAGCTGGAAACTCAGAGGCCTATGTGATTTGTCTCCGCTATTTGGGCAGAGAGAGCGTTCACCTCCTGCTTTCTAAGATGATGCAGAACTTTGGTACAGAGATGGTCAGCAAAGCACTCTTCCCCCAGCATACAATACCAGCATCTTTTCTTAAAGTGCATGAAGAGTGTTGTGTGTTCTTCCACAAGTGCCAGGTAGAGACCATCTCTGAGAACATCCGGCTCTTCAAGTGCATGGAAGAAGCAGAGCAGACAAAACTGAACAGTTTAAGAGACTGTGCAGTAGAGCTCTTTATGCAAAGGTATTGCATGAAACCTATTGCCAGAAGTAACTGGCTGGTGAAGAAATGTCAGGCTGGTTGCAGCATGAATGCGAAATGGTTTGGGCAAAGGAGCAAATATTTTAGTACATACAATGAGAGGAAGATGCTGGAAACCCTTACGTGGAATGATAAAATGGCAAAGGGCTATTTTAATCATTGGGCTGAAGAGCACAGCTTTAATAATGCTGGTAAAATGTGTGTTTTGGAAGGATTGTCTTCTAACCTTGAATGTAGCTTGTGGTACACTTTGGAAGGAAAGAGACTGCCAATGGTAAAATGTTCTCCATTTTGTGATGGTCAAGTCTTAAAAAGTCTTAACGAAGTGCTGGAAGAATGGGCAGGGGCCAGGCTGAGCAGCAGGCAAATGCTGCAGCCTTGTCCCTCGTGCGAGGTCCTTTCTGGGGACTCGATCCTGGCTGAACTGGCCAGTCTTATTGCGTGTCACCAGGAGGTCTTCGACGCGAACTGTAGACACAAGTCCACGTGCCTTGTGGTGGACTTGCCATCCCTTTGCAGTACCGAAAAACAACCCACTATGGAGATGAAGCTCCTGCAGTCGCCCCTGCTGCTGACGTTCAGCCTCTCTCCGGTTTATGATGGAGAACCAAAATACCAGCAGCAGCTTTTGGAGTGTGTTCTGCAGTCCCTGAGCCAGCTTAAGGCGGGAGATGCGCTGGTTCTGCCTATTCTCTCTTGTTTCACGCGCTTCACAGCCGGTCTCGTCTTCATCCTGCACTGCTGTTTCAGGTGCCTCGCGTTTGCCTGTCCCACCTCCCATGAGCCGCTGGGGACATGCGCTGTTTTGCTGTGTGTCGGTTACCAGGGCCTCCCACATCCAGTCGCTGAATACCTGCACCACCTGGACCAACTAATGAGCTCTCTGCTGGACTCAGACTCTCCCCAACAGGTTTTGCAGTTTGTGCCCATGGAGGCTCTGCTCCAGGGCAAACTGTTGGAGTTCTTATGGGATTTGAACACAGTCATTGCCAAGAGACAGCTCCACTTGATCGTGCAAGCTGAGCAGCAGCAAATGACTAGCAGCATTTCCTTTTAAAACAGCTCTAGAATGGAGCGTTTTCCTGCTCTCAGAGCTGGTTGCTCAGGCAGGTAGAAGTTGTTAGAAATGCTGCTGTGTGGCTGGAGTGCCCCTGTAAAACCTTGGTTGTGCAGTTGTGCTTCTGAGCTACCAGTTTGAGCTCCGAGGGTTTGGGGAAGCCAAAATTCTGTGTTGGGCCAAAACGCTTGGTGTGAGTCTGCTGCAGGACACAGAAGGACAAGTGTCTTGTGAGCTGGCTAACAAATATTAGCTTGAAAATGGCTGCTTGTAAGCAGTAGCAAAAGAGTCCAGGGAAAGATGCTCTTTCGTTTTAATTTTGTTTAGGCTGTCTGTTTTTTTTGACAGGTCATTTTATGGCCTTGTTCCACCAAAAATCAATGTGTAGATCATAACTTTAAAGTGATTTATGGGAGTCTTAAATTGTTTTGAGACACCTGAGTGAAAGTGAGTCTAGTGGTAGTGGCTGTTAATAAGGATGTACAAATGTTTTTCAGATTAAAAGTAAAATGTACAGTTTTGCCCCCTAGAAGTGCTTTGTGGAAGCACTGAAGGAGCATTAAGCTGAAAAATGCAGGATACTTTCTTCAAAAAATTATGATGAAAGTTTAATTCGTCTCTGCTTCGAGATAAAAATGAGAAAATTAGTGATCCATGCAGGTCCTTTAAGAGGATCCAATATAAATTTTTCATATTAAGAGCCAAATTTTGAGGCCCAACTTGGGTGTGTTAATGCTTAAATTTTAAGTTTGTAGCTTAAATGGGGAAACCTGCTCAGAGGGAGAAATGTATTTTAAGGAGAAAAATGCCTTTCCTGTTGTGTGCGAGATCTCTTGGAAAAAAGGTTGAAAGTCCACTAAGAAGGAAAATTATAGTTTCCTGATTAATTACTAGTCACCTCATGGAAGGACTTCTCATTACATGATGTAGGAGTTTGAAGGATAATTGATTACTGGTAAGGACCAAAAGCACTGTTGAAAAACTGTTTTTAGGCTTTTTTGCCATGTTGATCGGGGCAGAACTTAATGTGTTTAGTGGTTCATCTTTTATTTAAGAATTTGGTAGGTGAATGAGCTTATGGCCCAAGTCTAATTCCTAACACTTTCTACCTGCCCCCCCCCCCCCCCCCCCTTTTTTTTTGTTGTCTGTTTTAATTTATTAAATGAACTTTCTTTTGTAGCTGAGAGCTGAGTCATGGTTTGCCCTGATCAGGGAGATGGGCATCCTGGGCAGTAGCAGCTTCTCCTACGTGGCAACTTGGAGCCTCTAAACTCATGAGCACAAGCAGGGCTGTGTATGAGTTTGCTGAGGAATAAAAGAAGAAACCATGATCACTAGAAGTATTTTAGAGGAAGAGTGCATGGTAGGACAGTAAAGACCACTTGTCAAAGCCTTATTTTCCTGAGACAGGAAGCAAGATGAAGGTATTGTCTGCTAACAGCAAATTTCCTTGAGTTTCCTTCTGAATATCATTGGCAGGTTTTCTGTTTTCCTAATTTTTAGAAGGATATATTTTAAACATCCCCAAAACTGCATTTCAAAATGTGCTAGACTCAATCTCAGCCAGAGGGGAGAAAATAGCCTCCCTGGATAGGAAATAAGAGAAAATAGGTTCCGACCCTTCTGTGAAAAGCCACATTTCTGAAAATGAAGGGAAATCAGTGTGGTGGGGGATCCAGAGGTGCACTTTGCTTTGCAGTCTTTTTTGTTTCTTTGCCATGTGTTGGGAGATGACAGAGCAACAACTTTGAAAGCAACTGCTCCTGTTGGAAAGGAGAGTTGTAGTCTGGATAATATATTTTTTTTCTTTTTCTTTTGGTTTAGTTTGCAGGGGCAGCAGTTCCAAAGTTAGGAATGATGCTAGTCCTTTTAGTTGTGAAAATCCTGCGTTGTTGTAGCTGTCTCTAGACCAAAGATTTCTTCAAAGTAAAAAATAATAATAATAATAATAAAAAAAATCCTGTTGTGACATTTTGGAAATAAGTAAGAATGCAAGGGAAGTGTTAATTTTTTTTGAAGAGGGTCTGATGTACCTGGTTTTGATGCTGAGCAGTTCTTACTTGATTTGGAATGAGACTTGATTACAGGTCTCAATCCTGGCTGTTTTTAACTTGCTTTTTTTAACCTGTTCAAAGTTGGTCGGTACTGACTTTTGTATTTAGGATCATTAAGTTTCAAGCAGGAAAATGGATGGGGAAAATAATAGATTGGTTTTGATATGATCAAGAAATAATGCAAACTTGTGGTAAGTTTAGTTTGTGCAGTGACCACTGTTCCCTTTTTCCAGTGAGGAATTGCTGTCCAGGCTCTGTGATAGCAAGCCCAGTTTTTCAGAAGGTTTTTTTTTTTGATATTTTATCATAATATTTTTGAATAAGCACTTGCATGAGGGTTAAATTGGCTTCTCCACTACATGAAAATACTGATTTTTAGTTGAGTATGTTAAAGTTTAGAAATGTGCTGCTTGCTTTTACTAATTTTGTATTTTATTTAGGTGCATTTGATGTGCACAGCTTGCAACTGTGCTTGCCCCTGGTTTTCCAATTAAATTTCTGCAAAGCATAATGAGATTTGTAGTATGAAATCCAGTAGTCTGTAAAATGGTATTAATTTGTATCTTTGTTTTAATTTGAGCTATTTCTGTTAAATTACAGGCTATAAATATATGTATATTTAGCAGATTTTTTTGTCTATTAAAAAAATTGGGCCTTAAGGAAAGGGCTGAATACAGGACAGTTAGAAAAAGAAGATACAGGATTTCTGGCCACTTTGCTGGATAAATTAAGATGTGCCCTGTTACCTTTTCTAAGATTTTTTTTTTTTTTTTGCCATCTTACTATTTATTTTATAAATGATTTATAGCATGTTAATTCTTAAGGGTGAAGAACGGGAAGCCCTGTGCAATTTGTCTTGTCTTGTTGTTTTTGATGAAGCTAAATTATTTTATCAGGACTAGTTGCCACCATTTCTCACTTTGAACAAGAGCCTTCTGAGTTTCTACTTGTGCTCTGGAAAATCCCATGGTTTCATGGCTTTTTTAGCACATTAGTTAGTGAAGACAGGGACAATTTCCCCTTCCCCCCCCCCCCCCCCCCCCCCCCCAAAACCTGATGATGATTTCTCCATGTCATGCTTTGAGTGACTTCTGGAAGTGCTATATTCATGTCTCAGCCTCAGTTCTTTGTATGTTTAATTCAGTAGATGCGAAGACCAAATGGCCTTACCTGTTTATGTCAGAAATGCTTTCAGCCCATGTCTGTTCATCGAATGCTTTCTAGGTAATAATTCAGCTCTTGTATGTGACTCCTCATAATTCCAAGTCTGATTCCACGTCCTAAAAAAGAAATTTGCTACAAGAATTAGCAGATGGCTGCAGACACTTCTGCTTGCAACAAGCAGAACCCTTGAGGAGCATTTAAGTGCAGGAAGCTCTTCCCAACTCAGAGAACTTAGCTTGTTGACAAAATTTGCTACCCTTTCCTTGCTAAACTGGCTTAAAAAGACATAGCTCTCAAAGCAAATGCAGTTGTGTGTTACCTTTCCTGTATACATGGGTACAACCAAGTTTATGGTTGTGGAAGCCCCCAGGATTCAGCCACGAATGGCTTGTTTAATCACTAATCAATGTATGGTTTTAGTTTGGAGGATATCTGTATTAGCCTAAGTACATTAAGCAGTGTCGGTTTGAGGCCATTGTCTTCTCACTGGATGTGCAAATAAGTGTTAAAAGACCTTTTTAAAGGAAGAAAAAATTATTTGTATGGGGAAAAATAAAGTATTTTATTTTAGGTTTAAAGTGTCTGTCTTGGGATGAATGAATGCAGTACAATGGGGGAAGTTTGGCGTGGTGTCAGAGGCACTGGGGAAGACAACTTTAAAGCTTTTTTCTCTGTAACAGGTTCCTCCATTTTCCAATCTCTAATCCAACTAATTTTTAACTATTTTTACCTTTGCAGTTCACCAGAGGCTTCATGCATGAGCATGGTCAAAGCAAGGTGTAGAAGGCCTGTTGAATTCCCCTGGCCTTGTTATCAAGACTTAACCTGCTCCTTGGGGGTTACCGTAATGCTCTTCAAAAGCAATGACTTTGTCTTAAGGATTTTCAGCTTCTCCTGGCTAGAACAGAGCAGCTGGTATGAGAAGCCTGTTAAACTTCTGTCAGCAGAACTTACTAATCCTTTTCCATATGTTTCTTGTTTTCTGGCCTTTACTTTGTATTATAAAAAGCTGTGTGTCTTATTTCTCAGGGTCAGTTTTGCTGTACTAACAGGAGCTCCCAACTGCTTTTCTTTGCCTTGGCTCTCAGATCTGTCCTGGGACTCCTTGCTTGCTAGTTCTTATTGAAATCATTGATGTTAATGTTTCTATTGCCTTTCTGCTCTGGAAGTTAAGAACTCCGTATTAGGGAGCTAGGGAGGATCATCCTGTGTCCTTGAGGTATGATGTCATAGAAAAATTATATCCTGCTATGATAGCTTAATTTACTTAGAGATAGTATTTGAGAAGAAATTTTAAGCTAGAAATGGGTGTTAAATGTATGCTGAAATGCAGAGCTGTGTCTTCTCAGTGACTTTATGAAGCTCCGGGCAGTAAGTATTGACATTTAACATCAAAATGTACTTAGGGACATTGTAAGGAGTTTGGAAATGAAAGCTCTGAAATGGGAGACAGGGTTGCAAGAGCTTATTAGGAGGATTGCCAGGTCAAATTTGGTCAAAACGTTGTTAGATGTACTCTTTACTGTGTATAGGTAAATGTAAATGCTGAGAATTGTCTTCAAAGCACCAAGCAGTGCTCAAATCTTTGCATTCCCAGCATTGCCATATAAACACACTGCCGGAAAACACACAAACTAGCAGTGAAGCTGAGGGAAAAGCTTGGCCTTTTTCTGTTGCAAACTTTACAATTGCCTAGGTGACTGCTTCAGTCTTTGAAGTTGCTCGATATACTGCATTGTTGGTTATAAAACCTACTACATTTTGATAGATCCTAGTATGCACCATACCTGCCATGTTATGCAAGAGTCTAAATGAAGTGGAAAGCTAAGCTGAATCACTGACCATAGAGAAAATTTTTCAACTGTACTGAGTTATTTTGCAAAATTTCACTGTGTTGCATTAGGCTCTTGGTTTCTGCAAGGGAAGCTTTTCCTGCAGTGCTCAGTTGTATAATACTCATCTTTGAAGGCAGTACACCTCAGTGGCCATTTCTATTAAATATTTTTCCTGCCTAGGCAACTCAAATGCTTTTATTGGAGTACATCTTGAGAGTGCATTATTAATTGAAGAAAATTGTCACTTGTTAACAGATTTATCTGAATTGCTCAATAGCAGGGAAAAGTGAATCAATATTCAAATCTTATTTGTTGCTGTAGCCAGATCATTCTCTGCAGGGCTAAGAAATATAAATGGGTGGATGCTGCTTTGTATAAATGAAAGATCATGCTGAGCTACCCCATGGTCCTTTGCTGTCATGAACCTGTGTCTGAAAACAATTCCCCGGTAGCAAGTTGGTAATGAAACCTTAATTAGACTGATGACTGAAGGGACCAAGGTGAAGTGCCTTAATTTTAAGCCTCCGAAGAGTTAAGAAGGTTAAATTCAGTCTTTATAAGCAGTTGACTGCCCCAGGTTGATGGCAGAGCAGAGCACTTCATAGCTCTTGAGTTGAAATGTAACGAAATCTGTCTTGGGGTCACAATTAGAGTGAGCTCTGAGGTGGCTGCTGGAGATGTCTGCACTTGGTCTGTGATGCTCCCTGACAGGTGACAGTGAGCAGAGACACGTGGCCCTGGAGCAGGACTGCAACGATGGGACATCTCAATGGTGGGAGCAGGTAAGTGGGGCTCCCTGCCTACCCGGCTGCAGCAACCAGGCGGACTTTAAAGCCCCACAGGGAAGAGGTCAGTAATATAGGGTGGGGGTTAGGTCAGCTGTGGAATTTGCTGTCACCTAAACCACAGCTGTCTCTCTTCCCACCTTAAACTGACATTGAATGAATGTTAGCCGGAACTAAAAGGGACCTGGATTCAGCTAAAATGTCCTGAGAAAAGAGAGCTCTGGCCCTGGCTACATCGAAGTCTCTGCTCTGCGACACTGCCGAGGTGGCTTGTGCTTGGCTCTTGGTGTGGAAATGCCCCAAAGTAAGCTTGGTGTTTTATACCTGCCAGTTCCAGGACCTTAACTATAAATCACAAAGTAATTGATTTTCTGGGTGTTAATGAAATGTAGATTTATGGCAAGGTAGTTACACCTGGGATGCACAGTTAATAGCTCTGGAGCTGGCTAAAACCTGAATAAGCTTTGTATTTCTATTATGAAGCAGGGTAGTAGAAGCCCCTGAATCCATATTCACATAAATGGTTCTTGATTACTTGACTGGTTTTATGAAAGTTCACAAGCCTCTGCTTGAGTTCAGTCTTGCAGATTTGGAAGCACTGAGAGCTGAGCTGCTTCCTGGAGGGAATGGTGACGGCCTCAGTCCTGGGAGTGTGAGTGGAAGTAATGAAGCGGTAATTAGCAATTAATAAAATGTGGTGAAACTTATAATTTTAGTAACTGCTGCTTTGGCCTAGAGGTCTGTGGTGCTACAATGTCTAAGTCCCTTGGAAATCTACAGTTCTGAAGCTAATTATGGTTTTCTTTAGACACCATCTGTTCTTAGAGCACACTTCTGTCTCCCCCCTCTGCTGAAGGCAGATGAGGTGTTAAGGTCTCTGCTCTTGTGGCTTTCACAGCAGAGATGAGCATGAAGCCAGGATTAAGGTTTGGCGTTAAGTATTGTAGCTGAGAGTGTCACACAGAGCCTGGGAGCCGGAGGGGCTGTCCAGACAGCCTGTGGGACCTTAGGAAGGTATTCAGGTATAGTGGGAACCAGGGAAAACACGATTGGAGCTGCCTGTGCGGCTCACCAAGGGCTTAGTCTGGTTGGCAGAGGGAGCAAAACTGGATTGTTGTCTCTGCTCTCATCGCGTGTCCTCCAGAACCCGCTGAGCAACGTCGGAAGAGGTCAGGATCCTGCAGGCCATGGAAGGGGATGAGAAGGATGGGATGCAGCGAGTATCCCGGCTGATGTCGCGAGCTGAACCATTCCTCTGTCTCCAAGCTGACACTGGTGCTTGACCTGGATGCCCATCTCGGGGACGCGATGCTTCTTGTCCCTTCAGTCTGTCATGTTACTGTGCTTTACTCGTCGTCAACTGTTTTATGCCTTGCTGAGCACTGCAAGGTCAGTTGAGGTGAGAATCCAACGCATTCACCAATCCCTGCTCAAAGATCAGCCTGAAAAATGATCGGATCATGAAACAATCCAACCCCCTCCTTCCCTTCCCTGACTGTACATTAACAGCAGGAGCTGCGAGCTCGTTGCAAGGGTTAGGTTAGACCTATTTCTTCTACTGTTAACCATAGGAATGTCCTATGGACTGGAGCAGAGCAAAACACTTCAGACAGTGAAGGTGAGGAGATGGAACATGGGAATTTTGGAAGACATAAGTGCAATTCAGGAATGTCATTCCTTCCCACTGAAGGACTGTATTAAGGATTCAGTTTTGTCTTGTGTAAATCTGCTTTAATTAATAGAGCAGATGCACCGACAATGTATCCGGAAATGAAGTGGAGGAGAAAGAAGACAGGCAGCTGGTGCTTGTGGATGTAAATATTTGCTTTTCGGGAAGTAAAGCTCTGCTGCAAACTTCTAATTCGGAATCTGGATTCTTTTGCCTGTGGACAAGTAAAACGGGGAACAACAACAACAAAAAAGCTAAACCCTAATGCTTTAAGTTTGGTTCTAGTGTCTGTCATGCAAGAAAAGTTGATTTGGAGGAGGGCCCGCACATGAAATCCTGGTTCCGAGAGATCTTAAGGCCTGCTCTTAGGTTGGTCTAAAACACTGTGACTCCAGAGGAGCTCTCTGTCAGCAGTCTTCCCCAGAGGCTCTTGCAGATCTCTGAGACAGTGTTGCGATGTGAACATGTAATTAAGTGTGGTTAAATCAATATAGGCTAACTCTGAACCCACTAGAGCAGGCCTGGGTACAGTGATGCCAAATTTGTAGGGTCTTAACAGGCAAACTAGGTGGAAGAGATGGATATGTGACAGCCCGTGTTGAGGTGTGACGTGCACTCGTGGACCCTGGTCTTCATTTTAAACAGCTTTTAATTTTAAAGCAACACAAGAATGAGGGTGTCTGTTGATGACACCCTCTATGGCTCTTCTGTGATGCTTTTTGAGCTTCTTTTTGATGGACAGAGCAGCATTTCATATTTTCTTCACTTTTAACTGCAGACTTTTCATGAGATCTCTGACTACTGATGTTACAATTGAGAGCTTTTCATTGAGCTTTGGTTTTGCAGTTACTTGCTGTAACTGCTGAGGAAAGTTTGAGAACGCTAGCAGAACAGCCCCAAATTCCCCAGCAAATAAAGAATCTTAAAGTGTATTAAAAGAAAACTTGCCTGAAGGGCAGTGATGTCCCTCCTGGGACTGCAGCGCTGGAAGGGGTGAAAATAGAGAGGGGTTGATCCAGTGCACATGTTTTCAACTCAGTGAACTGAGCAGTGGTGATGGGAAGAAATGCTTCTGCAAAAGAAAAGCAGTAGAACAAGTTTTCCTAGAGCTTACTGCAGACTTTCTGAAGCTAAAATGGTCTTTTTTGCTATGTCCTTTTATGCTAAGTGAAAGGAATCCAGACATAAATGTGCCAAGTTTGGAGTAATATGTGGGACTTGAATTTTGTGCTTAACTGCTGTGGAGCCACCTCTAAGTGGTAACACAGCTCTTGGGTGGATCTTGATCAAGGGGAAACCCCTCTGTCCTTAAATCTTTGTGGAAGGGGAGACTTGCAGGTCGGTCTAGAGCTGCTGCTGAGGGGATGGGATTTCCAGACCTGGGCACCAGGTTACTTGTGTTGTCTGTACTGTATTTGTGCTGAGGAAACTTGTATACAGTAACATCCATCTCACTTCTGTTTAAGAGCTCTGCTATTGATTACTTAGTGCCCTGCTCTAGTGGCTGTTGTCATGTTTGCCATCTTTCATCTTTAATTGACCTTGATGAGCAGCAGGAATCTGAAGGAGATGATGAAGCTATAATAGATCACCAGAGGCAGCAGGACTGCTTGCAGTGGAAGATTTGTCAGGTGTTTCAGTGTTTCTCAGGTGGAGTCTGAGGTCTCCAGAGCAGTCATCAGCCCCAAGATGGTTCACGCACAGTCACCAGGACATTATGAAGCTTAATGTGGTGTTATAAAGGCATCTTCTACTCTAAACCTCAGGCAAGTAAGCAGTCATCTTGGTATTTTAAAGCAGTTAATCTTTTGCCTCTATCATTATCAGATGTTGCAGTGGCAGCTGATGTCCCCAGTGGTTTTGCTTCTGTCTCTCCATCCATACTGTCCTTGTGCATTTAGTTTATGTGCATTTCTGAAGGGCTTGCGCGCCCTCTATGCCACGGAGTCTTAGGGGGAAAAATTGAACTGCAAGTCACACTTCCCAGATCCCATCAGCAGGTGGTGAGGGGATGCCTTAATCTTAATTTGACTGTTTGGGGAATAGATCTTCTTTGCAGAGCTATAGGAGAGGTCAAAATATTTCTAAGCAGTGAAATAATGTTGTGTGAGAAGGATGCAATGTTTTTAACCACAAGCTTGTATAGACTGTGCATATATTCAAGTGCATGACTGAATTACCCAAAACTTACAGCATTTATTGTGTTGAAAAGCATGTGGTAAGGAGTTGAATAATCCTGTGCTGCTGTTGAGGGTTCTTGGAAATGAAATGGAAAAACTGTTAAGCTTCCGTGTGATTTTTATGTTATTACTCCCCCAGTGTCCCCCTTGAAAGGGTAGAACATTCCTTCCTGGCCTTTGCCTGCAGTCTCAGGTCTGGTCTCCTCTTCAAACTGTGAAGTTTGTGCTCTTGTGTGATCAGACAGTTCATGGCACCCGGCTGTCTTCATCTAGGATGGTGTTGGTAACAGTTCCTGACTATTCTGGGGCGGGGGTTGTCTCTTCGGCTATGACAGGGCCTCCTGCAAAGTCCTATCTGGTCGGGTTTCCAGGACAACTGCAGCTTAGGAATCAGCAATACTCAGTGGTTTAACCATCTGCAAGCCCAAACAGGGTGTCCCGTGTCGTAAAGCTAGGACTGCTTTTGGCTATGTGTGGTGCCATCACCCAGACTGTCCCAACACCTCACTGGCCATGGAAAGCCAAGGCAGGACATGGAAGCAAATGAGGTTTTTCTTCTGGCTTCTTTTTATCTGACTTAAGAAATCAGCGCCCAGTGTGATCTGATGGCAGGTAAAGGAAAGTGAGATAAATGTAGGCTGCTGATTTGCTCTAGCGAGCAAGCTGGACAGGCATCTTCTAAACCCATGCCCTCTCCTTGCTAGAGAAAAATAGGAGGTTTTTGCTTATTTAAGAATTACTGTATTCATCTGTGCTAGTGGGCACTGATTAGAGACTCGATACCCACTGTGCTGGTGTGGTACAAAGATTGGGGCAGCTGGTCCTGTGTGGTTTGTGGGCAGCTCTTATGTCTGGGATGCAAGGGGAAAGTGGTAAAGCTGCATGTATCTGGGGGAACTGTTTGTTAGGGGGAATTGGGAGAGAAGCTGTGAATAATGGATGTGAAGGAGAGTCTGTGGCAGGAGTGTAAGTGGTTAAAGCTGCTTTGAGAAGCTCAAAGCTGCGAGGAGTAGCCTGGGAAGTCTGGGAAAGGGAGGAACGTGAGCTGCTGGGGCTTGGGGGCAATGGAGATGCATAAGAGTTAAGGATGGGTGGCCTGTGAGTGCAGGGGTGAGCGCGGGTGAGAGGAGGGTGTCCGTGGCTTCCTGCTCAGCAGGCTGGAGCAGCTGGACTATTAGGGGCAGTTCTGGGCTCCCAAGGACAAAAAGGACATAGAGCTTCTAGAAACGGAGCCACAGAGATGGTGAAGGGACTGGATCCATCGTGTGAGGAAAGACTGAGCGAGGTGGGCCTGTTTAGCCTGGAGGAGAGGGGATTTGATCAACACATTCAATTACCTGAGGGGTGATTGTAGGGAGGATGGGGTCAGGCTCTTCTCCATGGTGGCTGGTAACAGGACGAGGGGTAATGGGTGTAAGTTGAACCCCAGGCAGTTCCATCTCCATATGAGGAAGAACCTCTTTGCTGTGAGGGTGACAGAGCCCTGGCACAGGCTGCCCAGAGAGGCTGTGGAGGCTCCTGCTCTGGAGATCTCCCAAACTCGCCTGGATGCCACCCTGTGCCCTGGGTGTCCCTGCTGGAGCATGGGGGTTGGACTACATGATCCCTAGAGGCTCCCTGACTCCTGCAAGTGAGGGAGCAGCAGAGCAGCTCCTGCCCAGGCTCTCCAGTGCAAGGAGGGGCCTCCCTTCCTCTGTCGTCTGTAGAGCTGCTGCAGACTCTCCCGGGAAAGCTTGTTCTGTGCCTGAATGCCAAAATGCCTGGAGACACTGAGGTGTCTTAGGAGCACAGCAAAATAAGGCTTTTTAGATGAGTGTTTTCCCTAGTTTCATGCAGTCCTATTTTGTGTTCTCCTGGTTGTTCTCCCAGCTGACTGTCAGTATTTGGGTGTTTGAATGCCTGTAGTCACAAACAATATGCTAAGATGGTCTTGGTTATTTTCTTGTTCCTTTCCTTCCCCTTTGAGCAGCCTCAGTTTTTGGAGCTGTCCTGGCTCTCTTACCCCATAGTTGCAGTGCAGCAGTGCTCCACTGGCAGTTAAAGGGTTCCCAGCGCTGCCCTCTGCTCCTCTCTGAAGCATTTCTGTTCTTGTGGCATGGATTTTAATATTGTGCCATTCCAAGTACATCTGCAAAGATAGTGTCTGGATCATGGGCTGGTTTTGTGGATCTTTGCTTCTTTTTGTCTCACTTGAAATGCATTTTATGCTTTCTCCCTTCCTTCTCCTTGAAGGATAACTCTGTGCCACCTCTGAGCTACCCAGTTTAGGTGTCTGTCACTTTGCTGTTGAATTGTCAAGCAAGGACTCTGGCAATAATAGGATGCCTTTCTTTCTGCTTGGAGGTTTTGTCCCATAATTGTAGTGCAGGAGGGGAAGGGTGATGGACACCTGAACCTAACTCACCACCAAGCCTGGGGTTATCCTAGCTTTCTTCCTCTGGCTTTGCCATGGAGCTCTGGGCAGGATCTGGAGCTGCATGGCAGCAGGCTGGTGTGGAAATGCAGTAGGTCTGACAGCAGGGTTTGACCTAATAGAGAAGTTTTATGTCCCTCTCGCAGTGCAAGGTGATGCCGTGCAGACGGAGCCCCCAGGGGAGGCTCTTCCAGACTGTGAAGTTCTTTGGTCCAGTGACAGCTGTCTCACTCCTGTGACTGGCTTCACTTTGCCTCAGAACAAGTGAATTAATGTTCCCCACTTCCCATTTTTCCCTTCAGTGACAGGACTCCTGGAAGCTGTACTCTGATGGAGTTGAGGAGCGCGGCCTCCCTCCAGCCTGGGAGGGGCTCTGGGCAGCAGAATGGGCTGTGAGCGGAGCTGCAGGTCCCAGAGGAAGATGCTGATCTCGATGGGTGTCCTGTCTCCGAGGGCTCTGTGTGCTCTGCAGCTGCTGCTAATAAGCTTTTCCTGTCGGCAGTGCTGATGGCCCATCAGCCTGGGCACTCAAGATGAGCCCATAGGAGTCCTTTGCTACAGGCTTTGCTGCCGGGAGCTTTGTTATCTCAACAGTGTTTGACATTTTCCAGACAATTTTTAAATTTGCCAATTGACAATATTTGCTCTCTTCACTCTGTAAGAGCCTCCTGATAGTGATGCCTATAAACTTTAATTTTCCCTTCACAAAGATGTTAACAAAAGCCTCTCTATTTTGTCACTTGTCAAATCCCACCAATGAATCCCTTCTTTTGCTGCTTTATATGTTGCCTTAATTAGGACAGGGGCTTTTCTGGCCAGGGGCTGATAGACAGTTCTAGTGACCAAATTCAAAAAATGCAGGTTTATTATGTTTCTGCTTGCAGCTGAAGGGACTTTCCTTTAGTCCAAGCGTCTCTGGAGGTGTCTTCTGGGAGGCGGTCACCTCAAAACCAAGCTAGTAGAGAAGATGAAGGTGGGAGGATGCTCGCTGCTGATGCACCATGTAGGCCATGTACCACAGGGCCCTTGGGTGCCTTCTGCAGCACCTGATGGCAGATCCCAAACCTGCCTGTCCCTTGGGCTCTGGGTACCTGCTGCTCACTCCTCAGCAAGTGCTGGAACCAGTGTCACACAAGGAGGAGCCAGAGGAATCCTTCATGCCCGAGCTCAGGGACAGGGTAGACAAGCAAGTCATTCGCAGCCACTTAGATGCTCAAAGGAAGCTTTGCTTTTATACAGATATACAAATGTAATTCCTTCTTGAGTAGTGTTTAGTGTCTGAGGTTTAAAAGTGCTCTGGCAGGAGAGATCCTTGTAAAGAAATTTGAGTGCTCAAGGTAAGGCAGACAAATGTGTTAGCTAATTCACTGTCCCTCTGCCTCAGCTGAGGGCTTGTCTGGTGTTTAGAGCCAAGGTTTTTGGACCCTTTCTCAAAGATGGCGCTGCTCTCCGAGTTCCTGATCAGAAGATGGGAGGCACTTTGGAAGCAGTCCCCTTTGATGGAAACCTAAGCCCCTCCACTCTGCTGTCCTGACCATGGTTTCTGACTGTGGCTTTCACAGTGGTCCAGATTTTCAACTTGCTACTGCCTTTTCTCATGAGGATACAGCTTTGTTTTACTAAGGCTCAGCAAACTGAAATGTACCTTGTGTTGCAGGTCTCTAGAATACTTCACCCCCTTGGAAAGCCATGTTCCAGAAAGATACAGGACAGCCTTAAATGGGAAGTCAGATCTTCCCACTGATTATTCCATGGGAATATGATGTAGAGGTTTTGTCTACATAGCATCCTTGCTACTATTAGTGTCAGGAGCTCAGTGCTTCCAGCATTACATCTTGTCCCCCCCTTTCTTTCCCATGGACTGGACAGATCTTTGTTCCAGGCTTTGGTTTTGCTGCTTCAGGCACTAGAGTTTTGCAGGTTTGATTATCAGCATTAGGACAGGTGGGTTTTGCACCGATCTGTTCTAGTGCTTGTGCTGACTGCATGTGTGTTGGAATAGGCAAGCAGAAAGTCTACTCCTGCCCTGGTTTTGCAGTGAATACTCTGCTGTGCTACATCCTATGGGCTGTTGTAAGCAATCCCTGTGGGAGCAAGACTCTTTGGAGTGACAGAGCCTGAGATCTTCAGGTTCCCAGTCAGAGGAGAAGCTATCCCAGCTAAATCAGAAATGGATTCCTGAGGGCATCCTGATAAAGCATTACTCATCTAGCAGGGGGAAAAAAAGAGGAATTGCTTTTGAGGCCTTCAGCATATATTATTATTGAGCATTATTGTTATATTTCTGCCTGCTCTGACTCTGCTCTTCTGAGCTGGTGAGTTGGAGCTTCTGGCTGGCGTGGCTGTCTGCAAGGGCACTTCTCCTGCCTGTTTCCACCCCTGCGTGCGGATGCTTCAGGCCCCTTTCTGTGGTGTTTTTTATCAGCCTGTCTACCGTAAGCTCTGCCAGGTTGGCTGGGGCTCCATGACCTCTACTGTTTGTGAGTCGAAAGCCTTTTTCTTGGTCTTTTTGGGTACCCAGCTGTGTGTTTTGTATTCGGGTGATAGATCAGAAAGCAAGGACAGACATTTGTGCTTTACAGTCAACCCCCTCTTGCTACTGTAAGTTTTTTGGGTGCTTCCGTAGTGTTATATTTTGGAAGACCCAAAGTTAGTTCCTTAAAGGTGGCTGGTACTGCTCACGGGGCAGCAGTAGGACTGAGTTGAGGCAACATTTGAAAATTGCTCGCAAGCATCAGGAGCTTGGTTACCTGAACAGTGTCAGTGATGGGGTAACTCTTGGGTTGTTGCCTACACCTTGAAAAGGAGTACAGAGCTGCAGTGTGGACTGAAGTAAAGGTTTAATGAAGTCCCTGTACTGGCTACAGCCACCTCCAGAGCAAGTTACTGAGACTGCTTGGGAGTATGTAGAGTAATCCAGCACATACACTGTTTCTTGCTGCTGGTTAAAGAACCAGTTATTCCTTTGAACACTGGCATTCTTTTGTTCCCTAATGTATTTTGTCCGAAGTTTTGAGATCTTTGGTTATTCTTCCACCTTCTTTGGCTGCCTCTAGACCTGCTACTTCTCCTGCTTTCACGTGATGCCCATACAGCGTGAGCCTCCACCTTGACTCGCCCTTCCTCTCTGCTGACTCTTCTTCCTCACAGGCTGCTTAATGGATGCCCAGGTAAACTCCAGCACGGATCTCAGTTAGGACAGCCTGCTCTGTATCTCCATGGGCTGCTAATCTTTGCACACCCCCTGGCACTCGCACGCGTGAGACAGGTAACCTCCGTGCCTTCCAGCCGTACCCTGGCTTCCCTCTTTGCTGTGAAGCAGCAGGCAGCCCAGCCTCACAGTGGTTCAACAGATGGCTGCAAAAAAAGCCAGGAGACTTTTCCTGTTTGAGGAGGCAGAGATTTTTGGAGGCAGGTGCTGAGCCTGTTTTTCCAGACCGAGGGCTGGCCGGAGCTGTTGCCCATGCTGCAGGATCACAGCGTGCTGCGGCTGAGCCCTGTGGCATGGGCAAGGACAAACCTACCTGTGTCTGGCAGCTTCAAAGGCAACTAGAGATGCTCATGTCACCCAGAGAAGTGGGAATCACTGTCCTTGGAGATATTCAACACGCTTGGATACAGACCTGAGCAACCTGATTTGCCTTGGAAATTGGCCCTAGTTTGAGCAGGGAGGGTGGACCAGAAACATCTAAAAGTCCCACCCACCTAAACTGCTTTGTGATTCTGTCTGATCAAACTGATAACCTGTGCCATCTGCTTTGTGAGAAGAGAGGGAGAGGAAGAGAAAAATGTGTTACAAAACATGCAGCGATGTAGCAGCCTCACTGTCTGCTGCATCCCCCGGGGAGCAGATGCTCGCTGCTTTCTCCCTTCCAGATGCATCCATTTCACTGGAAAGGAGCTGCTGTTGCTGTGATGCTGCCAGATGGACCCACGGGCAGCTCAGGGCGGCTGGAGCTTGGGAAGGGGAGCTGGGAAGCTGAGGGGCCTGTGCAGCCCTGGCAGGCCACCAGGCTGCTCTGCAAAGCAGCTGCCCTGGTTCACAGGCAGGACTTGCGCTTAGTTTGTGTCTCCTGTGTCGAGTTGGGTGTTCGGGTGCTCTGGTGGGTTGTTGTGGGCTCAAAGGGGTGGTTAAATCAAGGAGGGCAAGAGGGAGGTTAGACCAGGCTCCCCTTCCAGCTCCACATTGCCTTGCAAAGGTTTGTGGTAGCTGATGTGGTTAATCCCAAGTGTATCTTCCGTGTGCTATCCCTTGGAAAAATAGCTCTCAGGGCTGATGAGATCAGCTGGAGAGAGCAGGTTTGGAGATTGGTGTGTCTCCTAGCTGTGGGAAAATTAAACTCGAGCCCTTTCCCTGCGTTCAGCCCAGCAAGATGTTGTGACTCTGGGAGCAATTAGGATGCAGTTCCTAATTAGAAAGGTGGAAGCAGCAGTCAGGGATGCTAATAGAAGACATTCTCCTTGTGGCTCTTCGCCGGGGGAACCGTGGACCTTTGCTTCTTGATTAAAGGTTCAACTGATGCCTCTAGAAGGTCGTGGTGCTCGGAGATCCCTGTGTGCTGTTCTCCTTAGAGCTGGAGGGTGCCAAGGGCTGAAGACACCACTTGGACACTTGATGCCCTTTCCTTGCACTTTTTGCAAAGCTTTTTAGGCAGATGACCAAGGGAGGAGGTAGGCAGCTCTACCCAACTGCAGATGTGTTTGGTGTCTGGCCCTACAGCAAGTGGGGAGGATGACACCTTGTGACAAGAGGTAATGTGTGGTAAACCAATACCTCAATTTTCTTGCTCAATATCATCTGCATCTCGGTTTTCCATCTATAAAGTTGAGATTTTCCTACCTCTCAGGACTCCTACATTTGTGTGCTCTAATGATATGTTGCTGTAGCCAGCGTGGTCCAAAGATGTTGGCAGGTTAAGGTTTCTTAGTAACATCTTTTGATCCCACTCTGTTAGTGTGATAAAAGATGCCTCTTTCTATCAGGAAACCTTATTCTTTGAGTTTCAGAGCAGGTACCGAACTGCTCAGATGTTGTAGTAAGAGGCTAGATAAACACAGTAGTATTCACAACACTGTATGCGCAAGCTGCTTGCTACCCTTCATGACGGTCATTTTCCAAGGAAATATTGTTGGACTTGCTGTGCAGGTAGAAAAGTTGAGTCCCCATGAGATCAAATATCTTTTCTGCTCCTTGGCAGAGCTGTAATTAGATCAATAGAGGTTCCTGGCCTCTTGTGTCGTCTTTGATCTAGCTAATGTGCTGTTTCTGTTATGAGAAGACTTTTTCCTCTAACTCTGTCTTTTTATCCACAACTCTTGGGTACCTGAGCAGGTTTCTGTTGTGCATTACTACAAACTCCAGCACATGCATTGAAGAATTAGCATTGGTTAAAGTAAGAAAAAAACTTTTCGTGTCATGAGAATTAGGAATGAAGTCTTTAGCTTGGAAGGGGGGTTTCTGGCATCTCCTTGCTGTGGGGCATTGAATTATAGTTTAAGAACTCCTTAGGAAGTGTGTTTTATTGAAGAGTAACCCAGGTTGGCACATGGGAGCTTTCCGCAGTAGGGGACAGCTCCATCTCTAACGTGACAGTCAGGGATCCCTGTGCAGGCAGCCAGGCAGCTCTGTGCGAGGTGGGCACTGCAAGGGGGGCAAGGAGCAGGCACCTAGGAGCGGAGGAAGGGGGACGTGGGTTTTATTCAACAGGAATTAGGTCTGCTGAGCACCTGAGCTCCGAAATCCCGTGGTTTGCCGGGTTCCTGCAGCTCTTGCTGGAGCTCCCAGCTGGTATCCGCACTGTGCTCTGGGTTTGCTGGAGGCTGAGTTGCGCTGGCACCTGCTTGTGCTGTCCCACTGCTGCTCCCCGTTTGCAGGGGGGAAGTCCCAGCTGCTGCATCTCCTTTTGTTCCTGATTGCAAATGCATTTCCTCCTGACAAGAGGAACTGTTATTTACCAAAGCTTCATCTGCTCCTGCTGTTTGTTGCTCACCCGAAATCCTCCTCGTTCCTGCTGGTCTCACTGTCCTTTCTGGAGCAGCCAGCCCTGCTCCTGCTGCAGCAGGGAGAAGGATGGGGTCAGTGGTTGGCAGCTGATAGCTCTTTTCATGCTTCCATCTGTTACCTCTTTCTCCTGCTGATGAGATCAGGTGCTGAGTAAAGATTTATTTTCTTCCAATGTGAGAGGAAGTTGCACATGGGGATGCTTGGGTCCCTGCTCGCCTCCAGCAGAGAGGCTGCTCCAATGCAGCCCGCAGCCTCTCGAGCTGCCCTGCCAGCGGCCCTGGGCGTGGGGAAGCAGCGGGGCAGGGCTGGAGGTGACAGCAGGAGCAGAGAGGCCGGTGGGCACCCTGTGCTGCGGCTCCCTGCAGGTGACTGCGCTGCTTGCCCTGCTCGTGTGCCTCTGGTTGCAGACACAAACACCAACCTGTGCCAATTGCTGTGCCTGCTTTTGAAAATTTTCTTTCTTTTTTTTTTTTTTTTTGTTTTTTTTTTTTTTTTTTGGTGTGTGTGGCTACTACCACACTTAAAAAAAACTGTCTTCTAAAATCCCAGCTGTTTTAAATGATGAGTTATCAGTGACCTGACAGCTTCATTCTTTCAGACCTTTGGTGCTCCTGCACAGACCACTCAGCCTTCCTGATCAACTGCTCCTTAATTACACTTAGTGGCCCTGCTGCTTTGTTTGGAGGGTTTTATCCTGCCTCGACTTTTGTAGCCTCATATTTAGCACAAAACTCTCATGGGTCCTTCCCAAGTGGGCAGGTTTCTCCCAGAGTAACTGGCTTTGTGTGTGGTTCTTCTTGGGGCTTGAGAAGGATGTAGGGAGAGGGCGAAAGGGGAGGATCTGAGGGCAGGCAACTTAATTTAGCTGGAGCAATCCATGTAGGGGATGAAGATGTCCCCCCAGCACACTCCTCCACGCTCCACAATGGGATGCACTGCAAGTCGGTGCCGACACATCCGTCTCGGGTACTATCTGGCTCCTAAGCGTGGACAGCCTCAAAAGATGTCAGGGGTCTGTATTTAAGAACATAGGTTGCTGTAGCTGTGCCAGGTGCTCCAGTGAGCTCAGAGTGAGATGTGTGTTACAGGCCAGGATTGCCTGCATCCCACTTATTGCTATTTGTTTCTTTCTCATCTCTTTCCTGTGCTTCAGGTCACAGACCTGGCTGTTGGCCCTGGCCAGTGCCCTGCAGGAGAGATGGCAACCTGCTTGGGCTCTGGTACCAGTCCTGTCAAGCCCAGACCCATGGGCTTTGCACCAGTCTTGTCCCAAACAGGCTGTCAGGTGATTCTGGGGGCTGCAAATACGGATGTGGATCAGATCAAGGAAATGACATTGTCCTTGGCCTGGTGGAGAGACCAGGAGAGGACATGGAGTAGTGTGGTCCTGGGAGCGAGTATGGGATGGTCCTGCTGAGATGGTACCATGGGCTGGAGCGGGATGCTGAGCAGTGCTCATGCACGGGCTGCCCAGAGAGGCTGTGGGTGCTCCTTCTCTGGAGATCTTCAAACCTGCCTGGATGTGGCCGGGTGCCCTGTGCTCTAGGTGCCACTCTGTGCCCCATGCCCTGGGTGTCCCTGCTGGAGCAGGGACTGGGCTAGATGGTCTCTAGAGGGCCCTGCCAACCTCACCCATTCTGTGAGTCTGTGTGCCCTGTGATTCCTGGTGGTGTTGCCTAGTCTGCCTGTCCCTCTCCCTATCCTGGGAGAGGGGCTGGAGACAGGACACGTCCTTTCCTCTTCATGCCTGGTAGCACTGTCTCTCCTCTGCAGGAGCAGAGAAAAGGGGAGACCCTTTGTGCCCAGGTGCTAAAAGGGCCTCTGCATTTCAGCAGGAGGAGAGGGGCTGGTTCCTGTGCAGCCCTGGTGGGATGGAGAGACCCCTGAGCTGGGGACAGGAGGAGTGTGAGAAGGAAGAGACACCCTGGCCCAACAGCTTGTCGTCAGCGTCACAGATTCAGATAGGTTTTTAGCACCCAGAACCCTGGCCCAAGGCAGGCAGGGTGAATGTGACTTCAAGGCCCAGAAAAGTTTTTCTTGATTCATCTGGTAACTGTGTGTGTGATCAGTGCCTGTGTCTGAGGAACCAAAGGACACCAAAGGGCCCTGTAGTCAGGGTGCTGTGGGCGGAAAATCTATTCCTTAAATATAAAGGCTGGACAGGTGCACAGCTAATGTAAGAGTATGGAAAACACAGGTGTTGGAAATCCTAATGTAGAGAAGAGCGAGGAACGGAGTGCTTGGGGTTGGAAGTGACGTGGAAAGTAAGCAAAAAGTGAGGAAACAAAATTAAGAAGCAAGAAAGTGAGCCCAAAGCTGTGAATCAAAGTCTGTGCTACCAAAAAGATTAGGCTTTTTTACCTGCAATATGGGATTATATTACTCAAAGGCAAATGGGAGGAACATGGCTAAAAGAAGACTTTTTTTTTTGTCCCCTCAAGGGAACAAAACAACCTATAGAAGATCCTGGGCAACAATTAGGGACTTTATGAAGTTGCAAGTGGTAAGTAAATGCAACTCCAGCTCTTCAGCAGGAAATATTTTGATAGCATCTGTGAAATGAGGGTTGCAGTCAGAAGTGCCTTCTCCTTGCCCATGTCCTAGGGTTGTTCCTTTGGGATAAAACTGGTGCAGCTCCTGCCCGTGTCCCTGTGGCTGCAGGAGCTCGATGTGCTGGATGTGCCTGCACCAGCACCTCTGTCCTCTCGGCCCCTCGCTGCCGTCCGTTTCTTTGCCTTTGCAGCTCTGTATTCTCTGCAAGACACCAAGTAAGTCCATTTATTCTGTGGTTTCAATTTAGTTGGTGCACTATCGATGGCAGGAGGGGTTCAGCTCTGACATACCTGGTTCAAACCCACCTAGGAGCCCTAGCTCAGGGGTTCGTAAACTCCACGGTACCTGCATACTCCAACCCAGAGCAGCATCGGGACTTGGGGGGGTGCCGTGCTCCATATCCCTCCACGCTGCGGCAAGGGAGAGGTTAATAATGCGACACGTCTGCCTCTTGCCCTCAGCGGTGTGCTTGCTTGCTTCTGCAGAAGGATAAAATGCCGTGTAAACACCGTATCCCCAAGGGGTGGGGAGAGGGTTCTCAGCGGTGGAGAGCGGCCCCTCGCATGGGCTAGCGCAATTATCTGCACCTCCAAAGGGAGCACAGCCAGTTGCTTAGCTGGGCCAAGCACTGCTGGGAGGGATGAGGAAGGGATGGCTTGTCTGAAGTGCAGAGGCAGTAGGGTGGGAAGGGAGATGGTGGGTTTGCCTCTGTGCCTGGCTGTGCACGAGGGTCACCTGGCTGATCTTTGGGACTAGCCATAGGCTGTGCTGTCCAGGGCAGAGCAATGCAAGGTGCGAGAGAGTTGCTTTTCAGACCCACTGATTTAGCAGTGAGGGAGAGAACAAGAAACGTTGCTGGAAATCTGCCCTTTGAGCCAAAATTGACAGCAGCCAAGGGCAAGCCAGGAATGACTGCTCCAAGCTGAATTTTATGGGGAAAACTGGGATGGGAAAGACAACATCTGGAGGTTGGTTCTTGGAGGGTGTTAACAGGGGAAGAGGAGATGGGCTGGTTTGCCCCTGTGGGAGCAGAGGGCAGAGGTGGGCATGGGCATGTGTAACCCCAGGAATGAGGAGAAGGCAATGGGGATGGAGAGATGGGTCAGCGAAACAAACCCTACATATCCTCTGAGCACCCAGTTCTGAGCCCACAGTGGTGCTCCTCGGTTTGGGTTTGCTTCCTGAAGTGCCTGGAGGTCTCCTGGCTTAGCTCTTCTCCAGGCTCGCTCCACGTGACGCCTCCTCTGCTTTGCTGGCAAGGGGAGGGCACTCACTGAAGACGTTCCAGCTCCAAGCATAGTGGAAACCCTGGGCTAGGTCCAAAAGTGCAGGTCTCGCGTGCGGCTGGGTGTCCTGAGCTCTGTGTGCAGTGATTGATTTTTAGTTGCAGGTCCTGCTGCTGCTTAAAAATAGCAGTTTGGCCGAGTTGACGCGCCTGCTGCCTGGAGCCATCAAGAACCGTGTCCTGGTGAAGAGGCTGTGGGACAAGCTGGCCGTGGCACCCCTGCCAGCTGCCAGCACGGGAGGTCCGCCTGGACAGCGGTGTCTACCCGCAGTGACGCTTCCCCCCGTCCCCTGTGCTCTGTTGGGAACGGTGTCTTCCTTTCCCTCAAAGTCCCTGTCAGCTAGAAAAAATAAGTAGGCTGCAGTGTTTACCTTCCTTGCCCTCAAAAATTAAGCAGCTCTGGCAGAATGTGTGTGTTTTGCAAAACGCCAGAGCTCCCCAAGGGCTTTGTGTGCAAAAACTGAGAGAATTTGATAAAGCAGCATTTTGCAGAGAGCGTACAGCCCTCCTCTCCTGCCTCCTCACGCGGGGCTCCGCAGCTCCCCTTCCCCAGGGTGGGCTCTGTTATTCCCTGCTTCCTGCAAGGTTTTTTCCCTCTTCCCAGCTGTGTTAAGGGATGGCTGCAGGTTTTTTGCAAGTGGGACCCATGCCGAAGAGGGGGCTCCCTCTAGTGCCAGGCAGTGCAGAAGGATGGAGAATCTGCCCGAGCCAAGTGTGGGGAGCAGAGCCCCCTGCGTGCTGCTGCTTTCCAGCCTGGGTGCTTGAAACTAGCTCTTACAACCCGCCATGGTGTGGAGTCACAAAAGGGTGACCTCTTCAATTCTGTATTTGCAGTGATGAATTCTGTGTGCTGCCATAGGTGCCCTCTGCTAAATGGGCTTGACTAAATCCATCCTGGTGGGCCGGAGCTGCCAGCACCAGATGGAGATGGCCCTGCAGCAGAGGTAAGGGGGCTGTGCTGCAGAAACACTCAGGTGCTGCCCCAGATTAGCAGCTCTGACTTCTCCTGGGCTTTGCCTGCTTGGCTCTGTGAGCATCTGCGCAGCTGCACCTCTGCTCCCAAGGTGACCCTGTGGCTCTTAGCTGTGGCTGAGCATCTGCAGTCCTGTGTAGGAGCCTGCAAATGGCTCTGAGAAGAAAAAGGTTTTAAAGCCAAGGATGTTGTATAGGAAATAGTTGGAGTATTTTTTTTTCCCTGATATGTAAGACATTTGGCATGTTTGAGCTCCTCTGTCCCATATTTCTCTTGCACTGTTAGCTCTGCTTTACTCTGAAATGAAACTGTAAAGGAAGGAAAACAACCCTGCTTAAGCTCTACCATCTGTGAAGCCTTGACAGGTAACAGTCTTAATCTAGAGGAGGAAATACAGTGGAAATGCAGTATATGCCTCTTGGCATCCACCTTGTGAAATCAGGATGAATAAACTGACCTTCATCTGCTGAGCTGAGGTTGATGCAAGGAGAAGGCTGGTAGGGAAGAGCCACAGCTCATGTTTTACTCTGGTAACCTGATCTGAGCCCTGCGTTTCCCTCTGATAATTAATGCTGTGCTCATCTCTGTAGCAGCTTGGAAAGCATAAGGAAAAAATGGAATCAGCCCACAGGTACATGTAACTCCTAGGTCAGAGCATGGGGAGAGGAGGAGGAGCCCAGCTCCGAAGGCTGCTTATTTCGGCAGCTCAGGCCTTGCAGTGCCATGGCATTTGCCCAAGGCTCAGATTAAGATGTCCAGGACTGACTCTTAATGAAATCCTGCTGGTACTCGCTGTGAAGCAGGGACTGATGTCCAGGTATCTGATTTGGAAGCAGTCTGCATTGCTGTTTTAGGCAGCATCAGTTTTCTACTGTGGTCTTGTCACTCAGTCGCAGTTATGTTTTCCTAGCCGCAGAAGCATCTCTGGTGTTGAAGTGAGCCCAAGGGATCCGAGTGAAGCTTGGCAAGGACTGAGCTGGCTTAAACCCCCTCCTGGCACCTGACCCGAGTGCCCTGTGCAGACCCGCAGGGGAAGTGCATCTGTGTGCGGGGACCGCAGCTGTGGGTAATGCCCTGTGTGTTGCACTGGGACGTGGTCTTTAGGACACACAGGTGTCACTGCATGTCACTGACATCTGCAGGTGGTATGTGGCATTTTTCCTGCCACAGCCAATGGACAGGGGATAAATGCTTTGGGTTCTGCCATGGAGGTGCTTGGGGAAGCTTTACTACATGCTGGGCATGGTCGTTATTGTTAATTTCTCTTCCCTGAGCTTCTATCCTGCACAGCCAGGAGCAGGTTCACGCGGAGCAAGACAAAGCCGGGCTCGGCACTGGGCGCTCCGTGTGGCGCCCATGGGGCCCGGTCCCGCTGGAGCGCGGCCACCGCAGGGCCGGTCCCCATCGGCCATTGCGTCCCAGAGCTGCCGCCTCTTCCCGGGGCGTCCCGCGTTGCCATGGAGCTGGCGGCTGCCTTCCAGGCCCTGCTGCTCCGGGGAGGAACATTCCGGCCGGCTGTGTCGGACTCGACACGTAAGTGCTGCCCGGGGCACCCCCAAAATGGATGGGGGAGTTTGAGGCCTTGATGTGGGCTTAGGAGAGGGTCCCCGGGGGCCCCAGGCCCATGTCACTGCTGAGGGGCACACAGGGGCTGTGGGTGTTGGGGGGGATTTTGCAGCTTGAGGCCAGCAGCCACTGAGTGCTAAGAGGAAGTGAATAAGAAGGGGAGACTTGATGCAAACTGCCAAGCTCCAAGAACAGAAATAAGCCTTTAGGAGGGAGGGAAAGAAGAAAATACAGGGGTAAATATCTCAGTATAGAGAGCTGTGGTATCTCCTGTGGACCCACGGAGAAGCGTAGTCATCTCACTGTCAGCTGAGAGCTGAGGTTAAAAGAAACAACAGGAAAGTGTAAATCAAGGCCCCAAGTTAATCATTTTGGCTCTGGCAGAGCTTTGGTAATACTTTGGTAATAAATTGCAGGATGACAGTGCTGGAGTGATAAAATACAGAGGGGCTGGAATGCAGAGGTGACAAGCGAGGCTTCCCGGGGAGCATGGCTTGGTTTGGAAGGCACTCGGGCATCCAGCGGGCTGCAGGGGCATGGGCTTAGTCCTGGAAACTTTGTCTCTCCTTTTCTGGCCTCCTGGAGAATGTTGTTTGGGTGATAATTATAGCTAAGCTAAGCAGGTGATTTCTCAGCAAGAAATGTGAGCTTACTGCTCCAGCCTGAATGGGAATGGGGGTGAGATGATTTAGTGGCACAGAATTGCTCTGTAGCATTCCGATTCCCAGATTTAACAAATATCCCGTCTTGCTGTTCCAGCAAAGTGTAATAGAAAGGCAAATTAAGCAATTACTCCATAGAGGTGGTTTATCTTTGAGAAGGGAAGAAAGAGGATTTATTTGTGTATAGAAATCAGATTGAGCTACCCTTCTGTAAGGGAAGCTGGATATGAGACTCTTTGGTGCAGATACTTGGCTGATACATCCCCAGGCATTAAATTTGGAGGAGGGCGGTGAGCAGTTAGTGCCAGACCAGCTCAGAAGCGGTGCTGGTGCTTCAGCACGGGTGGCTGGGATCTCTGCAATAGCCTCCTGGCATGGTGACAGCTGCGAAATCTCTAATCGTCATCAAGTTAGGCTTCTCTATGAAGCCCCTCTTTAATGTCTACTGAGAAATTTGCTACTTATTCCTTATTTCCTGTCTTCCTCTGCATATCATGAGGCAGGAGAGAGCTGTTAGTTTTGCTATCCAGAGAAAAGCCGATGCGTGGATGCACAATGGGATTTAGATACCTTAGGGACACATTTAGGTGCTTGGATCCACTTCTTCCCCAGCACAACTTTTGCCTTGTTTACGGGCAGCTGAAGGGTTCTGATGTGCCTCTGCTTGTGCTGTTGAGCCCTCCCAATCCCCTAGATTCTGGCAGAACAGGGACCTTGTGCCAGGGTCTGACCAAATATTTGGCTGGGTTACCCCAACCTATCTTGGGATACCCAGAGAGTGCCCGGCGCTTGCTGCCCCGATGGGGAGTGTGAAGGTCTTTCTAGGGGAACTTGTGGCCAGAGTCTTGCCAGGGAGAAGGGAGCTCTTGCTCAGACCCCTGTTTGCCTGATGTGAAGCAAGTATAAGTGTAGCTGATCCATCAGACAAATCTTCCTTTTCCTCTTTGGAGAAGACCCTGCGCTGGTGTCTGCTCCAGGTACTGCTGCTGCATCACACGAGGAAGAATCCTTAAGGAAAAGGTTGCCTAGGCTGCCAGGTCAAGGGAGCAGTGACCACCAGCCAGGGCTCCTCTTGCTCCAGAGCATCCCACACTAGTCTCTAGCTCAGGCTTTTTTTCCCTCACTTGCTTTCTCAACACATGTTGCTCTGCTGAACTTGGGGCTTCACCCCTGGCTCTGTGCTGGGCTAAGCTTCGAGGCTGGATCTCTGCCTGGCCCAGATGAGGACCTGGGATCCTTGCTGTGGATGAGGACCTTTCCTATGTGTTGTGCATCTGAGATGGAGGAGCGTGAAGCGAGACCCGTGTGAGTGCGTCTCGCGCTGAGCGCGTGAGGTTTGGTGGCTCTCATCTTGATGCTTGTCCCAAGGTCAGCCCCCTGAGGCAGTGTCCCCAGCAGTGTCCTCTCCTTATGGCGATGCCAGGATGCTCTCTTGAGCAGATGAGGGTGCCTCGTCCAAAGCCAGTTCCTGCTCGGCTTTGTGGCTGGGTGAGGAGTCCAGCTCCTGCACAGGAGAGGTTTTGGAGTGAGTTTTGGCAAACTATAGCTGGCTCTTTCCCAGTTTGTTTTCAAGACTCAAACACTCCTGGGCTGCTGGTTTTCTGTGTGAGGAGTCCCCGCTCCCTCCCAAGCAGATGTGACGAGCCTTACCGGTGGCTGAGAGTCTCATTAGGAGCTTTTGTTTACAGCATATGCTGTGCTGGAAACACCACGAGTTCCCCGGCAGCCAGGAGGCTCTCGTGGAACCAGCTCCCTTGCCCGCTGTGGGGTGTGCACAGCTAATTGGAGCTAGCCCAAGGAAAGGGCTGTCACCAGGTGCAGGGAGAGAGGACAGCCCCGAGGCGCTGCCGGAGCCGCAGTGACAGGCGGCTTGCCAGCTCTGCCTCTCGCAGTGATGTGCTCGGGGGCCTCCCCGGGTGAACAAAACAGAAATTAGCTCCTTGCTTTGTGAGTCAGCGTGGAAATTATTTCTTAAAGAAATGATTAGCTTGTCTGCAGTAACTAAGTGAATTTATGTGAAGTTGCTGGAACATTAGCAAATGCTACTTTCAGGCGGTCTCGCTAATACTGCTGCAGGCACTCGTTGCAGAGTGAGGTGTTTAAGGAGCAGGCTGCGGTGATGCACAAGGCTATGATAGTGTCAAGGGTTCCCTGGGACACTGAATCCAGGGGCAGGGACCAAGTGAAGCCATCGCAGTAGCTCCCTGTGAAGGTCCCAGGTAGAGGACACCTCTGCCGCAGGCTAGAGCTGGAGAACCACCTGCAAAACCCAAATTGCTGGGACAGAAATCTGTTCCCCTGCTGTGAAGCTGGGTAAGGTAGTGAACCCCTGGGGTTTCACAGCGTTGGTGAGCCTTCTTTTCGCATTACTTAGTGCTCAGGTCCCTGCTGTAGAGCAGGGAGATTTGTCAGCAGACACCCTGGGCTACCACTGTGCTGTGCCAACCCACCTCTCTGCTCCCCTGGGGTCCCTGGGCTTTGTGTCTGTGCAAAGCTCTTTTCTGCCAGGCAGCCGAGGAGACCAGGCAGTTGAGAGGGGCCCTGGGCAGCTCTGCTCGAGAACCATCCGTTGCCTTCCAGGTGCCGCCGTTGCTCTCGGAAGCTGCACCGTTGTGTCGGTTACGGGAGCAGCTCCCTGCTGTTCGTGTCCCCCCCAGGCTGCCTGGGGTCCCTTCTGGAGGCAAGAGCGTGGCCACCACGCAGTGAGATGTCCTGGAGGAGGCTGAGCTGCCTGCCCTAAGGTAGCCCAGCGCGAGGGCCGAGGCGGGCAGCAGCAGGGTGCAGAGCTGCTGCGTGGTGCTCGGCAGGGTTCAGCAGCGTCTCTGGCCATGGGGCAGGGAGTGGGAGGGTTTTACTAGCTCTTAGCTGGCTGCTGGACCTCCTAGAGAGGGCTCAGGCCAAGCTGTAGATGTTGGAGTAAGGGGAGCTCCTGCAGGAGTGTCGGAGCTGCCCAGGCCCAAGCCCCTCCCTAGGGGAGCTGCCATCCACCCTTACACTTCTGGGGTGGATAGAGGGCTGGGAGGTGGGTCAGGGAGGGAAGCGCCCAGCCGACGGTGCGTGCTGGAGCTGCTGCTTTGCACTTGCTCTCTGTCCTGCTTTGCACTGCATCCACAGGGAGATGTAGCTGGTTCCTTAGTTCTGCTCTCAGTAGGGAGGGAGCAGCATTAGGAAGCTGGAGCAAAGCTGGAGCCCTGGGGCTGTGAACGTGTCTTATGCGGAGCTGGAGGGGTGCGGGGTGGAGAGGGGCATGATGAACAGGATTAATCTCAAGTGAAGCAAAATTACAGTAAGAAAATTGGAACAAATAATCCAGTTATTCTCCAGATCCAGTGATGAACTGCTGAAATCCAGATTAATGTTGTACCATGCCTATAAGATTTCTCTCTTAAAAAAATATTTTCAGCTTTAAATTTTCAGCTGTGCTGCAGCAGGTTGTGGATTCCATAGGAGGGTGCTCTGCTCTGTTATGTTTGCTTGCCCAGGAGCAAAAGGAAACAGCCCCCATGTCCATCTCCTTGTGCTGCTTGAGTCAGTCTGAGTCCTGGTCTTGTCCTTTCCTACCGGTGTAAAGGGCCTTGCACCCTAAATGGGCACTAAGCTACAACTGTCCGTTTTGGGGACTAAAGGTTTGAACTGATGTCCTTGCTTGGAGGAATAATGAATAAAATGTGAGAAGGGAATGAGCAGCTTTTATGGATCTTGTGTTTCTACCCATTGTACAGCAAGTCCCTGCGAAAAAGAGTATGGAGGAGCTGGAAGGGGAATCTTCTCCCTGTTTTTGACTGGACACCAAGATTTGAGGATCTGGGGTCAAGTCAGGTTCCTAGAGATCAGCAGTCCCTCCAGTCTCAGGAAATGACTGGGCAAACCCAACTTTTTCTTGCTCCAGTTACGCGGGAGGCAGGGAAGAAAATCTAGTCCAAACTAGTGCTCAGGAAACACTGTGCTCATTTATATTTGGTCTTACCACTGTTCCAGACCCACTCTGGAGTCCTCTCTCTTCCTGTCCTTTTCCATACGCCATCTCGGTGACATTTCGAGTCGACAGCATCCTCCTGTCAACATTTCGGTCGACAGGAGGATGCTCAGAGGAATGCGATGCNTCCCTCCAGTCTCAGGAAATGACTGGGCAAACCCAACTTTTTCTTGCTCCAGTTACGCGGGAGGCAGGGAAGAAAATCTAGTCCAAACTAGTGCTCAGGAAACACTGTGCTCATTTATATTTGGTCTTACCACTGCTCCAGACCCACTCTGGAGTCCTCTCTCTTCCTGTCCTTTTCCATATGCCATCTCGGTGACATTTCAGTCGACAGGAGGATGCTCAGAGGGATGCGATGCCTGCCCCTTGTCAAAGGAGGATGCTGCAGAACCACCATGAGGAAAAGAGCTTAAAGAAGGCCCTACTTTCACATAGGTTGCATTTATATCTGAGCTAATTGCTTGTTTTTCTCTGAATGGTTTCATGCTCTTATTTCTACTGTGATAGCCTCAGTGATGCCTTCAGGGAGCCTTGAGTTTGGGTGTTAGTAAGCAAAAATTAGGACCCTAATTTTCCATGGGGAAATGCTCTTGGGCACTGCAGTAGTTTCATGCCTGGAAGGAAACATATTTGCTGAATAATTTTTGTAACTTACAACAACCAAATTAGTCTTGAGGAAAGTATTATTCCTCATCAGAATATTGACCTTGTAGTCTCTATGCTCCGTTAGTTACAAGCGTCACGAGGCCACTTGCTCGAGGGGTGCAAACGTGGCTTGCAAAGTTAGGAAGGTGGCCTGTTTTTTTTTTTTTGGACCTTGGGTCTGCAGCAGTGCCAGGTCCAAGGCCGCTGGTAATACCGAGCACTTTGGACCCACATAGGGACATATTTGGGCAGCTCTTTCCTTTGCACAAAATGAAGTGGTTGAGTGATATTTGCTGTCTGCATTGTGCTCTCACCCAAAAACTCTTCATGAGGAAGAAGGGCAGTCTTGGATAGTCAGTGATTTGGTCAACCGTTCCCGTCCGGATTTAGTGGTCTTCCTGACACCCTCCATCCTGGCCTGGGAGAAGCAGGGTGTCTTGCAGGAGCTGCTAGCTGGGGTGAACCCAAATGCTGTGTTGGGCTGCTGTTGAGGATGTGCATGGTGCATGACTACAGACCGGGCAGTTCAGGAGAGGACCTCCTCGGGCACCCATGTCAGGAACGTGGAGCCTTCAAGGGTATGAACGTGTTGGGAACTACTTGGTTTTCTTTCCAGCCACAAGCACAGATGAGAGGAGAGCAGGCCCAGTTACTGATGGGGATAGCTAGGCACGTGCCACATCTTCCTGTACTCTTCCACTTCAGTGAAGCCAGATACCTCCTTGTGCTCCCCTCCCTGGTAGGACCCCAAGGTGCCTCGGGCCTTGGCTTTGTGCTCCCCTCTTGTGCAGGGGGTGGTTTGTGTCTGTGCAGAAGAGCTGTGTGCACAGAGCCTGGTATCAGCAACAGCCTGGAGTGCCTCCATGGGCTCCCTGGTGACGCTCCAAGTACAAATAACCTCCTGAAACCCCCTCCAAACTGCAGCCCTTGGCCTGCACTAGCATTTGGGTGAACTCTGAACAAGGCAACTGACTTGGGGAGAAGAGTGTCTCTTCACAGAGGTTTTGCCCACGCTAACATCACTGAGTTGTATTCCAGTTTGTCCCAGCTCCAGGGAAGTATCTGATTAGGAGGCTCCAAGAGTGATGTCTGAAGGGGGCTCTGGGCTACTTAGTCCTGTGCCAAAGGCATGGGAAACTCTCCTGATCCAGCTGAAGGTGGCCTGGGGATCTGCACCATGATCTAGCTGCCATGTAGATGTAATTCTTGGTGTGTGTCTGGCACTGAGACTGCAGCTTGAATTTCCTACTGCAGCTTGAATTTCCTCTGGGTTTTAAGTGTCCCTCTTGCTGCTCATTCCAGGAAAGTTGACCGATGGCCACTGACAATCTCCATCCGTCTGTGGTGTCCTCCAAGATGCCCCATGGATTCCAGAGCAAAGTGGTGGCACCTCGTAATCCCAAGCTGGTCAAAGAGGCAGAGAAGTCTGTAACTGTAAGTACCTGCTGCGTCTTATCCGGTAGGAGCTGTTAGGGCTGGCAGTCCCCAGCATGTCCCTCCTCTGCCTTTCCCCTCGTGTCTGCAGTACTACTACACTAGGTATCACCTCCCCATCTGATTGCTGCCCTGTCCCTGATGGAGGTGGCTGCCCTGGTGTCGTGGGGCATGGCTCATGTGCTGCTTTAAGGTAAAGTCCGTGGTCTTGGCTCCAGTGGCAGCCACAGGCAAATTAAGGTGATGTGTTGGATATTGCACTGGAGTAGCTGCACCAACGCATGCTCCCTTCCATCCCATTTGCTGTGTGGGCAGTAGCATCTTCAGTTCTGGTGTATTTGCCAGTGCTGCTCTGGCTGCTCCAGCTGCCCTAAGATGCAAGAGCAAGGTCCAAAAGAAGTCTCCAAGCAGTCATTTTATTCTCTCATGTGCTATGCTGAATACAGATCCAGCCTTGCAAGCACTGATGGAATCTGGGCAATCCCTCCTCCCTGTCACCACTCTTTGACTGGCGCTCGCTTGACTGGAGGTGACCCAGCACTGAGCCTTCGTCACGGAGAATAGCACTCTGCGAAGGGAACTGTGGGGCCACCCCAGAGAGAAAGGGAGCACTTGTTAAAATGAGATGACTAACACTTGGACCCCTTCCCCTCCACCTCCCTCAGCTTTCCTCTGACTCACCCAGCAGTGACGTCCCCGCGTGCAGCTCCCTTGTGAACATTGTGGGAAGTTGGAGTTGGGGGATTTCTGACACTACTGCTCCCCTGCAAAGGTCACTAGCTCAATCCAGCCAAACTCCAGAGGAAGCAAATGCCCAAAGAGCAGTAATCTCCATTCATGTCACATCAAATCACGAAGCAGACACTAATAGGCTAGAGCCACTCTGTTAGAGCGTGTGTGTTCTGCTCTATATAATTAATTTACTGGCGTTAAATATTTCATCAGGTAACTTAGAGGACTTCCAGGACTATCCTGGTGGCTGTGATCACAAATTATTTATCAGTTGCACTTCAACAAGAAGGAACCTTTCCTGCCACGGGCCTTTGTGCAGCTCACGGTGGCTGTGTTTGCGTTGCAGCTGACGCCCTCTGCCTTCCTGAAGGAGATGTCCCTCACCACGGAGCAGCGGCTGGCGGGCACGCGCGACATGAGGCGGCCCCGCATCATCCAGCTGCTAGACATGAGTGAGACGTCGCATCAGAAGGTACTGCTTTCCCCTGCCCTTGTGTCTTGCTCTTTGATGTGACGTTTAGAGTGGGTGACGGTCTTGCCTGCAGCTTCTCTGGATGCCTCTCTGCCCGGGAGGCTGTGTTGGCCTTGCAACCTGCTGGTGGTGGTGGCTGTCACACCTCCTTCCTACCTTGTTCTGGGGCTCCCACCTTGCCTGCAAGCTCAAGGGACACCTGTGTTAACCTGTTATTAAAAATATTTTTTAAATTCTGCTGAAGTCAGTCGGTTTTGCTAAAGCGCAGTGTGGGGAAGGGAGAATGGGACAGCACAAGGGCTTACCTTGCTGCTGTCCTGCACTTCCTCCGAAATAGCCACCTCTTCTCTTGCTTTGATGTAGTCACTGTCAAATGCTTAGAGTCCCTGTTGCCAGTGGCAATGTGGCCCTTTGAAGAAAGAGGGCCATGTGGTGATTGTTCGAGGGTTTTTCAAAGCTGCGGCTGCAGGTGAGACGGCTGTGGGCACTGTCCAAGGGTGTGAGAGGTGCAGGCTGCAGGGCACTGCAGGATGTAGCAGGGAATACGCCCCTGAAAGAGCGAAGGGATGTGCTTTAGTTAGATGGATGCTTAGTGAGATGAATGCTTAAAGCTGCTTCTGTTAAAGGACTGCTCAGCCCAAAGCGGGAAATTGAGGTAGGCTACTGAGCAGAAAATGGCCTGCAACTGGTTAACATTGCTGAAGAGAGCCCGGGAGTGAGGGGAAGGCATCAGGTGCATGCACAGGGAACTGGTAGTGGGCTGCAGCCACAGGCTGCAGTGCAGCTGGGACTTGCTGGTGTGGGAGATGTGCTTGTCTATGTGGGACTTGCTGGTGTGGGAGATGTACTTGTCTATGTGGGGGGAACACAGCAACTGGAAAAGAGGAAGAGCGGGAGTTTTCTCAACCTAATGCTTCTGTACTAGAGCTGTAATCCATTGCTTTGTGTGTATTTTGAGATGGGCTTCTGCAGCAGTATTAAATAAAACAGCTGTAATGGAATGGAAGAAAATATTTCTCTCTCCAATTTAAAGTTCATGGAGGAAGAAGATGCCAAGTCTAGCCTGGCTCAAGCTGGCCAGCAATGCTGAGATAAGAGTGGAACTTTCTAAACATCCAGCATTCAGCAGTCATGTTCTTGGACAGCTGATCTCCATGTTTCATATTCAACAAAAAGTTAGGGTCCAGTTTCAGAGTAAATCTCTTACCTGGTTTATCTCTCAGTACCCCAAAGATGTTCTTGGGTTTTGGCTCCATGACTACCTGTGGCTCTTCTGGTAAGTGTTTTGGAGTTGCATAGCCATGTTAGCACAGGATTGAACTTGAGATAAATTCTGCTTCTCTTTCCAGAGAGACGCTTGGCCAAGCTGCTGCTTAGCCAGAGCCTGCTTAATGGGGTCTGCTGGCTCTTGTTCAGCTCAACGCAAGTGAGCTGCAGTTTATATAGTGGTCTGGGCAGATCTGCACCCCAAGAGGCTGCATCTCACTAGTTTCTCGGTCCCGATCATCCTCCCAGCAGCTGACCTGACTGCTGTGTCCTACCTTTCCAGTTCTCAGCACTTGACCTAGAGCAGAGCCTGTTCCAGCCATTCCCCTCAGAGGTGGTGTTTCAGAACTATGTCCCCTGCGAGGTCTACGAGGTGCCACTGATCCTGAGGAACAACGACAAGGTGAGCGCTGGCACGCGCGAGTCCAGCTTGTGTCAGAGAACAGCACAGCTCTTGAGGCACCCAGCATGGCAAGCTGCCTGCCGTGGTACAGTGCATGGGGACAAAAACCTCCCCAGCTTTGTTTTGCAGGAAAGTGGAAGTCCTTCCATGTTGCTGAGGGGATTCTATCTTAGATTCCACCAATGTATGGGAGAAATCAATCTCAAAGGGGCTTTTCTTGTTCAGCACCTTTCCTCTCAAAAAAGGAGGCTCAAGAGGAGAGCTGGCAGTGGTGGCTTGTATGCTGTCACTTGTCACCCAGTATTAGCATTCACAGGGATTGATTTTTTTGCTAAAATAATCTTGAATTAATGACATTACCTCCCAAGAAAAGGTGACTTGGGCCAGATGTGGGATTGGGCTGATGTAGCAGAAGCAATGGGAGGTCTTTAGGATCCGCTTTAGGTTCCTGCTAAACTTAATTCTGTTCTGATTGGGGCTTCTCAAAGGCCGTATGGCTCTTTCTCTTCCATGTAGAGAGCCACAGCTACACGGAGCCCTGTGCTCTTCAAGGCCTCCGCCTTTACGTGAAATAATGTAGCAATTGTTCTGAGATTCCCCAGGAAAGTTGAGAAGGGAAAGGCTGAAACACGTCAGCAATTTTGTTCCAGCGTAAAGAAGAAAATTGAGACCTTTTGAATTTCAGCGGGGGAAACATTTGCTCAAATGAGGCATGTGCCAAGAGCAAGCTGATGGGAAAAGATAGGAGGGAGGGAAGGAGACAAGTTAAAAAGTGTTCTGGGAGACAGTACTGAGCACCCAAGGGTTTTGCTTGACATGTAGCTGTAAGTATATGGAAGCAGAGAAAGGTCAGCATGGAAAACAAGAAGGATGTAAGAGGCAATCAGATTCTGTTCTGTAATGAAAAAGCATATGGGTAGTTGGATGCAAGATGTATGCACGAGAAGGACTATAGGGGAACTGGGGGAAGGGAACAGGAGGGGGTGAAAATAACCCCCTCTGAATCTACCTGCAGGGAAAAATCAGCAGATGGACTAAGTTGTCAGGGAATATTGCAGATGGAAGAAAAATGAGAAATCAAGTACACTCTGAGATAAGAGGTTTTGACATGGATGAGGTTGAAAATGGATAACACTTTGGCAGGGAGGGATGCAGATGTGGTCCCTCTTGTTGTTCTCAGGGTACTGCTCCATCCGTGGCTGGGGTTTAGCAGGGGCACACAGAAGATGTGGTCTGATTTCCCAAGGGGTATCTTCCATGTGCTCTGCAGTGTGAGCTGGGAGAGTCAACTGGTATCCTCTTTCCCAACCAAATGTGCCTCGGTCTCTCTCATGCTTCCCAGCTCCCTTTCCACTAAATCCTCTGGCTCTTAGGCACTCCGTTACCCCTGCAGCACTTGCAAACGGTTGTCTTTGCTCAGTACCAGCCAACAGGCAAGTGGTTAATTTGTCCTGTTTATGCTTCCCCGACTGGAAAAGAACGTCTGCATTAAGATTTCTGCCATTCCCAGTACAAAATAATAAACTTGTACAGCTGCACCTTGGGATTTGCATGTTCTGCGAGGGGGAGGCAATGGATGAAGTGTCCGTCTCTGTCCAGGCTCACAAATAAATGAGGTTTTGTACTAGTAAGACCTCAGCCATTGGACAGCACTGGTGTAAAGGCAAGATTAGCCCTAAGGAAGAACCTTGTTGTATTTTAGTGCGTAAAAGAGATGGCAAATCTAAGAATGGCTATTGCGTTTTAATTTGGAGGCTTTTGGTAGTGTCCTGGAGAAAACAGTGCTCTTTTAGTCCACAAGGTTCTCTGTGGTTTCCCAGGTTTCTTTTGGATGATACTGACTTGCACAGCAGCCTGAGCTTGTCTGCTCTGTATAAATCCAGCTCTGAGTATTCCAGATAGAGACTGTGTAACCATTTAAATAGAGAAGTGATTCAGTCTGTACTTACTGCTCTTATTTGTGTGTTGGAAAACATGTTTTTCTGTCTTCAGACCTGTCTTCAGGTCTGTCTGCTGCTGCTTCCATCACACTCTTAGGGGGTGTTTTGAGAGGCTTCTGCTGGGGGCCTTGGTGAGATGGCCGGCTCCTTTCCCTGCAGGGCCCTGTGTGCAGGGTGGATTCTCCCTGCAGCTCGCTGCCCCAGGGCATTGCTGAGAGCAAAGGGCTTCCAAAGAGCCTGGCACTGCTGTAGGCTACCAGGCTGCCGTGGGTGGTACAGACTGAATCTCCCAATCTTTTTCTCAGGTCTCATGTGGGTTCCTCAATGAATGGCTGTCTGTCAGGTAAAACTGCCTGTTTGAGGTTTTCCCACCTGAGACTTGGTGCTCGGGAGTTGATATCTGGGTACCACCAAAGCACTGTTGGTTTCCTCTGGGCCTCTCAGTGTCCCTAAGGGCAGGACTTGCTGCCAGGTGCCTGGGGGGTGTCCCGAGTGTCTGGAGGAAACCTGGGAAGCGGCTTTGCTGCTCTGACACAGGCTGGCTGGGATCACCCTGCGCCTCTGGAGAGCCCAGCCAGGCTCTTACTAACAAATCCGTGCTGTGAGTCAGGACTATGCGTGTGCCTCCAAGCAGAAAATGCCCTTCAAGCCCATAACCGATAGGCACAGCCCGGGGGTGGGAGGTAACGGCAGCCTGGCTTTTCATTGCTCTGCCACATCAACTGCTCTCATCTCCACTCTTTCCTTCATGGGCTGTCGTGGTTCTCCTCCACTACCTCTTTACAGACCCCCTCTAGGAGCGCTTAGCTCCTTCCCTCTGTTTTCTAGCTTGTCTTTTTTCCTTAACTTGGTAAATTTAACTTGTTCGTATTCCCAGCAAAGCAGCAATGTCTGTTTTCTTCCTGCTTGCCTTGTCTGCTTGTCCCTGTAGTACGTCAGCTTGTCTACCCCGAGCAATCCCAGGACACCAAAAGCAAAATTTCCTCCTTGCCCCCATGTAACAAATACTGCTTTGGCTTCCGATAATACATCCCCCTCCAGAGACATGTCTACATCTGCGTGCAGGCAGCAGCAAGCTGTCTGCAACTGTTCTGAGCTTGCTGAGCAAGTGCATGATCACATTCAGGTACTCCATGACCACAGTGTTGGTGTGTTTTCTCCAGATGGAGGTTCCCCTGCAGCAGAGCCTTGCTCTGATAGCCCCTGGGTTTGAGCTGTCCTGCTTGGGCAGGATGGATGCAAGTCCATCCTTGTGTGTTGTGTGCCCGTCTTTATGGGGATAAAGGTGCTTTGGGAAGGTGGCTAAGGAAGGAGGATATGTCCATGGCACGCAGTAATGGTTTCTTTGTTTCCATAACGGTCACTTCCATCTTTCCTGCAGATTCCTCGGCTGGTGAAGGTTGTCTTGGAGAGTTCTCCTTATTTCAAGTTGATCAGCCCCAACGATGTGTGTCATAAGGTGGCACCTGGCATGCCCTCAACTTTCCGCATCCTTTTCACCCCTGAGGAGAACAAGGTGAGACTGCCAGTTCCCAAATACGGAATATGATCTTGAAGGGCTGGATTCAGAAAGGGGTCATAGCACGGGTTTGGAGGAACTGTCCTAACTTCAGGAGATGGATCCAGAGCAGAGGGAATGCTTTCTACATGGTGAGGATTATCTTCTTGTAAGCTTGAGGCTCTTACCTGTTTGAGGCTGCTTTTATCCTTCAACCTTGGAGCAAATTAGTGCAATGGCTTTGGGGGTAGTTCCTCCCCTGTCCATGGAAGAGCCTCTGTAGATGTTGGTTTCTGGTCTTGATTGCTGCATGGGCATGGAATTACTCTTCCCGTTACAGCAATGAAAGTCTATTCTTGACCTGTTACTTGAAGTGCTGTTGCTTGGTGCTGTTGGCCATTGCAGGGGCCTGGCTGGCTCTGCCTTTTCTCCCTGAGGAAGTTGGGTCTTGGAAAAGGAAGAAGCAGTCAGAGCAGTAGAGGAAAGATGGGGAGGGCTGCAGAGAAGATAATTTAACTGAGCTTCTACTCAGCAGTAGATGCCTGATTATGATAGAAAATACTCTAGGAACAAATAGAACTAGAGACGGCTTTTCTTTCCCCATCTGGCAGCTGCTTGTGTGCCTCACCCTGAGCAGCACCAAGAGGCTCCCTCCAGGGCCATGTCTGCAAGCAGCTTGCAGCCGCGCCGTCCCCGAGGACGCTCGCTCACGTGCAGCCTGTGCCATCCAGCACCTGCCTCGGGGCCGCGCAGGACCGGGAGCTCTCGAGGCCTCTCCCCAGCGCGAGGTCAGGGTGCTACAGAGCCCTTGGGAGGGACATCAGCCTCAAAGAGCCCCTAGGACAAAACCAGCAGGTACCATCTGCCCTGCTGTGGTGGTAAGGAGGGGCATACGCTGTTCTTCATAGTGCCACAGTGGAGAGGCAAGGTTAGGGGATGGCTCTGAGCCACCTGATAGAAAGCCCTCTTTGGGAATGCGTTTTGCTGCTTGGTTTTCATTTTATTTAACACAGTGTGCTGTTTGAGATTGGGAAAGGCAGAATCACAGAGGAAATGCCCCAAGGTTCCCAGCTCCCCGTGCTTGTGAAATAATTTGTTCGTCTGGAGGGACTGAGAAATTATTAAAAGTCGTAATTTTTTATCCTAAATATTAATGTTGGCCTAGGGCAGTACTCCAAACTACCCAAGTGATATAAGCTTCATCTCATTGAGGTAGGCTTTGCAAAATATTCTCGTACTATGAAAATATGAGTTATTAGTATTAATTAGTATTAATTTGGGGATTGGAAGAAGTAAATTGGCCCTCCTGGAGGGCAAAGTGCTGCTGTTCAGGTTGAAAAGCAGTAGAGCAACATATGAACGTCCCAAACAAGTAGGGAGAAACAACTCTTACTCTGGAGAAGATTAACATCCACCACTTGTCCCTCATCTTGCTGCTTTGCTCACTGAATGCTAAGCATGTGTGGCTGTGACCCACTGCAAGGTCTTCTGCAGCAGGTTGGGTGGTCAGGGTCCTTCTTCAGCTCAGCCTGAGGCAGCCTGGCTGGGTGGAGGGACATTTTGGACCCAAGAACGCCCCAGGGCAGCCTCCTTGGTCCTTGCTCTGCTGCTTGCTGTGGTTGTGCAGAGCGGCGAGGAAGAGGCTCCGCTCCATGAGGAGCCGGCGGGTTCTCCGGAGCACCTTGCCAAAGCCTTTCCCCACGATGCAGCCCCTGGGAGATGGCTCAAAGGTTGCCTGCTCTGTGCTCGCAGTTCTTTGCATGCGGAGGGGATGTGGTTTGGTTGTGGGAGGCTTATGAGGGCACCGTGTTGGTACACCCCCTCCTTGCTTCTCCTATGTTATGTGGCCTGCAGGAGCTGGATTATAGGCACAAACTCCCTGTCATGGCTGGAAACCTCTTGCAGTGTGGGCTTGTGCAACCCTCTCGCCGTGCAGCTCTTCCCTGGGGCAAGCCGGGCTCCATGAAGTCGTTCTCGAGTCCCAGGAGCCAAATGCAGAGCTGGGCTGTGGCTAAGCCCCCCAAAAAAGCCCCATGTGAGGTGGTGGTGGTTGAAATGCTGTGTGCCGTGGGGGTCTCTTTTAAGAAAAAGGAGCCATTTCCTACTGTCTCCCAGTCATTTGGGAATGTGCCACATGATTGGGCTGTCAGTAAGTAAATGAGCAACTGACACTTCTTTCTGGAAAGGCACTTGCACTCTAAACATGAGATGCTGGGCACTGTTTGCAGTTAGTTGCTGCTGCTGCTACACAGACTTGCTGCTCTGTGGCCCTGGTTGGACGGCGGGGGGTTCCCGGGCATCCTCACGTTACGGTCTGACACTCGCTGCCTAATTGGAAACACTCAGAGCTGCCTGGCAAATAAACAGACACGATGGCTCGTGTTTGTGCGTGCTGCGGGTCTGTTAATAGATTGTCTTTAAGGGAAAAAGGAAACGAGACGTATAAAGCCCTAGCCCAGCTTGTTCTGTTTCCCTTGCCACTGCCATAGCAAAAGGAGCACTTGGGCAGTACCAGTTCAGTCACTAAGGTTTGCAAAATTCATTACTGATGCCCAGTGGAGCCTGAATTAATGCTCATTGATTAATATGAAATACGACAGGACAATGAGTTATTGCATTACTGAAATGAGCTGCTTTAAAATTCAGAGCAGCCCGGTGAGGGGTGTTTTGCAGCATGCAGAAGCTATTCCAAGGATGCTTTTGAGACAAGACTCTTGCGGGGGACAGGAGAGGGAGGCAAATGACCTTGCCCCAAGTGAACAGATGACCAGTTTCAAAGCATCCTGTGAATTGGTTGCTGGGGAGGCTCGGAAAGGGGTGCCCTGTTCTTATGTGAAGCTGTCTTTATGCGCCAGTGTCTCTCCTCTCCCTTATTTTCCAGCCCTTAGGGTGTTACAGTTGCAGCAGAAAGCTTCCCTGTTTGCCTTACTACATTATCTCATGCTGGAAGACTTTTTTTTTTTTTTTCCTTTGCAGTTGCCTGCTGGAAATAACTTAAGTATTTAGCATCAGTTATGCAGTTAAACTGACACCTCGTTTTTTCTGGGCATATTGAACAGTTCGGGAGACATTGCCGAAATGATAACATGGGTTGGAGTCAGCAAAGAGTTTGCTACAAACAGCAGCTCCACAGGACAAGCGGCTGCTTTGGTTTCTGTGGATGCCAATTCAGATGCCAGAGGGGATGCTTGGAAGGCCCCAGCTTGCAAGTTCCTGCTCCTCGGAGCTGCATGGTGACAGGTTGCACAAGGGTCCTCAAGCCACACGCTGGCAGTGGGGACAGGAAGGTGGCCTGCATTTGCCTTCAGGGGTGCCTTATATCTGGGGGAGGAATTGATTCCTGGCACTCTTAGGCACATTGCCATTCCTCATGCCAAGTCTTTTAGCAATGACTTGGGAAATTATTTCCTTTTTCCTGTTGAATGCCTGCTATTGTAGAGACTTTTCCTTTATCCCCCTATTGATCTGAACTCCTTGTGTCCATCTGTCTGTGTCGCATCTGGAAGGGCAAGATAAGGAAATAGAGCTTGCCAAGGCTTAATAAGGCACGCACCCTTCAACTGGATTTGCTGGGCCGGTGTTATCCTAGTGCGGCCAAAATGACAGAAAAAATTAAGATATATTCTTCATTTGCTAATGCAGTTTCAGGAAAATCTAAACAGTCCAAAACATCATAACAGGTGCTTTAAATTCACATGGGCTGCCCTTAGCTTCATTTAGGAGGGTTTGGGCTGCAAGACTAAGTACAAAATTGCGCATTCAGGCAGCTTGCTGAGGATGAAATGCACTGCCGAAACGGGAGATTGGATTGTGCGGCAGCCCGCCCCGGCGCCTGCCTCGGTCTTTTATCCTGCCACGTAGGAGAAGCTAAAGCTCTTCTGCAGGCTGCCAGGGTGAGTGTTGGAGATCTGGGTCTAGAAAACAGATTTCTTCTCTTTTTGCATCCCGGAGGTGACAACCTCTGTAACTGGGACCCAAGCCCCGGGCGGACGGTATGTGTGGAGCAGCCTGCGAGTGCTGTGACGGCACCCCAACTGTGGCTGTGTCCCCTCTGCCCAAACGTCCCCTCTGGGTGCAGAGGACGTAGCCCCGATCAGGCAGAACCCCCAGTGCAGAGGAATCTGAATGCAGCTCTGGCCAGGGCTGCTTGCAGCTGCGTGCGATTCCCAAGTCGGATCTCTGTAGTTTATTTGAAGCCGCACGAAGGCGAATGAGTTAAGCGCCCAGAAAAAAGGATCAGAATCGCGTGTGGGAGTGATAAGGTGCAGTTTCTTTATCAATTTGTCAATAACAAAGCTACTGGGAGAAACAGCTCCTGGCCTTATCGCAGCAGCTTGACCTCTGGTTTCAGCAGAGAGATGAGATTTCCAGCACGGCTGTGCTACCCTGCACGTCCAGAGAGCAAAGCAGGCTGCCCAAAACGACTCCTCCCTATCACTGGGTGCCAGGGCAGTTGGGAGGGAGCGTCCAGCTCCTTTCTGAATGAGGCAGGGGCTTGAAACAGCATGGCTGGGTTGGTGAGGATGGGGTCCTTGGGAAGATGAGCCCCAATATCCGCAGCCAAGTTACGTGGATGTCCCTGTGTCGCAGGGGCTGGGCTTGGCACAGCTGAGCTCTGTGTTTTTAATGGTCTTATCTAGTACTCAAAGCAGGTTCATATTACTGCTTAATCCCATGCATGAAAATATTCTCTTTTAATGCTTCAGAACCAAAATCTCGGGTGATTTTTGTCCTGTGGCTGTATGAAGTTGGTTGTGCCAGATGGATTGATGGGATGCTGCTGCCTGGGCAAGGTAACAGGCCTACCCAAGGCCTGTTGCTGGAAGAAGAGGTCCCTAAAGCAAAAACCTGATGCATTAGATTATCGTGACTCCATAGCAGCAGCATTCAAAGCATTGTCTTATGTTGGCTGCCCTGGGGGCTGCAGTGGGTGTGCTGTGCTGAGGCCATTCCTCTCGCTGCAGGATTACTTCCACCAGGTCACCTGCATCACGGAAAGGGAGAAGTTTCTTGTGCCCATCCGAGCCATCGGGGCCCGAGCTATCCTGGACTTCCCTGACCAGCTCAACTTCTCGGTCTGCCCAGTCAAGTACCTCACGCAGAAGACTCTGCTGGTTCGCAACGTTGGCAACAGAGAGGCTCGCTACCGCGTCAGCATGCAGAGGTGAGGGACACTTGCATCTTGTCTGCACCAAACACTGCCATGTGGCAGCACGGGGACATAAAGGAACCAAAGAAGCAGAGCTGCCCTATTGCAGCTGGTAACGGGCAGCACACGTGGGGCTTTGCTGTCATTTACTGCCTTTTAAGCTTGATGCAGGCTTGGATAAATTTTGGTATATCGCACAGTGGTCTGTGTCAAAGGTACTTGCGGTGCACTTGGTCTGGTCCCCTGGCCTGAGTATGAAATGTCAAATAACTTTTGCAAGAAGAGCTTGAGATAAATTAGTGATTTGGACCCTCAGGAGTGGGAATACGTGTGCACACGTGGAAAGAGCTTCCAGGGATTTAGCTTGCAAGTGATAGAGCTGCTATGCAGAGCAGATGACTGTGGGAGAAGAGGAGCCGGGCAGGTATGTGTTTCAAAACTACCCTGCAGCTCTGAGGCAGAATACTAATGAGGGCACAGGCAAAAGATGCAGCAAAAATCTGATGCACAGGAGGAGCCTTATCTTCTGGAGCCTTATCTCTCCCAGGTTTACTGGAGAGTGCTAAAATATGCTGTGTAAGAGCTTGTTTGCAACCACCTGATGGTAAGTACCTGCCTGAAATAAATAAGTATCAGCTGCAGCAGCTAAGTGGCTCTCTACAGTGTGGCACTGCTTTCTGGGTGCGCCCAAGTTGTCTTAGCTTCTTGCCAACTCTGGGAAAACTGGGCTCAGAAGAAAACTTTCCTATTTATATAGGAGAAGGCCCTCAATGTCTTTTCACTACAGAAAATATATAGTCAGGAACTTGTGTGCAATGCCCGGGGATTTGTGTTTTTAAACAAAACAAAACAACAACAAAAAAACTAAACACCCAGTAAGTGGCTGATGTTTTTTCCTCAAAAAGCACATACTGACTATTCTGAGTGATACAGCATACACCAAATCCTGCTTAGGAAACTATTCCTAAATCTTTATTAAGTTCAGCAGTCAAAGGTTTTGGTCCTGATTTGCAATGAGGAAATGCAAAGCATTAGACAAGTTTTATAATCTCAAACTCCACAGAAAACTTAGCGGAGTTCTGGATAACCAGATCGTATATGTAGAGATCAAAAGCTGATGAAGTATCCCTTGTAGTCAAAGTTGAGGGAATCCGTTATTTCTTCTCCTTCATTATGAATTTTTGAAATTCAGATTGAAATTTCAAATAGAAGACTTGCATCTCTGAGCATAAGCAATATTTTCTTCCAATTAAGAAGTAGTCTCCCCTTTTTTTCAGTCTTGCTTTAAATACTCAGAAATGTTTGCTCTGCAATTTTCTTCTAAGTGTGCAGGAAATATCACAAAATTCTTCAGTGGAAGTTTTTAAAAATAAAGTTCCTTTAATGTCTTTTCACCTACTCAGGATGTACTTCTATACCCAGAAGTATAGAAAGTTGAAATATCTGGAAAGGCACTGGACTGATTTAGAAGGGTCACAGATGAAATGATAGGATACTTTGATTGGAAGAGACCTCGGGATCATGTGGGCCGGCGTCTTGCTCCAACCTTCTCCAGGTTCTTTGGAGTAGCAGGCCTGCCTGTCCAGTGTGACTTCTTCCTCCAATTTGGTGTCATCCTTCCAATTTTGAGCATTCCCAGCTGTTGTCCAGATCGGTTTGTCCCCTTGAGCAGCTGAAGCCTGGATGATCATGTCCTTTGTGAAGAGTCCCCATCGCAGCCTCTGCGCCAGGCTGTGATGGGGACAACATCCTGTGATGCCGTCACTGTTGCAGCAGCTCTTGCAGTTCTCTGACAGCCTAATTCCATGTCCAGCTGATGCATTAGTGGCTGCTGTGTCTGTTAGCAGTGATCCATGTCTGATTCCATATGGGATGTCCTGTGGGGAGCTGCTCAGCTCCCTGCTGCTGAGCTCCCAAGGGAGGCCTGTGCCTCTCAACCTGGATGGCAGAGGATTGGCCACCCAGCAGATCTGAGAGCTTGGCTAGAGCCCCGGACCTCTGCACGGCTCCACAGGTTGATACATTATTAGCTGGCTGCTCCCTGAGCTCATGTCTACACAGGTTTTCATAAGAGGCATCTTCCCAGCTAATGTTAGAGGATTAATTTCCGGGGTGTGGAGTGCAACAGAGGCTGCATCATTTATTAACAACAGAGGTGGGGAAGATTTGGTTTAATGTGTCACTAATTCCTATAAATGACTTCAGTAATAACACGTTGATGATGATTAATTTTCATCACAGAGCGCTTAGAATTGTGCCAGGAGCTTTGAAAATGAATCAGTTATGTTCCCTGTCCTGGAGAGCTTAAAGTGTAAATATGAGATGCATAATCAAGAGTTATAGCAAAGATGCAATGAGGAAGAAAATAGTGCCAGCTCAAAAGAGCTTTAGTCTATTCCTATTCATCAAAGAATATAAACAGTTGTTTTTAAACACGTGCTTACCTTTTGCTGTGTAAGAATGCAGTGTTGTGTTAAAGACTAAATTAATATTGCATAGTGGCTTCTTTGTGTGTTGGTATGTATAAGCACGCATGCATACGAGAGGAGGAGAGGAATTAGTCGAGTCCAAGGGAGCTGGAGGTTTGCTCTGCTCTGTCAGCTGCCTCTGTCTTACAGATTTCTGCTGCGTAGCTCTCCAATACAACCTTGCTTCATTAACATGATTGAAACAGGTTTAGTTACTGCAGCTTCTGTTTTCAGGCCTGGACAAATTCAGGTTCCTGCCCATTCACGTCTGCTGTAGATGCCACTGCTTTATACGTATGCATTGCTCATGTCACCTTTCTTGTATTTTAGTGTATGCATTGCTCATATCACCCTCCTTGTCCTTTCCCTGCCTTTCCTTTTCTGGGGCATCAAGCCTGAGCTCTCTGCTTTTGCCTTTGGGACACTTTCAGTCAGCCTCGTGTCCTAGCCTTTCTTCTCAATGAGTACTGAGAACCAGCCCTGACCTGGTCAGTTTGCGATGCTGTTCCTCACTCAAGAGCTACTGAAGGATTGCACTATTTTCTGTTGTGCATTTCACTCCAGGGAAGTACTCTACAAGCAAATCCATAGGGCCACCTGCATTTCCCTATGCATTTTCTTCTGCAGAGCTTTGCCATGGTGCCCATTAGGAAGAATGATGCATCTTGACCACTAGCGAACAACCCATGATGCTGTCTGGCATGGACTTGTCATCTCCTTGTGCTCTGCCTCCCCATACCCAGTTTTTATTGCATAACTTGGTAATAAAAAATAATAATAGTATAAATATAGAAATCCTTTCCTCCTTTCTCATTGTTAAGGCAAGATAATGAGTTTCTTCTCCATGACATTCAGGAAGATAAATGTCATTCCAGTACACTTGAGTTGAAAATGGTGTCTGGAAGCAGATCCAAGTGCAGCACTGCCCTTTTAACTCTTTTTGACATGGCAGATACTGAGAAATGCCATACTGCAGGGCTAGAGAGCAACCTGTGGAGACACACCTCTGTTTAGAAATGCTCCCACCAAGGTCTGAAAAGTCTGAAATTACCCGCCAAGACAGAACTGGGAACCCCCTGTGTTCTTCCCCATAACACTCCTGTGCTGCTCTTGTCTTTATTTCTTGCCTCTGATTTGTATATATAAGGATGAAGAGTTCAGGAAGGCACAAGGCTGTTGCTGGAGCCTTCATCCTTCTTGGATTTGGTTGTGGAGCTATTGCTCTGAAAGTGGCTTAGGAAGAAGTTGCAGAGTGTTCTGTTTCTAGGTCTCTGCCCCTCTTCTCTCAAGGAGACCTGTGAGCTTGTGTGAGAAGGCTCATCAGATCCTCTGATACATCCCTGGATTCAGCAAAATGCTTTGCGAGCATCCTGCTTGCCAAGCCCGAGAGAGCTAAGGCCCTCCTTGGGAGTGCCTTGAGCTGCCACAACTTCATGAGAGTTGTGATTGCTGCACGGCATGAAGGAAGAAAATGCTCGACCTGAATTAGGGAGATGCTTCAGGGAAACAAAGCAATTTTCCAGGACTTGCCAGCAACAGAAAATGGATTTGGAGGGCCAGTAAAGCTGCTCAACCCCAAACTTTCTGTCCAAGATCTGTTTTCGGAGATGTCTCTTGCTTTATCCAGTCTCTGTGTTCTGCTTTCATTTATCCCTCAGCCTCCTAAGCATGAATTCATTTCCCTGGAAGTGCTTGGAGTGGCACTAGAGACTTTCTTGGGTAAGGAGGTCTCTCTAGGTCTCAATAGCATCACACAGAAGGTTACAAGTTGATTCTCTCCAAACTAAAATGACTATGGTGAAAAGAGAAAAGTTAATTTGGGGACAGTAAAAGGTGGATGATTTTATATTAAATGTACCATAAGATTTGAGGGTTATTGCATCCTCCTTGCATGCTGCATTTAATAAATGTTTCCTTCTAGGGAAGATTGGCATGGCTCAGGCTTTCAAACCACCATAGATTTGCTAGTTTTAGTTGTTCTTGTCACTCGTGTTCCTAAATTATGTCAGGAATATTTGGTATCTTCAGGGAATGTAGTCTTTGTCCAGCTCAGCAAAGAGGAGAAACTGATGCCTGGTGGAAGCAAGCGGGATGGAAATGCTGAAGAGTTTTCATTATGAAATTGTTTGAAGCCAGTGCTGGAATATGTAGACACAGAGAAGCGGGTTATGAAGGTGAAGGGTGGGACACAGTGTTCAAAGCACTGTCAGGAATCCTCCTTAACTGGCAGCTTTTCTCAGCTGGGAGTGTTTTTGGTATAAAATCATTTTGGTGCCTTTCCTGTGCTGGGTGTGATTACATCCAAGTACTGTCTCGGTTTGGTTCATAGGGACTCGACCTAGGAGGGTTGTCCTGTGAGCGATGTCCCAGGTTTCCCAGGAACACTGGATATCGAGGAGGCTGTTGGCATGCTTTGATGAAAGAAGCCAACTTTAGTATCCTTGAAAAATAAATCCTTTTTGGTGCCTGAGAACATCCTCACGATAATTGAGAGTTGCCTGCTCCCATAACTCAACTGTAAGGCAGTGACTTGTCCCCTTTGGGCAAGAGGAACAACACTGCCTCGTGGCCAGCCTCTTCCTCCCTGGAGCTTTGGGGAAATGCAGGTGCTCCTGAGCAGCGGTGGATCCTGGCAGAGTGTCTGCATGTGCAGGACCTACAGGTCGTCCTGCTACCAAGTCTGGTAGTGGCCGGTGTTTCCACTCTCTCCATAACAGAAATGATGCAGTATGCGAGCAATTTGGACCCAGTCCTCCTCCTGCTGGAACTGGCAGCATGCTCTCACTAGCTGTAATAGGAACAGGTCAGTCCTCTAATTGCAGAGCATCTCCTTAATGAGCAGAAATACCAGCGGTTTCATCAGCTGTCACTACTTCTGTGAGCAGAGTTCAGCTTGCTCATGGCGTTAGTTATCCTGCGCTCTCTGTTTGTGCTGCAGTCCCTAATCATGGCCAAACTCTTCAGACCATGCTTTTTCAGGTGACAGCTTGACTACCAGCAAAGCACTAAAAACAAACAACTTCTGTTTTCCAAAGGGGGCTGTGCAAGAACCATCAAACTAAGGTGCTGCTATCCACTATAAAATCTAATTTGACTTGTCCGTGGGGCTATTCCTGGACTTAAAGTATCAGCTCTTAATATCTGTCAACCAAGAACTGTTTACCTGGGGCCAAATGAGAATCATTCCTGGTAGACCCAAGTTGTGCCAACATATTTTCATAGTGATTTTCTACCACTGTGTGGGACTTGTCTAGTGGGCCAACCAAATGCATTTACCATTTTGGTTTCTTATCTAAAGTTCCTCTTTCTAAATACGTAGAATAACTTTCTGCAGAGCTCACAATGTTGTGCTTCTGTTAAAAGTATTTCATTTAGTTAAGAATTTATTAAATTGGGCACTAAATGGAATATTCCTTTTGGTTGTGTCTTTTTGCCATGCTGTGGTATCACAGCAGCTCTAATCTGCCCTTGCACTGATTCAGATTTTGTTGAAATGCTGATAAAACATGCAGTTTCTTAGGTCAAGCAAAGGTGATTTCAAAGTAGAAAGAATGAATTCTGTATATTACCAGTATTAAATATTCTTATTAATTATTCTTTCTGGTCTTCTAGTATGATTTTATTTATCTGATTGGAATCTCATTGGAACAAGGTTTGCCTTGACATTTGTATCTTCTGAAATGAGGTTTATGAGCTGCAAGATCAGATAGACTTCTGAGCGACTGTCACCTTTTGTAGACAAGTAGCTTCTATGGTCTCTGCTCTTCAAAACCAGTCTGAAAACTGTGAAAACTCAGCAAAACTGAATGCATGGCAATTTGACTCTCCAGGCTTACTAGGCTCACTCCAGGCTAGATCTTCTAGTGGGAGTTAATAGATCTACTTTGGATCCTAAATATTCTGTCTTTACATGGCTGTTTCGTTTGCTCCTTGCTCACATAGGTGAACCAAGCGAGCTCATCTCAGATGTTGAGAAGAAAAGTCTGCAGCTGTCCTGTGTTGGTCCTGATGTGTGTGTCTGTTGCAGCCCTTTCTCCGTGAATCCCTCCATTGGAACGCTTGGGATTGGGGACACCATGCAAGTAACAGTGGAGTTTCACCCGCTGGAGACTGGAGATCATTCCAGAGCCCTCATAGTCCACTATGACACAGGTGAGTGTTGGTGGGTGCATGGCACAGGCTCTGCTTGCCTCAAAACAGAACCCTTTTATGAACAGAATAATGCTTAGCTTGCTTTGCATACAAATTCCCAAACTGTTCTTGAACCTCTGAATATTCCAGTTTTAAGAAGTGAGCACCAAAGGGACAAAGAACATACAGAGCAAGGATAGACCTAGCCTATATCCCTGTATCCTCACCCACTCCTGAGGGTCCCCGATGCCTGCACGGTTGTCCTGTGTTCTTCCAGGCAGCATGCTCACCTGTTGGTGTTCCTGTCCTATCTCAAACTTACCTTGACTAGAAGTGAAAGCAAAGGTAGCTGGTGATAAATGGGTCATAAAAGTGGATCCCTCTAATGAGATTCTTGGAATCTTCTTTTGCTGGAAGTTGCTGAGTAGAAGGAAGGGAAGCATTGGTTCTCATCTGAAACCCAATGTAGCAAATTGCTGTCTCTTACCAGACCCTCCAGAGTACCTGCAGCCTTCCACACCTCTCCATGCCTTGTCCTCAGACCTGCTACAGACCCTTTTTACATTGCCCTCTGCCCATGTGCGTCCTGTGCTTCACAACATTGGGTCTGGTGTGAGGGGGGCTCTTGGGGGCTAGAAGTGCTCACTTCCTCCTGAGATCAGGTGTAAAGTCCATAAAGGACTTTATGGAAAAGAAACCAAGGTGAGGCATAGAATCATTAGCTTTTCAAATTATTTGTAAGAGTGAGTGGAAAAAACCCTTAAAAAAACAAAAGGGCAGTGGAAGCTAAAGGAAAATTCGGCCAGCCTTGGTTCAGCAGAGGAATCCTGTGATGCTGAGCAGGAGAATTTCTCAGTTGCATTAAAGCAGTTCAGGTGCTGTTTTGTCTGCCTGGAGAAGAGCTTTCCTTTTGTTCAGCTTCCTGATCGTTGGTCCTGGGAAGTGACATATCCCAATCTAGCTGATACTGTGAAACTTTAGCCCAGCAGTGAACTTGAGAGGTTTTTTCTTCTTTTGTCTTGAATGTGTAGAGGCTTGTAAAATGCTTCTACATTTTCCAAGCCACCTGTCATCTTATGGGATGTCACAGCTTTGTTCAATTCTCACACACGCAGAGAACAGCTCATGCACAGTCAGAGAAGCTCCTGGATTTGGATCACAGTATTTCTTGAAAACCCCTGAAGTTCCAGGTAGAGAAACAAAAAAAAAAGTGGCTCATTTATGGATACTATTGGCAGCCTAGGGCTGCCTTCCTGGCTGTCCCTGCGGCACTGCCATTGCTTTGGAATAAACCCCGGATTGAGGAGGAGTGCAAGAGAATAATTAAGGGATTATCTCCCTAGCTTTGAAGCATGCAAATAAATGAGAAGCCGATGAGATTAATTGCTGACTTGAAATGGGAACTTTAAATTGGTCCTAAGAGTTGCCTGTTGCAGGTGCAGTGATGATACTGAATGACCTTGTGTGGTGGCCCTGCTTAATTTGTCCTGTACCAAGTCATCTTCCCTGTGACTTGTGCACAAGAAGTAGCTGATTATTCTGTCCCTGCAAGTTGGTGTCTGCAGGACCTTGTTGTGGGGCGCCACAAGATGCTTTTGGTCCAGCAGTTCCTTTGTGCAGCACTGAATCTTCTCTGCATGGCTCTTCCCTGTCGGTCCCCCTTGTCCCTGGAGGTTTCTTTGTCAGCCCAGGAAATGTCAGTAATTAGCAACCCCCGCCGAGCCGGGGCCTGGCTGACAGACACGATATGCTGCGATGCTCTCATCGCTGTCAGCGAGGAGAGTAATTATGCAGATCGCTCTCCTTCCGTGCCTCCGAGACTGATGCAGGCGCAAGAGCCGTAAGGGCAGGATTCTCGCGCCTTCGGAAGGGAGGGATCAGAGCCAGGGCTTGCAGGTGGGTCTGAGCAGAGAGTGTATCTGAGAAGCGCCAGCCTTCCAGCACCTACTCCCTTCCTGTCCTCCCTCCTGTTGGGTGGGAGCTCCAGAAAGCAGCTCCTGCAGAAGAGGCAGCGCGGGGCTCTGGCAATAGCTCTCTGTGGTCTCAGTCCCCCTGGAAGCCTCCAGCCTGCTGCTAAAAGCCTGCTGAGGAGCCATCTGGGGATTTGACAGATTAATACCCTGTTTCCCCTTGGCTTCCTACACAGTTTTCTGGCGGGCTGACAGTCCCTTAGCAGGAGCTCTCCTAAAGCAAATCGGAGGGTGCTCCCTGTGGATTGGAGCCCTGGGCACAGGGTGCTCGCTCCCCACCGTGCTCAGAGCGAGGAAGGGGCAGCTCAGCCCCAGCTCCCTGCTTTACTCTTCCGAGGGCAGGTCGGCAGCCTGGGCAGCACCTGCCTTTGGGCTCGTGCGGTTGGCGAGTTCACCTGCCCTGGGTTCAATACCCCTGGAGGAGCCCAGACCTCTAGCTTCTGCAGGGAGCAGGTTGCCACGTCCCGGAGGCTTCGCGGCAGCTCCTGCCCCTCAGCTCACGGGTTCTCCTGCCCCTCAGCTCACGGGGGCTTTGGTGCATCACTGCAGGTGATTTTGCACCAAACCAAGGACTGCAGGGCTAGCACGGTGTGGGGGGTTTGGGCTGATTTCTGCCTGTGTGGGACTGCCCCTGAGGCTATTACCTGCATCGGTTTCTGGTGTGAGCTGGATTCGTGAATGGGATTGCCATCCCCCTTCCTTTCTGTGAGCCTTCACAAATGCCCCTAGGACAGATACTGATCTGCCTGGAGCAATGTAATGTGTTTAAAGGGAAGAAATAAAATGACGAGATAGATTTTCTTGGCTGTATCTGAGAGAAATACAGGCCCTTGGTCTCCTGCAAAATGACAGCAAGTTGGATGTGATGTAAGAGCTGTTTGGATCTGGTGCAGATGCTGGAGGACCACAGACTTTGGCAAAAGGGGAAGTGGTACTGGGGTTTAGAGTGATTGATTATTCCATCCAGTGCCGACGAGGGTTGCCAGACTGTGCTGCGCCCCGCGCCCTAGGCATGCGCAGCCCCTTGCCTGGCTTGGGAGGCTGTACTTGCTCAACGCGCCCGGCTCAGCACGGGGCAGCCCAGCCTGCTGCTCCTTGCTGTTTGCAGCTGCAGGGCTGCACCCTCAGAGCACCCTCATGGCACCCAGAAACCGGCACCGTTGGGCACTGCTCTTCCCTGCCTCCTCAGCACCCCCTTCAGACCACGGGGTCTTGTCAGCTGTCTCGCAGGGCGGCTCTTGCAATCGATGGCTTCCAGGAGCTTCTTTGAAAACAGGATGAAAATCCTATTGATTGAGTTGTTAGCCCGAGCTCTAGCCTTGCCTGTTTGACATGGTGCTCTTTTTCTGTGAATCCGCTGATGGATGCGACTAGGCGACAGCGTTCGGCAGTCTGAGCCCCGGCTGGGTCACATCTTATGTCCCTGAAATCGCTTGAGCTGCTCACGTAGGGAAGGGCTCTCAATTTGCAGTGGTTTCAGCAGGAATGGAGGGATGCTCAGTATCTTCCCCAACAAATTTGAAACCACTTGGGATATTTATCCGAGTGATCCCAGTGCTGTGCAGATTGTGCCCTTGAACAGGGTTTCAGAAGCCCTTTGGCTTCAGTCTGGCCATGGCAGCTGTGCCCTTCCTGTGGCCACAGCTGTGTTGATTTTTCATTGCAGTTATTCGTATTAATTCATAGTTATTCGTATTAATGCAATCCTCTATTCCTGCAATCCTGGGCAGACTTGCAGGAGCTTCCAAGTGTTAGAGAGTCAGGAAACCTGCTCCTAAGCAGTGACTTCTTTTGACTCCAACGTGCCACTGGAGTGCAGTGACTGCTGCTTGTATGTTTAGTTGGTGTTCAGGTCTGGCATATGTTTAAGACTGTATTGTACTCCAGGAGTTTTCAAAGGGGATCTCGTTTCCTGCGTTATCCTAAATTGTGCTGCTGTGATGTCTCTGCTCTTCCATTAAGAGGATTCTCTAACTTTCCCTTGAGCTATGTTTGAAAGGGACTTAAACTTTACTGAGGGATTTTTCCTGGTGCTCATTGCGGGTGGCGAGGGCGTATTTTCCTTCTTGTACATCTCCTTGGAAGTAATTGGGATTTAGGGGAGTGCAGGGAGGCATATATTGCAGATAAGCCTGCTGTTAATAGGAGTTACTGCAATTATATGTTGACTTTGCCGCATCTTAATAGCAGCAGCACTGCAGCAGCCCAAGGATTGGTGACTAATACTTTATACAACTGCCTGGTTATGGGCTTTTATAGTCCTAATCAATAAGATATTGCAGTGCATCTGGTCTCCAAAATGATAGTTTACATCCATCAGCTAACAGTTAACAAATGCTTCTTGTATCTGTTCCCCTTTTTTTTTCTGGAATCACTTGCAGAAATGATTTTGTGCCGTTCTGGATGGGGCTGTTCTGCTTCTTGCAGACAGATACTGACCTCTGTCCCTCACGGAGGCCTTGTGTTTGGAGACAGATGGTGCCTCGCTTGGAGGGCCGGGAGGGTGAGCGGGGCTCGTGCTCAGTTTTGCGCAGCTTTTGGCTCAACCTTGTAGCTCTGCGGCTGTAGGGCCGTCCCGCTCGCCAGCAACCCGGTGCCTTGAGCGTGCGAGCGCAGGCCGGCTTGCGTTCGCTTCGGGAGCCACGTGGGATCTCGCGTCTCCTTTTGACCCTTTAATTCATCCCCCAGATATCCGCAGAAACAGGGACTTCCATGTCACACTGTCCCCTGTCTCTATCGCATGGAAGTTTTGAAGAATGCAGGTTTCATCTTTTATTGTAGGGCATCCTTGGCCGCAGCCTGTTTAACCTGTCATCAGCAGAAAACACTAACGTGATCTTGAGCATTATCAACTCTGGATGCTTTTCAGGGCAGAACTGGCCATTCCTTAACCTCTTTTCCTTGTGGATCCATTGGTGCTAGCTGAGAAGCATAAAAGCAGCTCGAGAGACGATTGATTTATTAAGTCATGTATTCCGCATGTGTTCGCAAAAGTTACTCTGAGATTTCTCCCTGTGGGCTGAAAACAATGTTCCAGCCAGCCCAGGTCCCCCAGTTTTTTACTTTAGTAGCAAGAGCAATTAAAAATAGCCTGCAGCACCTTGGATAGGCTGCAACACTGTCTTTTTATCATCTTTTGGTTTCATTGTGCTTTGCTTCAATGTGTTCAGGAGGCTTCTTCACACCGGACAGGACGGAGCCTCTTTGCTGGTTCCAGCAATCCCTGTGTCCCCATGTTCCATCCTGCCGAACTGATCTCCCCGAGCAGAGGACAAAGGCGATAATGGGGAATGCTTTGGATGCTCCGTTAGGAAAACGCAGAGGAACCTGTTTCACCTGGTGGACATAATGACTAATGTGTAAAAGAGCTGTCGTAAGAGCCTGCAGCTTGTCCCATAGACCTGCTGCTGCTTTTGCTCCTTTCCAACCCGCTGTCTTGTCTTGCACTTTGTTGCAATGTCTCTGGGATGGAGCCTTTTGGTGAGGTGCTGCACAGGCTCAATGTGAGCTGGTGCTCGAGGCTCTTAAAGCAGTAACTGGTGCAAGGGTAGCACTGCTTATAGGGTGCTCCGAGCTTGGCCAGGGATGATGCTTTGGCACTACCCTCCTGAGCAGCCGTTATTTAGTGATGAGGCTGTACCCGAGCTGCTCTGGAGGGCTGGGGTAAATAAATAATGCAGTGATTTAGTGATGTCTGAAGGTAGCTCATGGACATGGGCAAAGGAGGAGCTCTGCTTTCATTTCTCTTATGTTTCCAGTAAGGGGAGGGGAAAAAAAAGCAGCAGACCCTTAACGTACTGCATTCAGCTGCATTTGTCGAAATAAGAGCAGGACTCAGGCTGCTGACGGGCAGCACAAATGAAATCATGACTTGCTTTCCATGCTACCCACATTCTCACAGATTTGCCCATCGTCCTCTCATAAAAGACTTAAAACACAAATCTCCAGCAAAGGAAGCGATACAAATAGGGGAAGAATATCCCTCAGTGATGATGAGGTGCTGCAGGGTGCTGCTGTGTTTCTCTTCAGTCTAACCTGGCTACCAGTCTGCTGATATTTAGAGGAGCAGTTGGTGAAGGAGGGGAGCTGTTGAATACAGGGAAGTGAGCATTTGAAACCTAGTTCAAGGGTTTGCTTTCTGTTGAACTGTGCTTTAGATTAAACCAGATTTGCCTTTCTCTTTAAGCATAGCTTGTGTTGCTCTGGAAACTCTTTTTTCTTGTAATAAACATTTGTCTCCCATAGTATTAGAAAAATTCAGAAAGATATTTTGGTGCATTTGTCATTTCTCTTCTGGTCTCTTTTTTTCCTCCCAGCCCAGGAGCCAGGGAAGGGTGACCCAATACTAGACTTGCTTGCAGTAGCATCCCATGCCTCTTCATGAGGACATCTGCAGTCACGCAGAAGGAGGTTGCAATGAAGCACAGGGGTGTTTCTGCTGTGTCAGAGCATCGCTGGGGAGTGCACAAACCAGGGCACCTGCTTTAGTGCCATGTGGGAAGTCTCCTTGGATTTCATGCTGGGGCTGCCGAGTGAGAGCTACCTCCTGCTCTCCGCAGGAAACGCAGCGGGAGCCTTTGAGGAGGAGAGGGTTGACGGCCCCTAAGGAGGCTGTGGGGTGTCTGTAAGGGCCGGGCACACGCAGCAGGGCTGCGGCCACACCGGCCCCAGTGCACGTCGCTCTCGCGTGAAATCCCTCGCGCTGCATCCCTATTACGGTGCAGAGATGGGTTTTCTCGCTTATGTATTAACCAAGCGCCTTAAATGAAATGTCACATCTGATTTGGTGCCCGACGCGTGAAGGATGCGGCTACCCTTGGCCACCCCGCCAGTTCCGCTCCCCTCCTTCCACTGGGATACGTGGTGCTCCCGGGCCCCGGAGCCGCAGCACGGAGCCCTGCGCCTGCCTTACCCCCGAGGTAGCAGTTAGCAGCTTCTTGCGCCAGGGGCTTTATTCTCGTGTTTGTTTAATATCTCTTAATGGTTTTATCTTCCAAGAGCGTGTTCAGTTGCTCTTTGAATTTATAAGGATTAGCCTTGACAACATCCTATGGCAGTTATTTTCTAAGGGAATGAGTGTTGCCTGAAAAAGTGCTTCCTTTTTTATGTAATTTGACTGATAACATTATTTCAGACCCTCAGGTTCCTGTCTTATGGGTGAGATGGTGAAAGATTGTTCCTTCTGCACCTCTTTCGGGCTGTTCGTGCTTTTACAGGCTTCTCTCATCTATCTCCCCTTCGTGTTTTCTAGGTTGAGGAATCCTAGTCAGTCTCTCTTCATATAGAAGCTGCTCTGTACTTTTAATCATTCTCTTTGCCCTCCTCTTTCTTTTGAAAATTTTCCACATTTTTACTCTCCAAGGATCAGAACTATGCTCCTTATTTCAGGATACATGTGGTTACAGGTTGTTGGTTGGGTAAGTATCCTTCTAGTGTTATTTCATAGCAGTTGTGAACACTATTTCATAGTAGTTGTGAACATTGTTTGCCTTTCTGACCACTGACCTCCTGCTTCTATAACCCTCAAAACTTAATACCCTTTTTCACCCCCATCATGGGTCCTGATTCCTATACCCACAGTGGAGAGGGTGCAATACTTGTAAAGCCACAGCTAAGGCTCTTCTGGGCTTTACTTATAATTTTATGTGCTGAGCTGTTTGCTACAGGGAAGTGATTCTCTACCCATTGGAAACATTGCTGGTTTTTATGGCGGTGTAAACTCATCTCTGAGCACAAATCCTCCCCGTTGCAGACTCTGGGGAGCAGGGAGGTACAGGCTCTGTGGGGATAAAGGCTGAATCCTCCACTCGCCAAGGCCTGGATGCTGAAGAGCCTGTATCAGCTGTAGGGCCCAAGACAGGAGGTGTCCCAGGAGGTCATCACAACACACACAACCTTTCTACCCTGCTCTGTTTGCTTGCTAGCCACTTTGCCACCTCTTGGCCAGCTGTAGAAGCCCAAATTTTCAGCCTGCTGCTCGAAGGGGCTCAGAGTGCCGAGGGTTTGGGCAAGGTGACTCTAAAAGGGCGAGCTGCTCTGTATGGCACACGAGCAAGGCTGCAGGGATCCCTTCCCACGATGTACAGCCTGGTGCTGCTCCCCGGCTCTTTTGGAGGGGATCCCTTCTCTGGAATCAATACCCTTCCGCTCTGTTGCGGCTGTGGGGATTTAAGGTGTCTGTCCAGCACACGTGCTCTCTCTTTACATTGCTCCACAGTAGCCAGCCCAAGTCCCTGTTGAGGTATGATCGATGCAGGATTCCTTGCAGCTGCTGTGGAATTGCAAACCAAAGACCGCCTGAATGCATCCCCAAAATCTCTCTGTGAATATTAATCTTGGGGAATAAACCTTATCTAGAGCTGTCTAGGGCATCATCCTGTCATACACAGGGCGCACTCAGGATGCGATCAACATTCCAATTTTGGGATTTGCTAGTCCATTTAAAAGCTGTAAATGTTTCTTCTGTTGTTTATGCTTTGTGTTTCTTGTGCTTTCTAGCATCCCATGTGCTGAGCAAAAATTGCGCTTTGCTTTCTTCCAGGTGAAGATATCCATACAAGCCTTTACGGAGCAGCTGTGGATGTCAACATCAGTCTGGACAAGAACTCCTTGCTACTGGAGAAAACCTACCTCACACTGGCTAGCCACAGAGCTGTGCTCATTCACAACAGGAGCGAAATCATAGCCCACTTCCAGTGGAAGACTTTCGCTACACGGGAAGAGGAGGAGCAGCAGAAAATGAGGTTCATTTGAAGATTCATTTCGGTTTGCAACTCTGCCGTGGGTAGAACTAATGTATGGCCTCAAAGGGATACTTGTGCTTTTGGATGAAGAACCTATGAGTCTACCCATGCAAGCTTCAGGGTGTAAGATGTGGAACTTGAGGGTGATGTAGGATGCCTTGCGCTCTCCCTGTTTTCAGCTCTTGTGGGATTTCTGCCTTTTCTTAGAGTCAGGAGAGGACTTGGAGGTGGGGGAGCCTGGGGGAGGTAGGACAGCACAAACCTGGAAGGATATTTGAGTCCTTATCTGGCTCCTTGGGTCCTCACCACAGTGAGAGGTGCTAATGTAGCCATGGGGCAGCTAGAGATGGCCATAGTGTGAGGGCCAAGGGTTGGGAAAGATTGATTTTAGAGGATCATCTTCAGCAAAGCTTTGAAACTTCCATTTGGGGTATCAGAGAAACACTTGTAGCTTAGGGGTGAATTGGGAATTGCATTTAAAGGCTTGGGTGGGTTAGGGAATTCTTATATGAGTTTTCCAACTTGGTTGAATGTAGACTTTATAGAAGTTATCAGCTGTGGGTTCAGTGCATCAGGAAACTGTCTTAAACTGGAACACTTTTTAAGGGTTTCTGCGCAAATAAAGTTCAACATAATTAGGTCAGTGATGCCTTGAAGGCCAAAACTAGTTTTCCACTGTTCTCTATTTTTAATTACACAGTGTGACTTCTGTGTAAGCATAGAGTGTTAGAGGAAAATCTCCTGATCTTTTCCTGGTAATTCCCTGAACTCCATTCTTCTTCCCTGGCTATCTCCCTGGCCCCAAGTGATCCCCTTTCCCTGCTCAGAAGCAGTCAAGTTTCTCCATAATGGACTTGCACCTTATTTTTTTTAATACATTCAGTCTCATTTTCTTCATACATTTGGTCTCATATTAATTTCTACACCAAATTCTGCTGCTTTGTCTTGCCAGTTGCTGGTCCAGGCTCAGAGGGGGCTTCCACAGCCAAGTTCTTGTGAAGGATCTGTGGGTCAATGGATGGGATAGAGGCACCCACAAGCACACATGCAGGTGGACTGGGCACGGTTACATGCACCCAGCTGTCCAACTCCTTGTCTCTGCCAACAACAGTCTTGAGCTCAGTGGGCACCCTCGGTTGAGCTGTAAACCGTGGCTGATCCACCAGCCTCAGGGTTTTCATGGAGTCTCCTGCGCATCCTGCAGGATGTTCTGGGATGTTGTGGTGGAATGACTGCCTCTGGACGGAGATTCGGCTCAGGGCCGCTGCTCTTGGTGCCTGCGCAGAGCCGCTCCGCACAGAGCCTGGTGGGCAGCTCGCCAGGGTGGGTATTTTTGGCGCTAGTGACAGCACTTGCCTGGGGCTGTCTGTGCGCCGCTTGCTGCGGCTCTGCTTCCTCTCTAATTGCATTGGAATTTTAGCTGGGTGATGATTGCTGTCCTTCTGTTTATACTACATTGCCTCAATCCGCTACATATGGAGCCCTCCCTGTGTTCCCCCACAATTGTCACCTGCTGATTTTTCATAGCCCGAGGACTGACGCGTGATGGGGGACAGCAACGCTCCAGCTAGGAAGAGACTGCCTGGCAGAAGCCCTCCCTAGCTTTCAGTTCCAATGTCTAAACACCAGCAAACACTTCCTGCTATGACTGCGAGCTAAAGGGGAGAGGAACCGAGTTGAGGTCTCTAGAGAAGGTGAAAAAACAAGGTCGGGTTGCTCAAGGCTGGACCCAAGAGATGGGACTCGGATGTGCTCGTGCCAGCTTCCTTTTTCTTGGGTGATGCAGGGCAAGGACTTTCTCAGGGCCTCTGTTTTCATTCTTCTGAAGCTATCAAATTCCCCAGAGGTGAAGTGATGGCAAAACTTGTTAGCTGCCTTGTGAAGTGCTCTGGGATGCTCTGAGGGAGAGGCGCTTACTGGGGCAGAAAGCAGATGTTGTGTCCTGATCCCTGCAGGTTCAAAGGGAGAAGGGAGGACCCGTACGATCAATGGCAGATGAAATCCTGCCTTTTCTCTCCTCCCTGATGAGCACTGCAGTAGCTGCCCACCAGGAAAACTTGATCTTCCTCTTATCTGGCTCCCAGTGTGACCCTGAGTAGGACGTTAGGGGACGTCAGTTGAGGTGACCACTGGCCTCTGTGAGCTGCAGCAGTGGCTTGGAGCCAGGAGGAACTTCCCTACTCTTTTAGGGGTCGCCAGCTTTCCAAAAACCTCTTCTCAGTTTGTGAACATGAACCAAAATTGCTTGATGTGCCCATGAACAGCCGCCACTGACCTGGTTCGTTTGGGTGCCCCTTGGCTCTGCGCGAGCCCCTGGCTCCCTCTGCGCACGACAGCCCCCGCGCTCGCACGCCAGCCTCTGCCAATGTGGTACTTATTAAATTATCTGCTTGGTTTGTCTCCCCATGGCTCCAGGCTGTGTCACAGACTGCAGAGCCAGGAGGAGGGCCAGACGGATCGCTTCCTTGAGGAATGCAACGTGGACCCTGCTCTCCGGGAGCGCCTCTCCCTTCTCTCGCGCACCTTCCAGAACCACCGGGCGAAGGTGAAGGGAGATGCCATGCTCTTCTCCGATGACATCTTCAGCATTGAGCCCGTGGTAAGCGATAGCTGAGAGCCCCCTTTCCTCCTCCTCCTGCCTGAATGAGGTCACTTGGCAGATCCCTGCATCAGCTGGTCTGATATGCTGAGAGTGAACTTCAGGTTCCTAGCGAGGCTGGGAGAGCTCATTGCAAAAAGCATTTCTGAACTGTGAACTCCCAACAGACAGTGAGAATCTGCCTAAAGCTGAGCTACTGCAAGAGCTATAAATGTGCTGCTGGTGAGCAGCATGTGCTCCTGGCTGGAGCCCGTCACTAACAGCCAGTTGAATTGGACTGCCCAGTGTGTTTTCAGGTAAACCACTTTGGCTCCAGCATTTCACTCTGCTTGCTTTAAAACAAAGATGAGAGTAACTACCCTTTTGATCCTTGTGACTTAGAAGACCTCTGTAAAAGCAAGAGCATTAGGCCACTTGTGGCAAGTGCACTTGCATGAACTTTGCTTGGAGTTTGCCTTGTCCAAAGATGTATTGGTTTGGGCACACCTTACATGGGAACATTAGCAAAACAGATTAGAGCTCTGTCATTTCAAGTAGTGACTCCAAGGTAAAGTGGTCTTTTGATGTGGTGGCCAAATTCAGTGTGGGTTCAATTGTGAAAATACAAGTTCTTTCATATAACCTAGAATTGCGTGTCATCTGTAAGCCTGGACACAAACCTGGCAGGTCTAAATAGTGTTTTTTTTTTTTTTTTTTTTTTTTTTTTTTTTTTTTTTTTTTTTTTTTTTTTTTTTTTTTTTTTTTTTTTTTTTTTTTTTTTTTTTTTTAACTTGTGTGTGTTTGTGGGGAAAATTGTGCTTTTCTGTTGGTATACACAAAGTCCACATCCTTCAGCTACGCAGAGCTCTGATTCTGCATATTTACGTGTTCTGAGACAAACAGACAACACCTGCTACCTGAGCCATGCAGAATCATTTCTCTGCTTTGGAGTAAACTCTAGAATAAAGTCCAATCTATTTTTTCTAAAATAGGTGGAACTAAATCTTTCCAAGGATGCGGGGCAGTCAGTCGTGTTTCCGTCCCGTCCAACCTTACCAGGTTTCCAGATTTTCAGCTCCTGTTGCTGAAGGCAGTGGATCCTCTCTGCTTTCTGCCTGTCACCTGTGACTGAGCATTGTATGGAAATGAACAGTTCCAACAAGCAGCTGCAGGCAGGATGTGTTAATGTTAACTAAGAAAAAATACCAAAGCAACTTGCTTCCAGAGGTTAGGAAGCTGATGGAGCTTGGTAGTCCTGCAAACTTCCCTGGGCATGGTGGCTTTGCAGGCTTTGGATGAAAGCTCTGCAGTGGATGTGGGCCACTGGGTGAGACCAGTGTTCTCAGGTGTTGCTGTGTGCAGAAGGTGCAGCAGAGCACGGCAGCCTGCAAAGGGTTAACTTGCTGATGAAAATAATAAAAAAGGCAAAAAGGCAGTGATTTCAGAGTTACCACGTGACCATAAACACTGAGCAGCGTTCCAAGCCTGTGGGAAAGAGGCTGTTAGGCAACTCACTTTCTGAGCACATCTCAGATTTGGTTTAATTTATTTTTGCAAATAAATGCGCTCTGTCAGCAGCAGCGGCTGTGATGGAAGCCCAGGTGCTACCACAGGACAAGGTCTGTGCTTTTCTGTTGCGTCCCTCCCAGCGCAGCTCCCTTGTGAATCACATTGCAGATGCTGGGCGCTGACTGTTTGGAAATGGACACCAGGAAGAGGAAAGGGAGCACAAAGACTTGCCACCATTGCACTGTCCTTGGCAAGTCCTCGGTGTCCTGTCATTGCCTTGCGGTGATTCCAAAGTGTTGTGTGTTAACTTGGAGCTGATGGAGGTGGCCCTTGGGCTTTCCAGGTTGTGAAATGGCCCCTCTTCCCAGGGGCTCCTAGAAATAGTGACATTGTGCTTTGGAAAATCTCCTCCTCGTCTGGAGCTCCAAGTGATGCGCTTCTGGATGCTTATCCAAACACGAGGTTACTAGAGAACACTTCAGTTTTTGGCAGAAGACGCCATCTCCATGGGGAGTAACGGACCGTCCCACAGCTCAGCGTGGCTTCAGTTATTTAGGGAAAGAGGCAGCTGTTGGCTTTGGCACTGCCTTTCCCATGATGAGTGTCCCGAGGTGCAGGCTCCGCTTTGGGCCTCGTTGCTGGGCTGCCAGTGCCAGCTCTGTCTTTGCTTTATGCTTCCTTTGACTTCCTTTCTCTGGGTCACCTTTTCCTGCAAAAGTAAGAGCAGAGAATGTGGCGACAGGTGCTGATTTCTCACGAGCAGCTTTTTCTTATCCGGGCTCCTGGAGAGCTGACTTGGGGAGTTTCAGGGCAGAGAGAGGGGGAAGATAGGGGTGCAGGTATCCAAGCCTGGCCTCTTGCGTCCCATCAACATTGGAGCGCTGTGCCCTGTGCCACCTGCTCCCTGTGTCCGCTCACCACCATAGCCACGTGCGCCTGCAGCTGCCTGTGCTGTGTCGCTGCCTGTTTTACACCCTCTGCCCCTTGGGGGCCGGTGTTAAGCCCAAAGCATCCCGCTATCACGCTTCCGACGCTGCCCGTTTTCTTTCCCTCCCGGTGAATCTCCATGGTAGTTTCCATGCTCTGGCTCGGCCGGTGCCCTGGAGGGAGCAGCTCAAGGCTCCCACATGTGGAGCAGCCAGCCTGAAAGGGTGGGTAATGAAGCAGCTCCTTTTAAGCAGTGCTTCTCCTCCTCCTGGCGAGTAGCAGGACGGAAAGGAGCCTCTCCAACAGCCAATTTTAATTTCCCAGGAGAAATAACTCATATCTTATAGCTTTATAGGCTGGCACAGAGCAATAATGATAGGGGAAAAAAATCACAGAAATGACCCAGAATACATAACTTAAAAGAATTTGGTTTGATCATTAGCTAGTAGAATAAAGCATCGCTGATTCTTTCTTCTTGCCCTCTGCCTTTGGAATGCAGCTGCTTGGCTTACAAGTTCACTGACAGTCCAGGCACGTTTTCTGGGTCCACCCTGCCAGAAGTTGGCCTGCAGATCAGTGGTTTCCTAGCAGAAGCTCAAGAGGCCGAGTCTGCTGTTACCAGTGTGGATTTGCTCGTGAGAGGATGCGAGTGTGAGACTCCAGCAATAACACTGGGATTATTCTGGAGAGCTGTGCCGATGCCTAAGGAAGCATGAGTCAGTGCTGCTCCTTAGGCTCGTTTCCTCCGGTGTCTTAGCAAAATCTCTTCCGATTGTGCTGTGGGATCCAGCAGCACCTCGGGTTTATGGAGATGGGAACCTGATCAGGATCTTGGTTGTCACTCACTGCCTTCCTGGAGTGTGGTGAGAAATCATTCCCAGCAAACGGTGTTTTGTACCGATTCTCATCGCCTCGGGTTTTGAAACAGAAGCAGTGACGCGTGTCCGGAGCTGTAGGCTCCCTCCTATGCTTGTTAATTAATTATACAGCGAGCACACAGATGCCAGGAACGCTGCAGCCGCGGCTCTGGCCTCGCTGGGGCTGGACAGATTGTCCCAGCAGGAGCTGGGGCAGTTGAAGCGGTGCCCACAGAGCCTCCTGTCCTCCCCTTCGCTCCTTGGGGCTGCACATGGGCTCTTCTTCCCAAAGATGGGTTTGGGGTGCAGGGGCCAGTCGCTATTTTGGTGTTATCTTGGGCTGAGAGGCCAGATTCAATGCTGGAGTGGGAGCCCACCTGGAAAAAAGCCTTGTTGGCTCCACTATGGTCCAGCTACCTAGAGCCCATTACAGACATGTAAAGCCTGCGGGCAGAGATTGGGCAAGGATTAATTGGGGGCGTTGATCCCCAAGTGGTGACATAAAGGAAATCAGAGCAGACCTGCCCCTGCAAGATGGGTTCCTCTCTTCAGTACAACTCCTGTTTGCTCCACTTGGTGCTTTGCCTATTTGTGGTAGGAGAAAGTGACCTCGGGGAAGAGCGCATGTAGGCACCAACATCCCAATCCAGCCTGGCTGCGCTCCCTCTGAGGGGGAACACTCAGTGTCAGGCTCAGTGTGTGCACGGGGAAAGGGCTGCAGCAGAGCCAGGGGCTGCTTTCCATGAGGATATCACGGATCCCTGTGCCCCAGGGCTTTCCCAGTATGTGACTGCGGAGGCAGGGTCCATCCCGGTGGCTGCAGCTGGGAGCTGGCTGTGCCAGCACGTGTCCTGGGATTGCCCCTTTGGAGCAGGATAGTTGCATCTAGGGCTTTGTAAAGCAGCTTGAAGCAAGCATAAGCATTTGCGGGAGGATGATTTGTCTTCTCGTTTTAAAAAGAAGCGTTCAAGGCAACAGTGTTGTAGCTAGAGGTGGTTTGGCTAAGATATGTCTCTAGATAGATTGAACAGAAAGGGCCTTCAGCTCACAAGGAGCAGCTTTATAACTTTGTTTAGAGGGGAAGGAGTCACAAGGCAGCACTGGTGATGCATGGAGAATTGTGAGTGCAGCTGGCTACCAGGAAGGCTCTTGGAAGTGCCCCCCTTGGAGCTGCTGCAGCACAGGGAGCTCTGCCCTCATCCACTGGGGCTTGGGAAGGGCTTTCGGCAAGCGCAGCGAAGTGTTCACGTCCCGCAGAGCTCGCCTTGCCTGCTGCATCAGGGCTGGAGATGTCCTTGCCTTGGATGCAGAGCTCGGTGTCTTGGTGAAGAGCCCCCGCCGGGCTCTAGTTCTGCTCAAGCTGATGGAGCCCTTGTGCTGTTCAGCAGCTCCTGCCCTCAAGGGATGGCAGCCTAGGCCTGCCTGCTGTGCCATGGGGTCTGTCCCATCGCTGCCTCTCTCATGGGTAGCTGCTGTGTGCTCCGAGCAGCAGGCTGAGCTCCCCTTGTTGGTCCTGTTCCATCTCAGATGTGCTGGCCTTGGAGTTCATGCAATCCCAGAGTCAGCTAAACTCCTTCAGCTGTAAAACTGCGCTGCTGTTAGCAGATACATATTCATCAGGCCAACGCTCTGTTTTAATTTTCTCCTTTTCCTGCGCAGGTTTGTTTTTGCTCATGAGTTGTGTTGCTCTCGCTCCCATTAACGGGAGATGTATCGCCTCTGTCAGCCTCTGAGTAATAAGCAACCTGCCCCGAGCGTCCACGGGGCCCGTGCGGCTGCGATGCATAAATAGAGCCCTGAGCAGCAGCAGTCTGTAAGCCAGGAGAGGTGAGCAACCAAAGAGTGCTTTGCTAAACAGTTGATCTGCAGAGCTGATTCTGCTCCACACTTAAAGGAGTTCCTCTGGCCTCACAGAAAGAGGATTGTGCTCTAAATACTGCAGGCATGAGTTGGCTTGATGAAACTGCCCCTCTTCCAGCTAGAAACCCTACTTTAGGGCAGCTAGAATTGGACTAAATACCAATGACAAAATCTCCCTCCACCTTTTTAGAAATGTTTCAAAGGTTTGTGAGGAATAATGTGGTCCCAGGCCAGTCTGGGGCTGGGTTTCTGCTGGACCTGTCTGCCAGTAAGTACCTCCAAGTCACCCAGCTGTTCAGAGCCCTCGTAGTTCTGGCTGCAGAACCACAGGCACCTCCAGAAGCAGCTGGATCTGGTTGGGTGAGTTGGATCTCATTGGTGTCAGAGGAACCACAGACTAGCTTGATTTTGTAGTGGGAATCTCTCTTCTTATGGAGAAGGGGATGGAGAGACTCTAATGTTGGATGTCACTGAGCATATATCCCCGTAAGGCATTCAGCGCTGTTGACCAGCCTGCACTGCGAATTGAATTTTTTTGTGAGGTTTTGATGGCCCAGCCCTAAGAAATAGGAGGTAGGAGCAAAAAATCACGTTGTTTGTGTTTTTATCCTGTGGATAAATATAAGAACAACAGTTTGGGGTGGGGGCACACCAAAAGCCACGCAATATACTTTGGTTAGGAGGCTCAGGAAAGGCCGCCCTTCTCCACTGTAGAGCTCTCCATAAGGCAAAGGCCTCCGGGCTCACTGTAACCCTGGCCCGAGCAACGCTTTGGCCGGACTGGTCTCGCTCAGTGCGGTGGCAACAGCCGGGGGCGAACGTTCCCCACGGCCGCTGGCTCCGCGCAACTTCCTGCGAGGCGGGACGCGGCCTCTGGCTAGCGGGACAGCTGGAAGCGGAGCAAGAGGAGTCGTTCCCGGGACGCGATGGTTGGAGCTGTTCTGCTAAACCCTCCAGGAGCAGATGGGTGGTGAGCGCTGGTGAGTTATTAGGCTCTGATTAGCTAAGCTGGGGAAATCCATCATCCAGCTGCCTCTTCCCAGGGCTTGTGGAGGATGAACTGCGGCGTCACGGCCGAGCTGACGCTCGGTGTTTGTCCAGATGTAAATCGCAGGTAACCGCACGGGCACGCGCCGCGGCCCCGGGGAGCTGCAGGCTCCCTAATAAGCGCGCAGACTGCTGCCCCGCATCGTGCCGGCTGCTTCCTCAGGCGAGCACAGCAGGATATAATAACGCTTCATCTTCATCCCGCACTCGCCGGATAGAAACCTCCGTCACGAAGCGCATTTGATCTGGCAGATATATTTGCTCTGGGTTATGAGAGGAATCCAAGTGACTTATGGTTTCAGACTCGCCTTGTTATTGCGATGGTGATGCTTTGTCGGTGTTTGCAGGAGGCTTTTTCTTTTTTTTCCCAGCCTGTTCTTTCCTCTCTCCTCATGCCAAGCAGCCAGCGCCTTAGGGAATTATTTGGACCTGCAGCCCCATAACTCACCGCGTCACAGTTGTTTAATTTTTGTTGGGACTGTCCTTTGAGCAGCAAGTGCTAAGTCAATGGGAGGTTATTTAATATTTATACCCCCAGGAGGGCCAGAGGCTCCAGTCGGTTCGAGTCGCTTTTGGACAACATACCAAGGACACCCTGCAGCGAGCGCAATTGGGTCTTGCTTTGTCGGTAAAAAAATAACTCGATTCATTCTTTGTCCCTTTCTATAAGATAAATTTTTCCTTCCTACTGGAGTATTATTACAGTTGTCAGAGGTGCATATATTCACATCGATAAATGCACGAACAGCCATTTGTAACGTTGGGGCTCAAGTCGGGCACCCGCAGAAGCAGGGCTGCGGGATGCGAGCAGAGCTGTGAGTTAATGGCATGACCTATCTGGAGGGAGCAGGAGAGCGTCTCCACCAGCCAGGGATGTCTCAGTGAGACGTGGGTGCAGCTGAGCTGCTGATTTGTGGGGACAGAGGGTACCAGGGCCCTCCTGGAGAGGGGGAGGCATCCCAGGAAGCAGCCTGCACCGGTAACCGGGCCTGGATCTGCGGTCACATCTCTGCTGGAGATCGGCTCGTGGCACATCTCGGCTCGTGGCAAGGCAGGAGCAGCCAGGAGCAGAAAGTAGCTGGTTCTTCATTGATTCCCAGGCTGGAGTGAAACGAGGCCCTATGAGAAGGTTTGTAGGAGACAGGGAGCGTTTTTGTCTTTAGACCAGCTGGTTCCATTGGTGCCAGTTGGCCTCGTTGATCTTCTGGAGTGTAAACCAGCACGTTTGCTCCCAGTTATAACCCTGACTTCACAGAATGCACTTACTGGACATTAGTAAAGGTAAAGGATTGAGGAGAATTTCTTGCAGCGGTTCTCAACCTTTCCTATAAATGTTACTGACAAATGTTCACTTGCTCCTTGCTCTTTATGGACACTGTAAATAGAGACTATGAGGCTGTGGCTGAAAATGTGGAATGTAACATTTGAAGATAAACTGTTGCTCATCCTCTTTTGTTTTAGGAGGGAGATGTCTGGCCAAACTCTACAGCTGAAATTAATGTGATCTTTCAACCTCGGGAAGCCAGACTGTATCAGCAAACTGTCTACTGCGATATCTCAGGTACACCCTTATCCATGGGGATAATGAGACCCCAAAAGAGCCTTACAGCCCTTTTGGCTTGTGAGAGTGCCTTTAGGGCTGTTCTCCCTGCACAGCGATGGTCACCTTGGGACTCGGTCTCTGCTCCATCCAGGTGGCCGTGTGCGGAGCTTGCTGTGCTCAGCAGAGCCCAGCCCGGGCCCGGGAAGCGCCGTCCAAGCAGCCCTGTCCAACGGAAGGGCTGTCACCACTTCTGCTGGGAGCAATTATTCACATGCCCAAATACCCCCCCGCTGCCCTTAGAGGTGACTCTTTTGCCATGCTACCGCATGCAGGGAGTGCTTGCACCAGGCTGTGCTGTTCGTGTTACCGTGCCCTTCCTCTTGGGCTCTGTGCCTCCCTTATGTGCTACTTTTTAAGGTATCTTTAAAGATATCTTGTTGTCTGAGAGTGAGAGGTGGCCAGCAAAGGTCTATCCAGGGACCCTGCGGCCCTCCCCATCTTCCCACCCCATCTCCTGGGGGAAGGTACATGGAGCCCCTGGTCCTTCCAGCACCCAGACTCCTACTCTGGAGGGCAGTGGAGTCGCTCGCACGGCTGCTCTGCTGCCTGCCGTAGAGCTGACGGATACAAATGTCATGAAACAGCTTTTTATTTATACAGTAATTGCATAGGGTTTACTTGGCAAATGCCGCCTACGGTAATTACACAGGGCTTATGCTAACAAACTGTCTTCCTGCCCACCAGCTGCAGTTGTTAGAGCCAGGGAATGCAAGGCTGGGTTTGAGAAGCCGTTCCCGAGGGATTCCTCCCGGAGCCAAAGTGCTCCTGGGCCCGAGACTCTTGCTTTGGTGACAGGGGCATCCATGGGGTTGCTGCAGTGTCCCCAGGGATTACTCAAGGAGGATATGGTGTTGCAGGGGAGCTGGAAGGTGACTCTGGGCAGGTGAAGAGTCCCTGACCTTCTTGACTGGGGAGACGACCCTTTAAATCCCCACACTGGCCCCCAGGAGAACTTGGCTCCATTCCACTCTCATCCGTGGAGTCCTTGGGGGACGACAAGGATGTCATTTGAACTTCAGGGTAACTCGCTGCTGTCCCTTGTAAAAGAGGTGCTTCTCTGTATCGCCAGGAATGGAGCCTTGCAGTCAGCAGCAAAGTCCCTTTGTGCAAAACAATGTAAATAAAAATAGCGATCTTTAACTAGTTCATTTAATTTTGTGACTGCATTCCTCGCACGTCTTGTGTGCCAGTCACAGAGCTCTTTGGAGCATGACTTGCAGATGACCTGAGTGCCCTTTGCTGGGAACATTTCAGCTTTGCTGCGGCCTGGTGAGTTGTGCAGGCTGGGTCTGCCCTTGCCTCGCCCCAGGAAAAGGGCTTTGGCCTCTGCTCTTTTTTGCAGGTGCCTCCGCAAATTGCTCAGCAGATGCCTCTGGATGAGGTGATGTACTGAGCTCATCAGCGCTGCGCCGCCTGCAAATCTGGCGCTTAGGAGGAGCAGGGGCTGTGGAATTGGTTCTTGGCAAATATTTACCCTGAGAATGTGCTTTCCTAGTTGTTCATGCAGATGAAACGGTCGCTCTTGAGGTTCAGCTGGAAGGAAGAAGAGCAAAAATTCTGGGGTCTCCAGGATCAGTGTAGGGGAAGAAAGGAAGGTTTCCTCGGGCTCCCAAGAGACTGGGCAGGCTCTCCATGAGGGGACTTGCCGCTCGACTGCAGCGGCCGTGGAACGTGTCTCGTATCAGTCTGCGTACTTTATCCTGGGCAAACACTTGTCCCTTGGGAGTCTGCGATTCCCAAGAGCATGGGTAATTCACACCTCGCGGCCTTGCTAGTGAGAATCAAGGCACACATGGCGTGGGGTGGGCAGGTCTTTTGACAGCAAGTACGAAATACTGCCCCTTGTGCAGTATCCGTGAGCCAGAAGTACCCAGGCCTCCCTCTGAGTAATAACCAAGCTGTAAAATACAACCCTGCTCCCTGCTATCAGCCAGGCTTTGGCTGTGTCCCCTTAACTGTTGAATATAACAAAAGCTACATACCAATTTTCTGGCTTTGGGTGCTATCCGGCATGCCTGTGAGATCAGAAAGTCGATGATCATTGAAACAGGTCCAGGCTGTTTTTCAGGAGAGTTTTTGGAGTTGTGATAAAGTCACCACGTTATCACAGCTGGGTCCTTCCTCCTGACAGGAAGCTCTGTAGGATATTCTAAATAACTGGGCAGAAGAATGTGTTTAAGGCAACAATTGAATCCCTGATTTTTAATAAACAGTGAGGATCACACAAAAGCAGCCTGTAGGAGAGGAGAATTTTGCACTATAGTTTTGCATAAAAGCTACAGTGAAGACTGTGCAACTTCGTGACTTTTCAGTATTTACCGGTGGAGCACCTAGAGCTGGTCCCCATCAGCCCCCTGGGCCTTTGGGCTGAGGGAATGGGAAGGATCCAGGGCAGCAGGAGGGAATGGGCCATCCTGAAACGCAGGTATCTCCGCAGGCCGCGCATCCCGGCTCCCACTGCGCGTCAGAGGGGAGGGCGTCGGGCCCCAGCTCCGCTTCGGCTTTGACCAGCTCGACATCGGGAAGGTCTTCGTCAGCTCCACGCACAGCTACGAGGTGAGCGGGGCCGCGGGGTCTACCCGGTAGCATGCCGGTAATGATCACGTTCGGGAGGTTTGACCCATTCTGGGCATTCTCACTGGCTCCAAAAGGTGCAGCTGTTCATAGCTGATGCTCAGATAGTCTCCCTGCTCAAAACTGTCTCTTGCTGTTGAGCTAGGAGTGCTTACCCTTGCCTCCATCTTGCCACACTTTGTCTTGGTACCTCTCTGGCTCTAGAAAGAGTAGAGAATTTCTGCAATTGAAGCAAAGGAAACTTCACCTTTTCTACCCCCCACAGCGACCTCAAATCTCTGCAAAAATGAAGAACAAAGGAACCTAAAGAGGTAGTAAATGAGGCCATGCATCATGCCAGAGACTTTCAAAAGCCTGACTGTGACAGGGAAGGGCATGCTAAGGTGTTTCCATACGAAAATATTTTGCTCTCTATGCATTTTTAATGCTGATACTTTATTGCCTCTCTCTGTTTCAATTTATTATTTTCATTACTTTGGAAAGTATGAATAAGTAGATGATGCTGTTAGTGCTATCCTAAGCAGCTCGACTGTGGGTAGACCTCAGCTCAGCGTGGCCTCCCTAAGTGCCATTTGTAACCAGGATGTCAAATGCAAGAGGAGAGTGTTCAGGTTACCATCGAGGAGTCTGAATGTATGAAACTGTTTGCAGCATCAGCTGCAAAATTTAGAAAAAAAAACAGCACCATTTCTCTGGTGCGTCCTCAATTTTACTGCCACATCTTGCAAGGACAGAAAGTAGGGAAAAGAAACCCAAAACAGGTGAAAGGAATCCTTGGAAATAGCAGGATTTTGCCCTGCAGCAACTGGAAAAAATACAGATTTGTTGGTGACCTCCTGCCAGTGCTTGCTGACATAACTTGACTGCTAGAAAAGAATTGAAGCTGAAGAAGCAGGGGACAACTGGGGCACATTTGAGGCAGCAGTTCTCTTGACTCTTCAGCAAAATACAGCTTTGGTTCTGAATTTGCAGTGTCTTGCAAATAAGGTGCAATCTTCATTGATGCCTGTGCACATTTGTGAGGGAGACTCTTCAGACCAGGTAGAGCTGGTATCCTCCTCAGCCCTTTTCTTTCCTGACTGTTCTCATTGAGCAGAGACAAAAGAATTAGCAGATTAAAGCAAAATGGCAAGGAGTCTAAAACCTGTGTTGTAGCAGAGCCTGGGAATACTTCTGAATGTAGTTATCATGCTGTTTAAGTGGTTCTTTGGCTTTATGCAATAAATAGGGGGCTTATATGTACAAGGCTCTGGTAGAATAAGAAGGTTAAGAATGTAGTATTTTTGCCTTGATCCGTTGTGATCTCTCTCACCTGAAACACTTGGTAAAATGAGACCAAGATGGGAATATTAGACAGAAGGATGCAGGCCCCAGCAAAGGACATGCCTGGTGCTGGTCTGAAGGAAGCTCCTAGTGCGCCATTCACCAAAATGAAGTCACTCTTTTAGTCTTTCATTGCTGTATTTATTTCCGTCCAATCTACCCCGTTGGCTGTGGAACACAAGTCTATTGCTTTTCCTTTGCTGGGAGGCTTATACTTCCAATTTTGAGTAAGGAATGAGTGTGTTTTGAAGTGATACTGCCGCAAATGCAGTCCTGAGAGGAGCCACGAGCCCCTGCTTGTGGGCTGCAGTGGAATCGGCAGCATTTGGCACTTAGCAGGCTTGGCTTTGAGGCCACAAGCAGTTAGACGAAGATTTGCCAGCGATGCTGCTCCCGCTCTGCTCTTAGGGCCTGCTCCGAATCGACCCGGTTATGCCCCAAGCTGCTTTGCATAAACCTGGAGTGACTCTGGAGGGCCCTGCTGCTGCCTTGCACGAGCAAACCCGGAGGCAGAATTTGTCCTGTTGTCTTTGCTTTGGCCTCTGCCAGGAAGCAGCGCACGACATCTTCTGTCTTTGCTTTTCTAATTAAGCTGCTAACATGCGTAAACCAGCCTTTTGTATGAGAGGAAGGTTCCTTACAGATCTCGGGTTTGCTTTTCTTGCTGCTCTAGGCAGTCCTGTTCAACAAAGGAGCCATCGATGCACTCTTCAGCGTGGATCCTCCAACTACAGCTCTGGGCTCCTGCTTTGTTTTCCACCCCCGTGAGGGCATTATTTTGCCCGAGGAGCTCCAGGTCATCCAGATCTCCTTCAGGTCCACCATCCTGGGCGAGTTCACAGAAGAATTCAGATTCAGTGTTAATGGATCCCCCCATCCTGTGACCTTGACTATCAGGTAAGGAGAACTGTAGGAGTTGGGTGCTTGCATCCGGGCCTCACTGTCCCTGGGTAACTCCTCTCCCCATGCTGCTGGGACACTCATGCCAAAATCCTTGTTTTACAGTAGAGCAAAGAGAAAGAGGCACTAAGACATTAGGTTTGGGATGTCAGGATCAGAGCCAAGAGTTTTTCAACCTTGACTCGATTTTGAACCCTGCAATCGCTCACCAGCGACAGCTGAAGCGGAGCTGTCTGCGAGAGCAAGTGCCTGTGCTTCTGGGCTTTCAGGACACGGCAGAACTATGGAAGTCTTTGGTCTCTTTGGGAATCACAGAATGACCGAGGTTGGAGGAGACTTCTAGAGACCACCTAGTCCAACCCCCAAAGGAAGCAGTTCTCTTTGCAGTCGAGCAAAGTGTTTTAACTGCCACATTGGTCATCCCTACAAAATGGGTAGCAGCCTCCTTGGCAGCATTGCCCATGTTGGCCTGATGGGACCCACTCTCCCGCCCGCTCCTGAGTGGCATGTGCTACATCAGCCAAGAAGGTGCCCATGTGGGAGACCTGCAGCTCCACCAGGACTCAGGAATCATCCCATAGGCTGGTGCTGCTGGAAAAGATAATCCTCACAGAGCCAAAAAAAAAAAAAAAAATCCAAACCCTAAATGAATACAAAAGCAGACTGGGAGGGCAGTGTGGCATTCAGGGCATCCTCTCTTGACTCCAGTGCTTGTCGTTGGAACATGCACTGGAAGATGTTGGAACAAAATGGGCAGCGAGAAGCTCACTTCTCGGGAGCAGCGCAAGCCTCTCCAGCTGCTGCTCTGTGGGCAATGAGGAGGGGTATCTTAGGGATATTCCAAATTCAACAGGGGAGATGCCCCAGACTTGGGTGTTCAGGAGCTTTGGGGCCAGCCATGCTTTGGTAGATACCAAGGTCAAGCACTGGACCAGGTAGTGATTAAGCAAAGAGGAATCTGGGGTCTGCTCACCAGCGAGGTAAGGGACATAGGTTTGACTGGACGAGGAGGAAGAGCCAAGGTTATTACTTTGCAGGGAGAGGGGTGAGTAGGTCTGGTGACCTCTGGTTGGGAAACAATTACATTGGCTTTCTGTTTGGAGTGAGAGTGCTGCTTTTTTTGGAAATCAAGAGGGAACATTTCACAATCAAATAATTTCTTCTCATCTGTCCCTCCCCCAAATCAGTCATGGGATGTTTTTACATAAGCAGCTTTCTCCTTGAACAAGGGCAGGTTTTGCTTGTAAAGATGCGCTTATCACCGGCAGAACACGTTGGTGTCCTCAGATGTTGCCCACTCTCTGCCCTTGTAATGGCCACAGGAAGGAAGGAAACGGCAGTGCGAGGTGTAGGGTTATTTGGGTTTCCCCACATCAGAGTGGAACATTCCTGGCTTCCCTGCTGGTGGCTGCTTCCCAATGCACCCTGCTGTTGCGAACTCGGGGCTTCCTGCTGCTCTTGGGGACCCAGGTCCGTGCCATTGTGCCAGCATTGCCCTAGACTCAGTGCAGACCTTTTGCCTCAGGGAAAGAGCGTTGCTGTTGCTTTTTTGCTTCTCTATCCTGGTGGTTCTCTTTCCTGGTGACTGCTCCTTTGCAACCCTTCTGGTGGGGCCCCAGCACCTCCAGATGCTCCCAACCAGTCATCCCTGTTCCCAGTGCAGCTGATTTCTCTCTACAATAGTCTCTGCCTCCTTGACTCCAGCTGTCCTTGTTTCAGGATTCCCTATCCTGCATTGCTACCTCTTGTTCTCTATCCCTGTGACTCCAGCTGTTTGAACTCCCTTGAGATGTCTATCCACTGCTTCAAGCTCAGCCACCTTTTCCAGGAGGCTTCGTGAACTGGATTCAGTCCTCCACAGAGAGAAGCTCTCGGTTGTTTGGACTGGCTGTGGGACCCTGCACCGGAGTTCAGTGCAAAGAAGGGAATGGAGATGGGAATTCAAGCGAGGCCTGTCCCACCTTGTGTTTTTCTTCAGCTTCTGCAAGGGCACTGCTCTCCCTTCTCTTGTGCATTAATTGATCCTACTGTAAGGCATAGTCGCTGCCAAAACCACTGCTTTTCCCCCTCTTTCTTGCAAGCTGTACCGTTATCAGCTGGTGAGCACTGAGTTCTGGCTTGGCTCCTTGCCTGAGCCTTCTGGGCTCTCATTCAGGTCCAACTGGTTTGAGCCCAGGTATGATGCACTCAGCAGAAACCGCAAGCACTTCCGTGCTGGCCAGGCAGGGCTCGTCTTCGGCGTTTGCCCCGCGGGGTCCCCAGCCGGGGCCGCTCTGGAGGTGCCTTTGGTGGCTGTCTGCAGGTGCGGTGGCAGGGAGCACTCCTGCCCCGCAGCTCCCTCTGAAGCGAGCTGCTGCCGTCGGGGACATTGGGGCTTCTTGGGCGAGGACCTTGGAGAGGGAATTGCTCAGCAAAAGGGATTTGCTGCGTTCAGTTCCCAGGAACTGATTCAGCTCCAAGAATTGAGAATTAGCGTTGGGTTGAAACTCCGGAAAGGTGTTTTTTTTCTGAGTAATTTCTGACCATCTGTATTCAAGCTGCAACCAGAAAATGCCCAAGCTGCAGATTATTCTTTTTACTCAGCCACCAACCTACAGGGTCACAAGTGCTTATTTCTTTGGTGTTAGGGATGTTGGAAACTGGGCACCGTGTATAAAGTGAATGTAGGTTACTCTTGCAGGTTACTTTTACAGACCGGTCACAGAAATAGTGGCAATCCTGTGAATAAATTCCCTGTTTAACTAAGAGTTAGAGTTGTCATTGATTGGCATCAACTGTGGAAAAAAAATTAATGGATGCTGTGCACCTCCAAGTACTGACTGGAGTGGATTTAGGTGAGTTTTTGAATTTGAAGCCTTGCTGCCTAATTTGAGTAAGAGTAAGGTAGCGTGCTGGGTTTGGGACACGTGTCTAGGATGGTCTGACCGAGATATTTCTCTTGGATGTGTCAGTGCACTGGTGAGAAGCTCATACATTTTCTTCTGCGTGAGCTTCTGCTGGGTAGAGCCGTTTCTCTTCTGTTGCTGGTTGATGGGATTTATGCCTCAAAATCCTGTGTGGATATTGCTTGCATGGATCAAGATCTGCTAAGGGGAAGCGTTCGCGTGCTCCATGGAAACGCGGTGTCCAGTAAAGAATTACCACAGTGCCGCCGGGTTAGGGGAGCCCTCCGGACTGAGGTTGTCTTCTGCCCATCGGAGACGTATTGAGTGCAGGGGTCATGTTGATTTGAAGCCCCCAGTGCTTCTGAGAGCAGCTTTTATCCTCCTGCACAGCGATGAAAATGAAGCAACTTACTATTACTCTTGAAGCAAACTAACCTGTGTCGTTTTCCTCCTAGGGGCTGTGTCATCGGGCCGACTTTCCACTTCAACGTGCCTGCCCTCCATTTCGGGGATGTCTCTTTTGGTGAGTACACCCTGGCCTTGGTCCACGCACTGTGGATTGTCAAGACAGACCATTTTAGCATCTCCTGACTGTGTTCCTCTAGGGCAGGCTTTGGGGTGTTGAAATGAAGGTGGCTGGTTGCTTGGCTGGTCTTCTGCTACGAATGCTGCACGCGGGGACAAAGCTCCTGGGCCGGATCCCAGACACTCTAGACTGTGTGAGCATGGGCCTGCAGCATCCAGAAGTGATAAGAGGGACTTTGAAAGGCTATGCATGACAAGACAAGGGTTTATCACTAACCAACCAGCAATTCCCGCTGGTTTGCACTGTGCAGCATAAGAGTTCTGGAAAGAAAATCATGGTGGAACTTGTGCTGAGAGCACTGTGTCTTTCATTGTCCTTTTGAACCTAGGGAATAGGGCAGCAGGAGAAAGGAGCTTAAACCATGTACTGACCTATAGCTCTTCTGGATAAGCGCCTGTGTTGCAAAGATGCCTTTACCCAGCTGCCCTTTAATATGAGCAGCTGATCTGTGCTGTGAGGGCCCCTCGTTATCACACACGGGGTAACCTACCCAAGCAAAAGCTCTGCAGCAGGCACCGATATCCTTGGAGGCTCCTTCTCCTTTGCTGCTGAAAGCAGAGCTCTGCGCCTGTGTCTGCTCATTCACAGCGTCTCCATTGAAATGCAGATTCCGATTCTCCGTCTCAGCCTCACAAAAGGCTTTTTAGGGAGATGATCAAAAGTTTAAATGTGAAATCAATTGTGGATTGATTGAAGGACCATTATCATTCTGCACCCAGGATGCCTCTGTTTTCATGCTGTTCCTGGACTTTTTAAGAAAACTCATCGCTTTTCCTGAGCCACTTCCTTCTCTCCGCATATCACCATTCTCTCTCGCTTCTTTGTTTCCTTTTGAATAAATGAAACAACAAGAAACACCAGGCAGACACCACCGAAAGCAAGAAATATGGTTATGTAATACAAGTTTTATCCTATTTAATCTGATTTCTTTAATAAGGCTTATTCAGCAAGAAGAGGCAGGCTTTGGTAGGTCTTTTTTTCCATTTAACTGTGTTGCTATTCCCTGTGCCTGGCCACCCGTGAAGTCTGTCCCTGTCCTTTGCACCTCTTGCCTTCCTTTGACTTTGCTGGAGGTGGCACTCATTGCTGTTGATAGTCGAGGGTAAATTGCACGCTGCATCTCCGGCTGATTATTTATGTATTTATTTATTTTCCTTGCCATCTGCATTCATTTAACATTTTGTAACCAGGCTGGCGTCTAAGCTAGCATCAGACTTGCCACTTGAAGCAGGCTACAAGTCCTTTCCGTTTGATGGCTTCAAAACAAGTCATGCCCTGTGGATTCAGCCTAGCCTCCAGCTCTTCCTCCAGGAGGGCCCAGGTGTCCTAGCAGCTCTGTTTTCTTTCCTAGCCCCACACATCTATGCCTGTGGCTTGTCCGAGATGTCACTCAGTGCCTAGGTGGGAACAACTGCCCCAACCCTGTCAAGCTGGTTCTTCGCTCTGTGTTATACAGGAAGAGCAATGGTTTCCTGAACAGCTCAAGGCAGAACATGTTCAAGTCCCTGCTGGGATCTGAAAACTCGTGAATGGGGTGGTGTTTGCAGGGCCACCAGGCGGGCAGGACATTGTGTCTGAGGAAGGGCTCATCTCGGGAGCTGGAAGTAGACCTCAGAAAGGCAGAGAGGAACCCAGGGATCAGAGGGAAGGGGGGACTGGAAAACATCTGCTGTCACTGCTGGAGTTAGGGCCTGTTGGTCTGCCCTGCTGGGGCTGCTCTCGATCCGAGTTGCTCTTTGCCAGGTGCTGAGATCTTCACCGCCAGCAGCAGCTCCTCTCCCTGTTGTCACAGGCCGATGTTGGTGCCTGCAGCAGCTAGTCTAGCTGTGGTGGCATTAGGGTTGGGGGGGGGGACGTTTGATGAGGCTTGAGCTAGCATTTCTAATTGCTCTGCTTGAACATTATAAACCTCAATTTGCGTTGAAGATCAGGTTCATCACCTGAGTCCATCAGGTTCAGATGGTCTTGGTGGCCATTTTCAGTGGGCAACAGGAAGGTGGTTTCGCATCACTGATTGTACTGAGCTCAAATGATCTTATGCTTGTCACTAATTTGATTTGTCACTGTTTTGCATAGTGCTGTGCAAATAGCAGTAGTTCCTAGTTTCATCTTCAATGCAGATTCTACCCAGTTTCAATACACTGCTTTTCTATATGCAAAACTGTGTGCCTGATAGTGAAGATTGCCACTCTTGCTCAAGCTGAATAGAGAACTTGGGTTTTATTGGCTGAGTTTTTAGAATAAACCTATTAACATCTTTTAGGTGTACACGAGTGCTCAGACAGGAGTAATAATTGGTTTTGGGGAGGGAAGGGAGAGCACTCCTCACAGTTAAAGAAATAGAAGAACCTCTCGTGCTCTCTAAGACATCAGCAAGATGAATGGAGTGTTTCTGAGGAAGGAGTCTCTGGGATTAGTGGAAAAGGAAACCAAGCAAAGATTAATTACTTGCCTAGTTTCTCAATTAATTATAATTCAGATTGAAAAGAGCTGAATTCCAAGCACAAATTCATTGTAATGGAATATTCACATGAGGAATCAAGGTTAGGTCACGCATAAACTCACACGTGTCATTTTTCTTAGGCTTTCCGAGCACCTTGTCCTGTTGCCTCAATAACACATCCCTGGTGCCCATGTCCTTCACCCTTCGCATCCCTGGCGATGGTCCTGGAGAGTCCAGCGTTACCAGTTGTGTCCAAATCTTGGATGACACCAGGCCATCCTGGAGAAGGGGAGTTCGAGGTCACGCCAAGCCAACAGAATTTACCATCACTCCTTGCAGAGGAACCATCCGCTCCCAGGGCCTCGTGGACATCCAGGTATGGGCCAGCCCAGCTAGCCATAGCTCAGCAGGAGCAGCTGGAGCTTCACTGATTTGGGAGGGACTGAACTTTAGTGCAAGAAAGATGTGCACAATAATATGAGACTTTTGTTACCTGGATCCTGGGGATGTTTCTGAAGGAGTATAGGTTTGTTTCCAAAATCATAAGCCAAAGATCGTGTGTAGTTTGGCCGAGTACAGAAGCCATTAATGTATTTTGAGAACTTCTCACAGTAGTTTCTTTGCCTTAAAGTGGGCAGAGGAAGAAGAAGGGCAGAAGGTGCCACTGAAAATGGAAACATCACAGTTTAAAGTAAAAGTCGTCTTTTCTTCCCAGCCTTGCTTTCGCTCTCCTGTTTTTGCAGAGGTAGTCGGGTTCACTGCAGTGATATTTAATGGGGACAATAAAAGCTGTGGCAGCCATGAACTGTGTAGTCTCTGCTGGGTCACGTTTTGTTCTCGGCTGCCTGATGTAAAGCTGAAACATTTGGTTAAACCCAGCAGATTCCCTTTGGATCTGTGCTCTTGTCCTGTGCAGTGATTCCTCTTTTCTCCGTGCTGGAGTATCTCAAGCTGTAGAACTTGCCAGGGAGGCCCCAGGGCTGGTGGCCCTGGCCAGCAGAGTGTGACATCGGGCACATGTAGACCCTGGGCTGGAGGCTTTAGTCTTTGCAGCTGATGGACCACGAGGGTGACATTGGCACTGCTGGCAACGGAGTGGCTCCCTGCAGGTCTTGGCTCCATGAAAGCTCTTTTGTAATGCAGAGCCAGGCTTGGTCTGCTGCGTTTCAGCTCTGTTATTCGTCAACCTTTTTTTTTTTATTAAAAAAAAGGGGTTTTTATTAAAAAAAAAAAAAAGGTGTGGAAAGAATGAATAGAGATGTGTTTGCTTGGGAACAGCTCTTCCCACTGAGAGCTCTGCGGGGTCTCTGCTCTTCAGGAAAGCTTAAGGTATTATTCAGTTGTGAGCTCGTCCCCGAATGGACCGAGGCAGTGCACTCGCTCTCTTGAGGAGCAGCAGATAAAAGCTGCCAAGGAAAACTGTGGGCAGGGAGCGATGCCCGTGTCGTGCCCACGGCCGCAGGCTGCAAGTGCCACCTCCGCTCCGGGGTGGGGGCTAAACCCTGCGCAATGGGAACCCGTGGTGACAACACGATTCCTCCTATCTCAGGAGGCAACGAGCATCTGTGTCCCCATAGCAAGTCTAGTGGCAAGAGCCACCTCCTCGGTACGGCACAAAGACAGCCTGTGTTTAGTTTCCTGTTTGCAATTATTATGCACTGCATTTTTTTGGCTTCTGATCAGCCATGTGCGTTGGTAAGAACCCGATCACTTCATTAAAGAGGATTCCCTGGGGTCACCTCCGTGGCTTCCTGGCCCCTCACCCCTTTGGGACCAAAGTGCTAGCGATTTGCAGGGACGTGCTTTATAGCCCAGTCCGCGCTCCTTGGCAGGGCTGTACACGGCACAGGGAGCTCCCCGCAGCGCTCCCCACGTGCCACGGACTCTCTGCCACGTGGGGGACGACTCAGGGAGCGACAAGGCACCTGACACTCTTCTCTTCTGCCAGGTCACCCTGTGCTCCAACACGGTCAAAAGGTACGAGCTGGCCCTCGTGGTGGACGTGGACGGCGTTGGCCAGGAGGTGTTGGCACTGCTCCTCACAGCGAGGTACTGGCACTGCCCTCGCGGCCCCTCTACCTTCGCCGCGTCTCTGCGTGGAGAGAGCAGCTCTATGAGCTTGTTGTGCCCTTCGAGGGCCCCATCAGCGTCAAATGTCAGCCCGTTTTTTTCTATGCTTGAGGTAGAGCAGATTTCCTGAGTGTTTAGCCAGAGCCACCTCCCTTCACGCAGGTTAGAATTGGGCTTGTGACCAAAACGTGGTGTTGGTCCTTGGTTGGGTGACGGCTGGCAGCTTGCTGATTGGGATAGGGGACAGTGGTGGAGGAAGAATCCAAGCAGGGTGTTAATGAAGAAGTTTTTGGCCTTGTTGTGAGGGGTGAACTTGGGTTTTTCTGCTTTCCTCCAATTCTTTGACCAAATAACATGCTTAGACTCAAGCCCAAAGTTGTCCTGGCTGTAGCCAGGTAAGAGAATTGGTCCCATTGTGCTGTTAGTTTTCATTTTAATTACAGCAAGGATGCAGTTAGCTCTATATATTTATTTATTTATGAGGGCTTAACAGCCCGAAGGATGTTATTTCCATAAGATTTCAGCACCTTGCAAGTGCTATCTGCTTGTGGCGCCCGAGCCCGGCTGGTTTGGGGGTTGCTGTGAGGTTGCAGGGCAGGACAAGTCACCCCTGTGCCTCAGTGATTCCCTGCTTGCTCAGGGCTCTCCCCAGTGGGGCCATGTGTTTGGCGGTTGAAATCATTTGGGAAATGAAATGAATAAGGGCAGAGGGGAGCAGATTGCTGAGGAACCCGCGGCGGGGCCAGAGCTGTAGAAACTGGGGACGGAGCATTGCTCGCTGTGTAGAGCAGGCGCTCGGCTGTGCCCTCCGCTGCTGTGACAAATGACTGAATCTTGGGTCGAAGGCACCTGCTCCATGGAATACAAGTTGCTTGTAGGGAGATGCTGGAGTCTTGCGTCCCTCGGACCTTGTCTGATGGCATGAGGGCCATTGCCCTGGGAGGAAGCTCCTGCGTGGCAAGGACAACCGAGAAGATGCACCACAGGGCACAGCATGGAGGCCAGACAGGTTGTGGGATGCTCAAGGACATCGTCCCCTGGATGAAGGGTCCACAACACAGCTCCCAGCGCCAGCATGGGGATGGGGCACAGGGCCTTGCTTGAGCGCTCAGCTGCTCTGGCAAGTGCTGAGCCCTTTGCCAGGCTGAGACCTGGAGCTGGGCCCACCTTTAAGAGAGACTGCTGATTTAAAAGGGAATAAAAAAGAAATTAAATGTCTATTTGACAGTGATAAATATGTTCACTCTGTCTCACGCTCTTCAGGGAATAAGGAACTTCTGCCTTCGCTTGGTATCTCTAATGCTCCCTTGGTCATCTCTGTGTCTAGATGTGTAGTTCCTCCGCTGCGGGCGCTCAACCCTGTTCTGAGCTTCGGACGGTGCTTCCTAAAATTTCCTTATCAGCAAATGCTGACACTCGTCAATGACAGCGATCTGCCGGGCTGTTACGGGGCCCTGCCACAGGTTTGGCTTTGCATCCACCTCCCCTTCCTGCCCGTGACCCCGGGGGTTTGCTGGGGCTGGGAGCCTGCCAGAATGTCCCAGGCACCGGGGAGTTAGGTGGATCCCAGCTGCTAGAAAAGCATCTGCGTTAGACTTGAGGAATACGTTTATAATCGAGTTGTCAAGGTGCAAGGTCACAAGAAGCTGCCACCGAAGGAGGGGGCCCTATGGATACCAAACTGTTTTCAGGAAATTTTGACTCTCTTGACAGGGGGAATTCCCAGGGGAAAAGTCCCTAGGGTTTCTGGTCCGGGGCCATTTCTCCTCGGAGGGGACAGCGTGCAGCCTTCTGACAGCTGCTCTGTGACATTCACGGGGGGACAAGGGGCTCGGAGAGTTTTGGCAGCCAGATGAGTTGCTCAAGGGGTATCTTCCATTCACTTTTGTCAAGCACTGCAGAAAGAAATCAGTCTTCTCTTGTCTCAGTGGACACTAGCTCCTGGTCCCCGGGGTGTTCGGTGGCAGCCAGAGCACCTGAGAGGGTTGAAGGTGACTGTTGCTTGTCCTGTGACAGCTACCAAGAGCCTGAGATGGAGCAGCCTGGGCACCTTCAGCTGTGGGATAGGAGCTGTTTCCCCACGACTGATTTTGGAGCTCCTGAGGATTTTAAACTTGAAGTTTTGCATCTAGTTTTGCTGCTTTCTGCTTTCTCCTAGGACTTCTTTAAAAATATTGTGTTAAATTGCCACTAGTGTAAATATCAAGTTGTTTAAAGCTTCCCCAAGGGTCATTCTGCAGCTGTCTTTGGTTCTGTCCCTTCCAGGAGCACAAGGATGCTGCTGCTGTGTGGTACTTCAGCCCCCTCCCTTGTGGGATCATTGCACCTCGCAGCTCTGTGGAGATCCCATTTACGCTGGAAGCCCAAGTGATGGGAGAGCAAGACACAATTGCGCACGTCGCAGTATTCGGGAATGAAGGGTCCCCTTTGGTGAGTCCAAGAGATGTGCCTGTTGTCCCTGTGACTTGTTTTGGCAGGGCACAGCAGGAACTGAGTGGGCTGCTAGTGGCCTCCTGTGCTGCTAAATCAGGTATCAGTCTGGAAAGAGGCAGGTAAGGAGGAGAGAACTCGGATAGGGACCAGATCCTGCTGTGTGCTGAGGACTTCCTTTCTACATGAAGAAAAAGGAAGGGATGGGAATGCGGCATCTCACTCGACTGAGTCTTGCAATATGAATGTAGAGAAAGTTACACAGTTAACACAGCCCAAAGCGTGTGACACCTCGTGTTCCTCTGCATCTGTGACACAGGATAATGATGAACCCAAACTGAAACCCAGAACAGTTCCTGCATCTCTCTGCTGTGATATTAGATAAGTAGCTGCTCCTGCTTCGTTAAAATTTTGAGTGATGCATGGACATGCCTGAATCCTGCTACCAGTATTTAAGAAACACCCATGTGATGTTCTGAGATAGACCAGATTTAGGCTCATCTGAAAGGCAGGCCCATCGTGTCTGGAGGTTTCCATCATTTCTCTACTGCAAACCACAGCTGAAGACACGTGGATCTCCACAGAGGCTGTAGCCGGAGCACAGAGACTAATCTACCGAACTGGAGATGGATGAGGCAAAGTGCTGTTGGACTCGAGCCCCCTAAAAAATGTTGCTTATGTTCAGGCAAGCAGTAGCAGCAGAATGTAGGCAGGAAAATGTTCTGTTGTGTCTTGGCTTCATTTAGCTGAGTTCTAGAACAAGTTTAGTTAATTAAACTTTAATTTAAAATATTAACTTTTGAGGCAGCTACGTTAAAATGTCCTGTCATGTGTCTGAGCATGAAATAGGATGTCAGAGGATTGCTGGGATCCTTAAGCTTTCTGTAAGAGAGGAAGGCTGGCATTTTGAAAGCAGTCCAAGGGATTTAAATATGCATTACAGTGAGTGGAGAAGATGCTGTAGAATCCCCTGGATGGCACTGAGCATCTCAAGCTAGGCCTTTGTGGAGCTGAATGTGAACCAGGCACAGGATGACAAGGCACGCTTCCCTTTAAAGAGGGTTTCTCTCTTCTAGAATAACCCAGTTGTTTAACTGTTGGTTTGTTTGTTTGTTTTTTTTTTTTAACTACAGTGCTCTTGTAAAGCTTTTACCCTTGGGTTAACAAACTGCAGTTTCAGCCTTCACCTTATCCTAACGATTGTTATTTATTTGGACATTAACTTGTCAGTCTTTAGCCCAGAGGGAGACCCTTTCAACTGCAGAATCCTCATGGTCTCTAAGGAAATAAATAGTAGAAGATCAAAATCATGTGTGCCAATTAAGTCAATCTCTAACATGCAGCATTTATGCTCAATTGCTGCTAGCACCCCGGGAGTGCTCATAGAAACCCCACTGGGCATATAGGCAGCATATGCTTGAGTGCATATGTACGTTCTTGCTGTGGGGCTGGGTGCTAATTTTGCATTTTCAATGGGACTGCTCTGCATCCTGGGTATCGCTTGAGTAGCTGCCTGGTACAGAGCTTTCCAGGCTAGCAGAACAGCCAGCTCTTGTTATATGTCCTGTCCTGATAGCAGCTTCTTACCATATGGGTCAAATGATATAAATCTGTTGACCTCAGAGGAGTCACTGCTGTATGTCCTAGTAAAAGAAAAATATGAGCTTGCTCCTGTTGACTTAGGTTGTGCCTTCAGCTGCTGAGATCAGGTTTGCAGAGACTTTTAGGGTGGTGTTTTTTTTTTTTTTTTTTTTTAAATTCTTTCATCCAGAACCTTGCTGGGAGGGACAGCACTTGGCGGTGAGGGCTTGTTCCCTTGCTCACCTCAGGGGGGTCTGCCCAGCCTTTGCTCCTCTGGTTTTGCATTCACACAAGAGGCAAAGGCACCGTTCTTTGCTCCAGTTCCACTTGTAAACTCTTCCTTCCCAGGGAGAGGTTATGGGCAGTAGCAGAGAGACTTCAGTCCTCTCTGAGGGATAAAAACTCCATCATCTTGGACAGCTTCAGCTGCTTGTTCTGGAGGTTCTGCCCTTGGTACATAGGTTTTGGGCTCTCTCACAGTGATGTCCTGCAGAGAGAGGAGCAGAGAGGAGTTTATGGCTAATGCTCTTTCTGGCTGAGCAGGGCTAGTAGTTCTGACAGCTGTCAATGCTATTTCCTCAAGTCAGACATCATTAAAGGGTTTACATCAAAGAGGCTGGGCTTTCTTGTGGTTAAGTTATGCTCTGTGCCCTCCAGTGAAGTGTACAGCAGCTTGTCGGTGTTGGGGGTTTAGACGTTCAAGTCCTGTTTGAGTGCTGGGTATTTGGGTCTGATGAAATCAGCCAAGACTGAATAAGTTCTCATCGTTTTTAATGATGTGAGAAGGTGATTGAGTAAAGGGATCCACATTCCTCCTCTGGCTGAGTCTGCTGTGGTACTGCAAGAATGAAAGCCCAGGGCCTCAGATCATCAAAAGAGAAAAATACTGCTTGAAAGATGCAATTAATAATTAATGCTGCTTCTTCACATAGCACCACAAATACCCCTAAGTACTCTTCAGAGTCAACTGACTTGCGTGATCCTTACTCTGAAGAGCCTTCTTGGCTGGTTGACTTTCACAGCGTTCCTCTCCTAGGGTGGCTGTGCAACAGCAGAAGCCACTGGATATGGTTTAGGCCACAAAAGATGTAGGATTGGATGTGGGGTAGAGGAAGGAGAGGTGAGAGCGTGGAGGAAGTGCGAGTGTGAAGGAGGCGACAAGCCTGGAAAGCAGATTTGTTCATTTCTGATGCTGCTATCCTGGTTGCTCTAGATTCCAGACTTTGTGCAGGTCTTCTATATCTATGTTAAACACCAAAAGCTTCCAACAGCTGTGGCTATACCAGAGTCTAACACTACTCTGAGCTAATTTTTTTTAATCTTTGCCTTTTTTGGTCCTTTCTACCCACTGCCGGGAGCAGAAGATCCATTTAGTGAGCACTGGAGAAGGCCCGGTCGTCTATGTGCATCCCAACAAGATCGATTATGGCAATATCCAAGTTCTTCGAGATGTCTCCCGCACGCTGCAGCTCTCCAACCAGAGCGTCATCCCTGCATCATTCTGGGCACAGATGGTAAGCGGACGTGGGGCTATTGTCGAGCAAGATGCCACTGGTCTGTAGCAGCCTGTGACCTGTTTTTTATGTACAGCTTTTCCATACAGCTGTCTTGGAGAGCAGGCAAAATGCTTCTTTATAATGCAGCGCGATGAGTTCTGGTTCTGTGCACAGTTCTAGCTGGTGAGCCCCTGATAATGAAGAGAATTTGCGTAAATGAGAGCAGATGTGGCTCTGGATCATCTCTGATTACCTGTGTTTTTTGTAAGGTATTTAGGTCTGTTAGTGAAGTTTTTGGAGCTCTGTGAGGGAAGAGCCCCATGGTCCTTTGCTCCTCCAAGGATATGGGTTCCTGCACAGTTTCCCCACTCTGGGAATCTGTCCTTAAACTGCTCATGATGAGGTGAGCTTCACACCTGCTGGGATCACACCATTTTTTGCAGTCCAAACATGTCCCTGGGGAGCAGAAGTGGCTCCCTTAGCTGAGCTGGGGGCGACTTTAGTGTCTCTCATTTGCTTGCGCTTCCACACAACAGCCACCGTGGTCCCCATGACCCCAATGCTGCTGCTCGGGTTGTGCCTCTTTAGGGGTCGCTGAGCGTGAGCTGTAATTTCCTTGTCTCCCATTTGATGGCTCATCTTGAAACTTGGCGTATTTGTAGTTGGGCTTAGAGATCACAGTCGCACTTGAAAGAGGGAGTTATTGATTGAAATGTTCATGAAAGCAGCGGATCAGCACTGTTATAATGCACTGCCTGGCAGCTCAGCAAAGGGAACAAGATCAGATTAAAGGACAACATCAGGGCTAGAGAAAACTAGGGAATCAGGTTCAAAACCTCAAAGGAGGGTGTCATAATGCGATGGGGTGTCCCCCTGCTCCGCTGGGTGAGTCACTGGGAGCGGCACTGAGCGTCTCCGTGCCAGAATGGTGCAGTTGCACCGTGGTGTCCTGGGGACACCGCTTTCCTAAAGCCTCCCTCCCAACTAAAATGAGAGAAAACTGAAAAAAAAAAAAAAAAAGACAAAAACACATTTCCAAAACTGTGTATTGAGATTAGGCAGCCTTCTATTGGGAGTAGTTGCTGAGGGCCTTCCTGCAGCGAGGATGCTGCCAGTCAGAAGCTGACAGCATACAAGAGCCACCGCAGAGCTGAGGACCCTTCAGCACTGGCCTCTTGCTGAGGCCTGGAAGAACACGGAGAACTTGGATCGGCAGTTTTCCATGGGAGGCTGCATCACCTGGCCAACAGGCATCTCCTCTCTGTGCTAAAATACCAGCTTGAAAACAGGAGAGCGTAAACTCTGTAGGTCTCTCTCTCCCTGTGTGCGTTCCCATGCCGATACGACCCGGTGCGTTGGCGTACGGGAAGCAGGCTCTGCGATGGGCTCCTCGGACGTGGTTGCTTTCCCCTTCTGTCCCCTCTGCCTCCTGCTATTCCTTTAATTGCACTAGTTCTTCTGAGCACAGACCTGACTTCCAGCAGCTCCTGGGGAGCTACTTCCAGTGCTTTTTTAGCTAGATCAGAGCAGCTTCATGTTGACTGCAGAGCTACAAACGGTGCCTCGGTAATGGCACCAAGCAGTCGCTGGCACTGAGGTCATGAAGGTCTTGGCAGCATCTGGGATTTGCCCCAGCCATTTCCCTACTTGCTGCTTTTCTTGGAGCACCCAGAGCAAAGAGAAAGGGGCACTGCGTTGAGGTTAGCCCAGTGGCCCCTGGAACACAGCAAATCAGAGCTGCTGATTTATCCTCAAGCCAGGACAGCCCTTTGGTGCTTCCTGCTCCCTTGGTGTTGGCAGCAGAGCTGCTGAGGCTCCTCAGTGCCGGCAGAGCCAGGCTCCCGCTGCCAGGTGCGGGCAGAGGGTTTGCAAACGGTCTGTGCTTCTGCAGTCACCCTGCAGCACCCTGGGGACGCGGATGCTGCTGATGGATGCGGGAGAGGAACCTGCCAAAGGGGACGGGAGGGAAGGAGTGAGGCGGCGGGGACACTGCTTCTCCATGGATTTGCTGCGTGCAGCTCTTGCTGGGAAGCCGGATAGAGCCAGCGAGTGCAGGGAAGATGCTGAGCTCCGCGGCTCCCTCCTGGTGAGACGGGCTCTGGGGGCTCTGCTGAACTGTGACCCCAGCAGGGAGGCAGGTAAAATCCTGCGCTTCGGGGTATTGCTGCCATCGAGCAGCTGGTGCTCCTTGTTCCGCCAGGACAGCTTGGCATCCATGGAGCGGATGGATCACGGAGCTGGATTCCCTCCCTCCTCCGTGTGCTGCTGAGAGCTCCCGGCGGCTTCGTTAACATGTATGGACTGAGTGTCCTGAGGAAAGAAGGGAGGAATCATCAATGAGCCTGAAGGAAGGGCTTGATGGCTGCAATTTGCAGGCAGTAAATTCCGCATGTCCTGTCCTGGCTTCTCAAGGCTGTGGGGACAGTGAGGGGGCTTTGCCTCAGCCTGAGTGGAGTGTGGGGTGTCACTGGAGCTCTCTGCTTCTCACTCCCTGCTTGCCAGTCTCTCTGCAGCTCTGTGCCCTCAGGAGTCCTCTGCATCCCGCAACGGGGCAGGATTATCTCTCCTCCTTTCCTTCCCCTTTGGATAAAGATGCCAGAGGAATAGGTCAACATGCAGGAGGCCTCGCGGCTTTGCAGGGAAAAGGTGGTGACCTGCTGAAAGAAGGTGGCTGTTACTCCTCCTCCTTCCCTGTCATCGTCTTTCCCCTCTTCCTCAAACACCTGGGGATTTTTGCAGTATTGATAGCTGTGAAACAGTGCTATCAGTTAAGGGAAGAAGCGGTGACTCTCGCAGCAGGAAGGCCAGGCTATGTTAGAAAAGAGCCCCCAGGATCATTTCCTGCCTCTGTCGTCTTCACTTTTTATTTTTCTATTGATGGTGACACCTCTTGGTATCACAGGCGGTGCCAAATACACCCAGCAATGAACCCATGCGGTCAGGGCGGACGGGCCCGGTGCAGGGTTCGTTACCCAGCGCAAGCACCATGCTGGGTCTGTTATGAGCCACTGTGGGGTGGCCAACGCTGCCCTCGTGGTGCCCAGTAATTGGGGAGGAGAGAGAAAACCTCCCCTGGGATTTCCTCTCCTACCAGTGTGGCTTTGCTCCCTGATTCTGAGGGTCCTGTCTCCTTTTGAGCGGATCTTCAGCCTGATCTTCAGGGCTGTGCTTCAGAGGGGAGCAGGTTGGGCTGGAACCCACCTCTGCAGGAGCCCTGATGGCTTGGAGACCCCCTTCCATCTCCCTGCGATGAACTGCCTGGAGACTCAGCTGGAGCTGATACTGCAGAAAAGGCCAAGTTTTGCCCATTGGTGAAAAAAGGCCACAATTAGTTAGCTTTTCATCTGAAGTTCACTGGAGTAAAAATGCTGATTTTTTTCAGAGCAGCATATGAAGGTTTCTCGCTGAATTCGGAGCGAGCAAGGAGAGAACATGCAGTTCCTAGGCACATCCTTGCATCTCTTCTCATTAGTGGAGCAGTTGTTTCATTTGCTAATTTGCTGCTGCTTATTGCAAGGTTTTTCCCCACGATTCCCTGTGTTAAAGAAATAGCCATATGGATAGACAGCAAAGCACAGAGATAAACGTAAAAACTAGTGCAGATAAACAGGCGCTGCTCCGGGGGTTCTGCTGCGGGTCCCGGCTGTCGCTGCAGGGAGGGAGGCTCTGAGGAGCATCCGTGTCCTCCTTGGCTCTCGAACTGCTCATGCTGGAGCAGACTTGAATTGGGTTCTCGGTAAATTTATTGTAAATTACTTTTTTCTTTTTTTCCCCAGGCATCTCAATTAGCTGGCTCGTTGGAGTTTGTTCTTATTGCAGCCCAAGCAGAGCCATGCCCTTCAAGCGTTTGTGGTCGGAGATCGGCAGTGCTATGTGGAAAGGAGGGTTCAGTTGGCTTTCCCGGGTGCGGGCGGCCCTCACATAAGGAGCTGTGGCAGTGGCGAGCGCTCCGTGCTGCAGGCTGCTCTGCTGCGAGGGTCCCTTCCACCGCTTGTCCCTTAGCAGCTTGAGGAGACCCGTTGGAATTGGCAGTACCTGTTCTGTGAGGTCGCCCCTGGCCCAGGTCTGTGTGCCCCCAGGACGGAGAGCTACAGACCACCAGCCAATGTGGCATCTCTAAAGCTTTGGAGACCAGCTCCCGCGTTTGATTTTTGAACGGAGCAAGCCATTTGCTTTGTTGGCACTAGATGTCTCCAGTTTTAGAAAGGTGATATTCCTGCTTAAAAGTCTCGGGCTTTGTGTGGTAGCAAATCACGGGTCACCTTGAGACAGTGTGAGCACTCATCCCTGGTGAGGATGCTTGGTCAGAAACACGGCTGCGTTTTGACTCCTGAGTCCTGCTTCCTCTTTCGCTTGTGCAAGGCTAGAACATCCAGATGCTTTTAATTAACCGGTGTGAAGCAGCTTTAGGGGAATTGAGTGCGGAGGCTCCCCCAACGCTCCTTATGAGTTGCCGTATATCTCGGATCCGTGCTCGTGGTCACTATAAGCAGCTCTTGGCAGCTCGTATTTGTGAGGCAAGTCTGTCTTGGGAGAAGCTAATGATCTCTATGTCAAGTTTCTTGATTAAATGATCTATCCCAACCGTTGGCTAGTGCCCAGTGGCTCTGATGCCCAGTAAAGCAAGATCCTATAGGGACAAAATATCCACCATCGTCATCTATTCCGTGCATGCAGCTGTTGCGTTGTTTCATGGAGTGTTTGGGGATAAGCAAGTAGCAGGGATGTTATCAGAAGTCAGGTCTTACTCAGACTCCTAAATGATGGTTTTTTTTTAGTAGACCAATCATCCCCATGCCCTTTTTCACCCTCTCTCCAGCTACTGCATCAAAGTTAAGGCAAAGCTCCTGGTGTTGCAGCAGCATCCAGGTTCCTGGTGCGGTTCCAGTATGGAGCGAGCCGCCTTGAGTGGTGGATGTCCAAGTGCTGTCCGTGTGACGCTGCCCCGCGTGCAGTCGTGTGCAGGCAACTTGCAACTCTCTGCACACACTTAGCCTCAACCCTTGCAACAGGAGAATATGTGGCACCTTGGCCCACTGTTTTGGGGAGCAGCTGAAGACTCACCTGGAGGGATACAGGGCGTCCAGCAATGAGAACCACTGTGTCTCCCAGTAGTCAGGTCATGACAGTTCCCTGACCAAGGGGCGGTGGCCTTCACTCAGCCTCTGTGGTCCATGAGGCGGGAGAAGGAGGTGGTGGCCCCCTCCAGCTCCCGATTCCCTCTCTCTGGGACCCTGGGGTCTGCGTTGGCAGAGCTGACCTAGACCCTGAGTGAATGTGCCCTGGCAGAGCCTCTCGGTCCGAGCAGGTTTCTGTTTGGCACTGCATCGTGCTGCCCCTTGGACCTGCACCAGCTGCTGCGCCAAGGGCCGAGGGCAGGACGGGAATCCTGCTGCTCAGGCACCAGCTGTTGGTCTGCCAGGACCCAGCGGGTCTGCAGTGCCTGATGCTGGGGAATTCAAACCCCGGCTCCATCTGGACAACCTATCATTTCTCCTCGGTGATAGTTTCTTGGGTCCAATTTGCTGCCTGGCTCATTGCCAGGCGTTGATAAATTAGCTTTGTCAGATAGCAGACTTGCAGCTTCACCTCCGGAGCAGAGCTATGAGGGCTCCTTTTCAAGCTAGCCACCCTGTGTCAGCATGAATCAGAGGAGAACTTGGAGGCTAATGGCAGGGAAAATCTCACACCCGCTGCCTTGCTATGGATGTGCTCTCTGGAGAGCCTTTGGCTGATGGCAGCCCTTGAGACTAATGCTCAGCCACACAGGGAGAGTGGGGAGGGTGGCAGAAGGCTGATGAGATGCTGTGTGGTGGGCTCAGGCCTCTCTCCTCTACCTGCATCGCTGCTGGGTCATCACCTTTGGGACAAGAGCGTGTTTGGAGGCGCACGGTGGTGTCTCGGGGCCGGCAGCGGAGTGGACACTCCCTGACTCCTGCCCTCCGTGCTTGTCGACGTTTCAAGCGCTGCTGCTTCGCCCTGCCCAAGGCCAAGAGTGCTCTTGGGTGCAGAAAACAGAACGAAAGGCAGCCAGAGCTCCAAGACAGCATCAGAATATTGCCCTGTGAGATCCCAACCAAGAAGAACGGAGAATTTGTTGCAGCTAATGAGGACTGTGAAAGGTGTGGGAGTAAGAAAGGGCACGGTAGCGGGTGCCTAGAGAGCTTTTTGTGGAGAAGCAAGGCTTTTTTGAAGAGATTCTCTCCCTACAGCTCTGAAGAGAAAACTCTGTGGAGCTGATGGAGTTTATTAATCTTGCCAGTGAAATGCGCCTGGACTGATTTTGATGCCTTTGGCTTTGACCTGCATAGTCAGTCCTGGGGAAGGGGGCTTCACAGTTGGGACCTACGCGCTGGGCTGGGACCTTAAACGTGTGGTTGGTTCTTGTTTCTCTGACCAGTCTGACCTCAGGGCTCAGTTGAAAGGTTTTCCCCACCTGGGAAGTGCTGCGTTGCTTCCCGAGGCTCTTGTGCCCTAGGTTGGCCAGCATCCCGATGGGACTCGGTGCCACCAGCAAAGCGTCCTTGCAGCGCTGCCCTTGGCCATGGTTTTTGGCCATCCCTGTTCTGTGTTTTCCTCACCATGTTATTGCCTTACTAGGATTATTTTTGCAAAATGGCAATTGCTTTACTATCCACACTGAGATACTAAAGACATAAATGTTTATAGTGGAATTTTCCGAAGCCTTAGGGCACTGGGAGGCAGCAGCTGATGATTAGTGGGAACCGGGTGCTTTGGTCCTTCAGGCACTGTTGTTAAACGCTGTCTCGCTCCTGAGAAAGACGCCTTTGGAAGTGGGGTTTTGATCAACTGGTTTTGCAGAGCGAGTCTGCAGGCCTGCAGCAACACCCGCAGCCAGGCGGCCGCCGCGATGGGACTCGAGCGGTCCCTGCTCCCGCTGTCCTTGAGCCTTCTGCACGCCCAGCCCTTGCCACTGAGGCAGGAGAAACAAAGCGGGCTCCCTTGGTGCCTCCTGCAAATGAGGGGCTGGAGGGGGAATAAACTTCCCTGAGGATGAGCGTCCCTCAGGTTAGGCAAAACTGGGTAAATGAAGCGAGTTTGCTGGAGAGAGGGTGGTAAAAAGAACTTACTGAAGATTCCAGAGAGTTACTGTTTCTAGATGCTACTGCCACAGCTTGGATTTAGCAAATCTAACCCTTTCTGCTTGGAATCTTCATATCTTCCAGTCATTCCTCTGTGGTTCCCTTTCTGAGTCGGTGTTTGGCTTGCTTTTCAGACTGACAAATGCTCACGCTGGAGGATTGAACCCAGTGAAGGGGTGGTCCCCCCCAAGACCGAGGTGTCTGTGAGCCTCATCGCCAACCTGGATGATACCGAGAAGTTCAAGGACATGGTGAACGTGGCCATAGAGAACAGCAGCACCTACGAGATCCCGGTCCAGGCTGTTGGCATTGGAACCACGATTGTCACCGACAAGCCCTTTGCTCCGGAGCTTGATCTGGGCCCTCACTTCAGGTAGGACAGCTCTTGGCTTTCGCCTCTCCCATGTGCTCAGCAAGGGGAAGGTTGGCTGGACTCCTTCAGACTTGTTTTCCTGCGGTCCTTGAGGCCCCAGCTGTGTCTCACTGAAACACAAGCTAGAGGAATTCCTCCAAAAACATTTTATGACTGTTTCAGTGTCATTAAACACTCTCCCTCCAAAGCTACCAAAATAGAAACCAGTTGCAAAATTGTCACTGATTTGCCCTCCATTATAATACGTTCATTTCCCCACTTTTGTCAAATAAGGATTTGGAGCAAAACAGCGTCTGGGAAGCCTCTGGCTGTGAAATGTTAGAAATATGAACATGTTTCCCTTTGCAATAGTGCTGCTTGCTTTTTCCCTCTCTGTGGAGCATCATTTCCCACCAGAAAACCTGGCAGTATCTTGTTAGTGACTCCTCGGCTAGCTGGATGCTGCTGCTTGCTTTCCTCTGCCCAGGAGTCCCGCGGCAGCAACCACGTTTGCTTTTTGCCCTGTGTCACCCCTTGCTTTGCTTATCTTTCCTGGACCCCATGCTGGGCTGCTCTTTATTAGACCTAGTTACTCTTTCCTCATTTCTGCTCCCTGGTTTCCCCCTTGCTGCCTCAATCCAAGACGGGGATTCAGGCTGCAGGAGAGACAGCCCCGCTCTTGAAAGCGAGACGAGGAAAGGCTGCTGGCTTGAGCTATGGGGCAGGGTAAATCAGGAGCCTTCATTAGAGGAGCTTAGCTCTAAAGAGAGGATTCAATGATCAAAGGACAAGTGTCCCAACGCAGGAACCTCCTGATAAACAGGGGAGGAAGATAAGCCCTTCCAAAGTGTTCACCTGGCATGTCCAATCAAGGGAAGGAATCACCTTCTGGAAGTGCTTCTTCCTTCTCCTTGACTATAGGGAAAGTCCAGATCACTTAGCTAAGCTTTGTATCTCGACTTAGATAAGCAGAATTCAACCTGGAGTGTTTGGGATAGATCTTGACCTTTAAATGTGCACCTGAAAACCACCCACCCTGCGCTGGGAGCCTGCAGACAGGTGTGTGTTTGTCCAGTGCACCTCAGGCGCTGCACACAGACACATGAGCTGAAATTTTAAAGAGCTAGAAATGAGGTCTCTACCCAGAGCTTCTCCAGGTTTTGATTTATTGCTGTCCCTGAGATAAAACGCCTCGTGCTCACCGCATCCACATCAAGCGCTTTTAGCAGGTTCTTTCAAAGACTGGTTTGTTCTGGACCCTCACTTCTATCTTGGCATTTAGCTGCTTATGGCAGATGCACATTTTATAAGCTGCGTATTTGGTACTTCTTTAAAGAAAAAAAGGAAAAAAGAAAAGAGGAGAAAAAAAAAAAGACAGTAATTGTTCCAGGAACAGTTGCTTTGCTGATCATGCTTAGATTTATAGAGGGCAAAATAATTGCTCCTGACTAGCCTGCAGTTAGTGTTCCTTTATATAAAGGAATCAATTTTCATTGAATGTTCTTCTTGTTTCATATCTGGCTCGGGTTATTTATCCCCTGATGTCACTCTGTCGCCTCAATAGCTAGAGCCAGTCCTGCTGCCACCTTCTTCCTGCAAGAGCTGCAGCGACTCTGGCTGCGCTCGCGGGGCCCTTCCCTTCCCAAAGTCCCAACCCGGGCGGTGGGATTAAGGGCTCGGGGCAGGCAGAGGAGCTGCCCCAGGGGCTCAGCGTGACACCGGGTGCTCCCCGCTCTTGAGGGACACTCAGGGCACGGATGGAGCAGCTGGGAGCAGCTCTTCCTTTCCCTGCGGGACATGCAAAGGGCGCTCGAGCCCCTAGGTCTGGCAGCGCCTCCAGACGAGTTGCAGTTCAGATGATGCCTCTTTGCGGCCTCATTGGCAGAGCTGCCATCTCTTCCTTTCAGGCCACTGGGCTTTATTTAAAGGCTTGCTCTAGCTCGAGAGGGCACAGGCGAAGCTGGAGCCCCAACTGGCTCTGCTGACCCTGTCCTTTGGTCAGCCGGGAGGTGAAATGGCAGCAGGCGCCTACTCCCTTCCACTTACAGCCAGTGGGGATGAGCTCAGCAGCTGATGGAGCAAGACCTGCAGGGAATGATGCCCAGAGGCCAGGGTGCCCTCTCCCCAGGGCGCTCTTTGCCCAGAGAGGTGGCTCTTCATGAAGTTTGTCTTTGCAGTACACGAAGAAACTGACCGTGGATGTCAGTAGCCCTAGGGGCAGCTAGGTTGGCTTTTGCTGTAGCTTTGGGCAGGAAACGTCATGTCGCGTCACCGCAGGTTCTGTCTGCTGTGTGACGTCCCCCCTCTGTTTCCCTGCCAGTCAGGAGCCCTGCTGTTACCGCTTCAGGATAGCGAACCGGGGCCGGCGCACCCACCAGCTCTACTGGACGACAGAAGGCTTCGCCCCATTCCGCCAGCGGGAGCATCTCCCCGCTCTCCCACGGGCCAAGGGCAGGAACCCTGCGCAGAGCCTCCGCCCCACGTCGCCTGTCTTTAAACTCCGGCCGCTCAGGATGGAGCTGGCACCGGGCAAGGCAATGGACATGACGCTGGAGGGCTCCTCCAGGACTCCCAAGGTGAGCTCCTGTGCTGGAGATCGCCTTTCCCACCGGCTCGCTTCCGCTCGGACTTCAGGCCTTGGCATTTGCTTGAGAAAATGAGCAATTGCTTTCAAGAAGCGTTTTAATGCCACAAGTTACCATGGCAGCCCGGGCTGCTTTTCTTGCTGGCCGCTCGGAGTTGCTAGGGCTTTCCGTGTTACTATAGCTACCGCGAGCCCGATTTGCAAAGACCGAAATATGGGCTGAAGAAAAGGGGCTGCTTCAGGGACAAGCGGCACGTCCTAAAGTGTCCCGTGCTGAGGCAGAAAGGAAGGGCAGAGAGAGGAGCTACTTTGACAGCTTAGAAGTGAGCAAAAAGTAAATAGAAAAATGTATGGTAATGTATCTGGGGGAAGCAGGGGAGCATCCGATGCCCCTGTGAAGGGAGGTGGTAGCTAGGAGCTTCATTTTTTCTCTCTCTGCAAACACAGGCTGAGGTTTTGTCTAGCACAGAGTCCTGGAGGAGAAAAACGAGCGTGGCGCGTTAGCTGTAATGATCACAGCGCGGCGTCCTCCGCCCGGGAGACTGTTCCCAGGGATCATTATAATTGACAGCTCGACTCGTGTCGATATTTCCATACCAGCTCACCCCGCTCTCAGGCAGCCTCAGCATCCCAAGGGCAGCCGGGCCTGGCGAGAAGGCCGTGCACCTCCGGGCTGCTCTGGGAGGGCTGTACAAGAGGCTTTCAGCACGGTTCCCTTCCCAGCGTCCCTGCCCTTGCCTGGATTTCCCCAAATCCAGGTCTGCAGAGAAGCTCCGGGCTGGGCTGCCCTGCTCTGAAGCCGTTGGGTGAACGGGCAGTGACCCTGCATTGCACCTCTCCCTGTAGCAGCGTTTTGGAAGGTGCTTTGGGGGAGTTGCTTCAAGGGGAACTTGATGCAGACTTGGTAACTCATTGACTGTGGGCCTTCCCTGGCACTGCTGGATCCTGGGGTTTTGCTGAAAGGAAAAGGCACCAGAAAGGCCATAAAGTGGTAGTGCACTGGAGAAAACGTCTTGCATGGGAAGCTGAAAGGGATGGCGAGCCCAGCGTGGCTACTGGAGCCAACAGCAAGCCCCTGGCAGTGACCTTGCCATTTTCCTTGGTTATTGAGAACTTGCTGCTCGGGTTGGTTAGAAGCCCAGCTTCTTGCCTCGGCCACGTAACACAGCTGATCTGGGTGACGCTAAGCTCCCCGCTTCCTAACTCTGGAGAATGGAAACTTCCTTACGGCCCAGCCCCTGAGGGAGGATGTCCCGGCCATGGGGCTTTTCACCATCTCTTCCCCTTAATGCACTTCTGTTGTTTTCTTTTTTTTCTAGCAGCTTCCTCCGGTTTCCTGGAAGCGTTATGCTTAGCAAGGGGATGTATGAAAACAGAGATCACTGAGGCAGTAAATATTATGATTGCAGATGGCACATGCCTCACGAGTGCCCGCTGTGGATATCAGCCTGTGGTGGTGTGGATATCTGAGCGCCAAAAAAAGGTGCCCACTGTTAAAAAGGGGACAGATTTAGGTGACCAGAAATTTCATGGTTATAACATCTACTGTTCGCAGGCTGACAAGATGCAGTGACAAAGTTTCTGTCCCCAAATCCGCCCTGTCCCTAGTTGCTGGCTAGCAAACGCCCTGTGTCACGCGCTGCCGCTGGGTGACGCGCAGCCCGTGTCCCCGCAGGTGGTGAGGGAGCGGCTGCTGTGCCACGCCATCATCGGCAGCAAGGCGGGCAAGAAGCAGATCATGCGGGTGGACGTCATGTGCGAGTTCATTGCTCCTGTCCTGCACATCTCCTCCAGGGACATCACTTTCCGGGTGGAGAAGGTGAGTCTCCAGGTTGCCTCCTCAAAAAGCCCATGTGCATTTAAACAAGGGAATTAAATGGCCTCCTTTGAAACCTGTGGGGCTTTTGCCATCAGTTTGAGTGGGACGGAGGTTTTCTCGTTAGGGCTTAAATCGTTATTTTGGTTCCTGCAACCCCTAAGGTCTAGGTCCCTGGTTTATGCAGGCAGTATGAAGGGAAGTTTGCCAGCAACTTCCAAGGCATGAGGAAATGTGAATGTTGCTCCTCTAAGGAAGCTGAGAGGAACCGAGGATCTTGTCAGCTCCTCGGGCTAACAAGAAAAATTGTCTGCACTTGTCTGTCTGCCTTCTGATCCCTGCATTCCCCCCAACCTCTCCATGTTAGAAAGAGCCAGAGACATCCTCCAGCTGCAGCTGGTAACAGTGGCACCAAGCAGCTGCCCTCCTCTCCAGATCCAGGTTCCTGCATCATCTTTCCCCCTCCTGTGAGGTGGCTGGGGGAAAAAAAAAGAAAAATTTTCATTATTTAGGTTCTGTGTTTTCAGGTCTCTCGTCTAGCTGCTTGCCTTCCAAAGTCACAAAAAATCCTGTGAGGAGGCAGGTCAGATTTGATTAGATGCTTTCCAGCTATCCCTGATGTCTGCCTGCAGTCTGCTTGATGCCGCGCGCGCCAATTTATTGAGTGCAATGACACTGCAGCTGTTTGATATAAATGTGTTCAGAACTACTTTCCCAAGCACTGTCTGGTTTATATAAAACATCCAGGAGGCCCGGAGAAACACACAAAGAGCAGGAAGCAGCAGCTTAGGCTGGAGCACTGGGGTCTGTAGACAGCTTGTCACTACAGCAAGGGCAGCAGGAGGCACTTTGCAGCCAAGCTGGCCGGGCTTCTAGGCCTCTGGATGTGGGTGCAAACATCGAAACACAACTTTAGGCTAATGCATCTGTCCACCATGGGCTGAAACCTGCTTTCTGTACTTCCGGGCTCACCTCGCTGCTCTTTTTGAGAGCGATCGAGTCTATAAAGTGGTAAGAAGGTGCTCCATAGGAGTGGGGATGTCTTCTGCTCTTCAGTCCAGAAGACAAAACTGGAGACAAACAATTCCTTTTCCCTTTTGAGCAGCTTCCCCATCTAGGAGTCCTATTCCCTCGTCTGCTCATGAGGCAGAGACTTTTTCCAGTCTCTTGAGGGTACTGTGGTTTCTAAACATGAAGTGCTTGATATGCTTAAGACTTTCTAGAAGAGCGGAAACCTGAAAGAATAATAGGGATGTCAGCTCTTCTGGGTTTGAAAAATATGAAATGCAGCAGAAGAGGAAGGAAGTCCACGACTACTCTTTAAAATTTCTTTTTGTCCTCTCCTGTGTTTCTGTAGGAAGCCAGTGATGTCCTAACTCCTCAGTACAAACCTCTTGATTTAAAAAACATCTCCTCCTTGCCAGTCAGCATTATCCTGTCCTTGGAACAGCCCTTCTCCCTCTGCGATGTGCACCAGCAACCCATCAGGGTGGATGGTCAGGTGAGCAGCCTCAGACAGCCCTTCTGGGGGGATTTGGAGAGGGACGAGCCAGGTGGCACGTCGTGCTCCGCTCTGAAGTGGAGCCAGGCCAGACATGGAGAGCCTTGGGTCTGCTGGCGTCCCAGTCCAGCCCTACTTCCTGTTGGGTTCCTATATCGTCTCCTGGAAGATGAGGGATGAACTGAGAAGTTGGTGTCCCCATTTGAGCATTTGCCATCAGCCCTTGGAATTTCATTGCACTGGGGGTTAATACCCTCTTTTCTCTCTTTGCAGGCCATAAAGCTGGAAATAGGAGAGGAACTTCATCTTTCCATCAGTTTTAACCCCACTTTTCATACGGGCTTGGATAGCTGGGTAGCAAATGCGGCCCTGATAATCCGGTTTGTTGAGCACTTCCACGAGGAGCGCGTTGCCCTCCAGGGAGAGGTGTTCTTCCCAAACCTCCATTTCTCAACCACGGCCGTGGACTTCGGCTGCCTCCTGAACGATACTGAAGACGTCCGCTACATCGAGATGACCAACTGCAGCCCTCTCCTCGTCCGCTACACCTGGTCCTTCCTCACAGCCAGCCGTGCAAGCCAAGTGAGGTACGCGCAGCTTCATCCGCTCCTCCGAGCCCTTCTCCTTCCTCATGTGCAGAGCCTGGGGATCTCCCACATTGCTCCTGACTTGGGTGTCTGGAAATAACACCTGACAGCTGTGCTCAGGGTCAGTGCCAGGGACAGGTGACCTCTACCAGCAGGACAGGAACCAAGCAGGGACTGGGAGAGCACTTCTGTACAGCTCCTGATCCTGCTTTTGTTATTTCTGGAGCTGCAGAGCTGTGCATTGATGTATGGCTAGGTGCTTGAGTGAAGAGATCTACAGCATGAGCTCTTCTCTTCCCTGTCATCCCCACTTGTTGGCACTGCATGTCACCAGCCTACGCAGGCACCGCCAGCAGTCAAACAATGTGTTGCTGCCCTGGGTCTCTTGGGGCTTTTTGTTGTTGTTGTGGCCCCCACGCTCGTTCCCCTAGGAAGGGAAGCTGTCTTGGAAAGCTGCTTTCTATGCTGCCCTGCCCCGAGGCAAATCCCTCCTTGGTGACGGGAGTTTGTCGCACTTGCAAAGCAGCTATTTAGCAACGAAACGGTGGCGTCTGCCGTGTTCTTAGTGCAGCTGCAGAGGCCAAGGGAGCTGGGCTGAGCGCCCTGGGCTGGCTGGGCCTCCTGCGCCCGCAGCAGGGTTGCTGCCGTGCTGGAGCGTGGCTTTAGCCTCCTCCCTAGTGGTTCTTCCCTCCCTGCGTCGTGGGAATCCTTACCTGGGCACCTCTGTTGATTCCAGTAGCAAATAGTTATTTCAATGATGCCCCAGGAGCTCTGGGCAAGGAGAAACAGTGCATATGGGAGCGCAGACTTGGGAATAATGCAGGCCATCCATAAACAGCTTCACTGATGGATTTGGGATCCGGACTTAGCTCATCTGTGGGCCAGCTGGGGATCTGTGGAGGGGCTGGGGCAGTCCAGACAAAATGGGGTCCTACCAAGTGAGACTGGGTCCTGGGAGGCCACTCCTATGCGTGGAGTTTTTGGGGATGGATATGGAGGGTTTCTGGTTGTGCACAGGCAAATCTGAAGCAGGTGGAGGGAGGAGGGCAGGGAAGAGCAGAGCAGGGCTGTAATCTCTGCTCGAAGCCCCCTGTCATCTCCCAGTAAATTAGATTAGGGTTTAATTACAACCTGAAGAGGAGAATCTAATTTTGATGACAGAACAATGCTTATATTTTATAATAACAGCGAAACAAGTGCATTACAGCGAAGCCTGTGTGGAATTAATTTCCTCTGGGAGCACTCGTTGGCCAGTTGCCTCTTTATTGTTACTTGTGTCTTTTAAAATCCTCTTTATGGCTTTGGAAACGCGAGGGCCATGTCCGTTCTCAGCCTTTAATCACCCTGCAGCAGCCCGAGCTCCTGAGCATCCGGCGGGATGGTGCTCTGGCTCCACGGGACTTGTCGGAGCCCGGCAGCAGGGCCACGGGGCGGGTGCGTTCCTGGCTGCGGAATTGCGAGCCGAGCTGCAGCGGGCTCGGCTTGACGCCGGGGCCATTGTCCCGTGAAGGGACATCAGTGCAATTAACTGTCCCTCCCTTGTCACCAGTGCCAGCGTCATCAGAGACTGGCAGCATCCATCAGGTAAAAGGATGTTTGGCCAGGAGGGAAAAATGATGTTTCTTTGCCTAGACATCGCGCTGTGCTTAGTTTTTTTATTTATTTTTTCCCTCTCTTTTAATTATTCATCGTTTTCCCCCTACTTACTTTTAATACTGCGCTGCTTCCTCAGATAGTCCAGCCATTGCTGTGAGGTTTCCAACTCAGGACCCCTTCTCTGCCACCCTGAAGCTCTAAATCTGCTCTTTAGGCCTGTGTGGTTAAAGATGAACCGAGAGCTGAATGGAGCCGTGGTGCCCGCCTGGCTGGGTTGGATCTGCAGGGTCACCCGGCGGGAGGTGGACGTGCGGATGCAAGTATTTCCCTCTGTTTCTAATCTCCAAGGTTTCTCCTGCAAGGACTGATTGATTTGCTCTGTTTCCAAGAGTTATCCTGCTCCTCCATGTTTGAGATTCCCATCAAAGCCAAAACATGCAATCCAAGCGATGTCCAGGGCCTTTCTGAGATAGACTGACTGGATGGACCTGTGAGGAAGTGTTTCTGAGGCAAAGAAGAAATGAGAGATATAGATAGTGAAAACCAGTGCAAGATAAAAAATCTGACAGTGATGCCCTGCCATTGGAGGGCGAGAGGCAGCAGCGTGAGCAGCGGGCAGTAATGGCCAGGCACGCACACTGTGGCGGTGCCCTCAGACCGTAGCACAAACCACCTTTTGCTCCCCAGGGCTGTGAGGTGGCGTCGAGGCTGTGCTGAGATTACGGTCCCTTGGGGCAATGTGTTTTGGGTTTTCATAGCCCCCACGGGCGCTGATTTTCCTGCTTGTATCCCAAGTAATTCCGAGGGCGAGCACTGGAGAACGGCGCTTGGGTGGGAACATGTTGCGGAAGGCGGCTCTTGGCATTGGAGGGAGCTTCTGGTGGAGCAGTGCGATGGAGAGATGGTCCTTCATGACTCAACACGTGGGCTCTGGAGAGAAGGACCTGCATGTCCTCTACACCCTGCCTCCCCCACCACGAGCCCTGTCTCCTGCCCGCTCTGCCTGCTCCAGGCCTGAGCTCGGCATCTCCTCAGAGCTCCTGGGGACGTGACTGCAGCTCTGAGCCACCTTTGCTTGCCCTGGTGCTTGGAGCTGGTTTCTGACCACCCAGAGGACATCTACTGCTTTGACTGCGACACTTAGGTTTGCTGGGATGGGGCCTCCTCCTGTAGCCGAGGGTGACGGATCCCAAGTGCTCTCATTCTCTGTGACAGAGCAGCCCTCAGGTGTTGGGACAACACATCATGGTGGGGAAAGGAAGAAGCAAGCCTTGGTGAAGGCGCTGCACGTGCCACGCGGGATGCTGCCGGGCAGCTTGCGGCAGAGCAGCGCAGCGTCCCCCGCAGCTGCGGTGCCATCGGCTCCTTTCAGCCACCGAGGAGCTGCTGGCAGGGAGGGGACCTCTCTCTGCTCTTAGTCTGGGACCTTTTCTGCTCCGACAGTTATACCTGGAGAGCACCCACGTTTGTATTTCCATTGCTGGGGGATGTTCGGGGGGCATCGGCATTGCGTTTGCGCCACCCCCAGCATCGCTGTCCATGTCAGCACCGGTTGCGTTGGCCCTTGCTCAGTGCTCGCCATGCCGGGAGCCATTGTGCCTGGCCAAGGAGCGGCTGGGGATCTCTGCTGCCTCTTCTGCTGCTTGTTCCTCTCTGAGCACTGGGGAAGCTGTCAGCTGGAATCAGGGAGGCCGGGTACGGGATGTACTTGGGCTCGCTCGTTGATCCGCTGTGCGCAGCAAGAACAAGTAAGATGGCATAATTTTTCAGCCCTAGTTTTTCTTAATTTCTTAATCGCTCTCGCTGACCGTCCCAGGGAGCTCCCTGGACTCCTGCCCTGTTGCAGCCCCCTTCTCTTGGGATGGACAGTGCGTGTTACATGTTGAGGATCCCTCTGGGTGCTCTGCAGGTTGGTGAGCAGTGTTCTGGGCGGGAGGAACAGTCCCCAGGACGTGTTGTCATGTGTTTCTTGTGGCCGACCCGACCCCTTGTGAACATCTCGATGCTCCGCTGTCCCTTTGCATTTCTGAGGGAGCGGGTAAAGCAGGGGGGAAAGAGGTTGTATCATAGAAGTGACCTTCAACAGCAGTTTGGTGGTGATGTTAACGAACAGTGCTAATGAGGGCTGTATAAATCTCAGTGGGAACCACACACAGCCTTAGAACTGTGTGTGGTTCCTGACTCTGCTCCTGCTACACTGGGGCCAGATGGCAATGCTGGCAGTGTGGCAGGGTGGGGTTTCCACGTCCCTTTGGTTTATCTGGGATATGCCCCTTGGCACAGCATTGGACCCACTGCAGCTCTGTTGTCCTGGGTTTGTTTTTCCCTCTCTCTTTGCCTTCTCCCACGGGGAGCAGCTGCAGGAGGGGTTAAGGAGGGGTGCTCTAGCCCGTGGGCATCGCTGCCACCAGAGCTGTGGGGACAGGGACACAGGCCAAGCCACGTGGTGCCGGTGCAGCAATGCACTGCACCTGGATTGTCCCCTGCTCAGCCCGTGCCCAGGTTGTCCCCTGGGGAGGCTGCAGGCAGGGAGGCTGCGAGGAGCTGGCACAGGGGGGTGCCCAGGTCTGTGCCACCCTCGCAGAGGGATGCCCCGGTCCGTGCTGCCCTCACAGGGGGGTACCCGCATCCGTGCTGCCCTCAGCCCTTGGCAGCCCGAGCAGAGGTTTGAGACCTTGTCAGCTCGATGGATTTTCATCAGGCCCCCTGAGTCCAGTCCCTATGATGCCAGGCTCTATCCTGTGTCATCTCTCCCACAAGCTCCTTAAGATGCAGCTGATGTTTTCTGCAGGCCCTTCCTTAAGGTGAGAACATCCCCCTTCAGCTTCGGTGACAAGGAGCCTTCTCCTTGTCACCTCAATTTCCTGGGGCCTAGCTTGCCCTCCTCAGGCCAGTGGTGGCCTCAGGCTTAACCGTCTTTGCCTCCCTGCTGCTCCAAGTGCCTGTGTCGGTCGTGGTCGTGTGCTCCTTGGCTTGCTCGGCTCTCAGCACCAGGGCTCATGCAAATGTTTTCCCTGTCTGCAGGGGCAGCGTGGAGGGGCTGGCCAGGCTGGAACTGGGGCTGATTGAAGAGTCCCTGCAGGTCACACCTGTGGGCATTGGCATTTGGGAGCATAGAGCTTCTCGAAAGAGCAGGGCTGGCTCTTCTCCCTCTGTAGCAATCTCCCTGCTTCCCTGCCAATTTCTGCTTTAATAAAAAGGGAAATTAAACCTTTCCTTCTTCTCTTAAAGGTAACATTTTGACTCAGCTAAGTAAGTTGCTCTTTAAACCATGTATTAACTAGGAGTTAATTAATACTTAGTCATCACAGGATGGCCCTGTGGCCATTCACAGTTTTCAGATTAACACCAAATCTTGTTTAATAACTTCCAGCCTGTACAAAACAGAAGATGGAAAACTCGGAGTCACTGCAGTGGTTTTGCTTCTCTCCACCGCCTGGTTTGAATTTCAATCAAAAAAATATTCGGGGAATACACAAATCTCATCTTAGCAAAGGGATTTAGCCTGGCATGGGGATTGGCTTCAGTGCGAAACTAAATATCAAGCTCTGCTGTTTTTCCTTACTTTGTTTTTTCCTGTTTACAGAAGAAGGAAAAAAAAACTTTTAGTATTTAAATTTGTGGTCTGCTGGAGTCTTACAGCTTTTGCAGAAGCTGAAAATATTGCACGGCTTTGGAAGCTGCTGAAGCAACCCCGCTGTTGGAGCATCCTGGTGTGCTCAGTGCTGGCAGCATTTTCCTCCCTTGCTGTTTTCGCCTCCTGGAGTCCAAACCAGAATATTGCTGTCTCTCGGGACATAAAACTGGCTAAGAAAAATGCCTGGGACTGATATGACGCTCCAACTCTTCCATTTAATGCAAAAGGGTGCCCACTCTTTGCCCCTCACTTTCACTGCCGTAGGGGCATTCCCGGCATTCCCATCATGGTTATCAGGTGCCTGTCCCCACATCCGACGACTCTCGCAGAGCCAGTGGCCTTGCGCTGTTGCCTGTGGGTTTTGGGAGAGCTCGCAGGAAGCGCTGTGATTTCCAGCCCCTCTATTTTGAGGTGAAGGTGTCGGAGGCGCCCAGGCTTGCGGAGAAGGGTTTGCTTCTCACCTTGCCGACGTGGGAAGCCTGAGCTGCCAGAGGAACCTCAGGGCTGGCTTTTGAGCGGCCAATGGTGGGACGAGGTGGATCCAGGGAGGTGAACCCTGGTTTCCGACCTCAGGTGCTCGTGCTGCTGTTGGGAGGCTCCGTGTCTGCGCTCCAGCGTGCTGGCAGAGGTCCCTCTGTGCCCCTCAGTCCCGCTCTGGGCCCGGGACACGCTCCTCTCTGCAGCAGAGCCATGTGGCTGCATGAGCCAATTCCTTCCCTTCACCACCTTTCCTCTGTTCCTGACTGTTATTGCAATGCCCAGAAAGTCCCTGTTCCTGACAGAGAACAAGCTGCTAAAGACTGGGCCGGTGTGGAGTAACTCCAGGGCTACCCTCACCTTGTACCCTTCCTGCTGCTCTGCTTTCCAAAGGCAGCTGCCTCCAGTGCCAGGAAGACTTGCTGTCCCCTCAGCGAGAAACGCAGCACCTCTCTGCCCACACCTTGGATTCCCGAGGCTGCATGTGTCTGTCGGCTCCCCTTGGTTTGATGTCACGCTCCTTGTTATTCGTGTTGGTTTTTCCCCCCAGTAAAAGGCACCGTCTGTGCTTTGTGGACTCACTGATCACATCATCTTCCTGCACCAGCTCCCAGTGGACTTCTTCTTTGGAATGAAAAATATTGTTATTGTCTGAGCACTGTAGTCCCGCGAAGTTGCCTCAAACCATTCTGTGAAACTGAAGGTTATTTAATAAGTGATTATGGATTTTTCATGCCGTGGCTTCGCCTCTCCTTGGGAGCGGTTATTGACCCGCTGTGTCCGTCAGAGGCGGCTCAAGAGGAGCCTCAGCTTTGTCTCCTCACTGGGCCACATCGCGGCTGGGGTTTGGGTACGGCACCGCGGGGCTGCCCCGCTGCAGGGGCTCATGTCCGTGCTGCTCCTCCTGAAGGCCCAGCCCAGGCTGCTGCTGGGGCCCCTGCAGCAGTGCGTGGAGCCAGCCTCGCTTGTGTGAGCCAAAACTGCGCGCACGGGCACTCAGCTGAAGGCAAAACCCAGGCTTAGCTAGCAAGCCACAAGACTAAAGGCAAGATTTGAGCCAGGAGCGTGTCGTTAAGGCAGCTTGTTCTTGTCTGGGAAGCGAGCACAGTGGTTCTTTTAAAAATCTCCCTCATTGGCCTACAGCAGGAGCTTGCAGTTGGATTGAGTGCATCCCTGTAAGCCCATCCTTGTGCTATTAGAAAAACAAATAGAGTTACAAACCTAACAGTGCAATTCCAATATGGGGGATTAGGTTCCAGAATCCTCTAGAAACACATGGAAGTGTGACGGCATATACTTTTCATCAAAGGTTTTTGGTCCACCTGTAAACTCAGTGGGTATTGAACAGATTTGTGTCTCATTTACCAAGTTGGTCCTTGAACAGTTCATGTTCAGCAACCTTCCCTGGGAGGGGATCACACTAGCGGCTGCTAGCACATGGCTGGCAACCTTGCTGCCACCAAATTCCTGCCCTTTTGGAGAGAGGCAGTCCTGTAGCTGCCCTGACAGCCGGGGAATTTAAGCTGCCCGTCACAGACAGGGATTACCTACAGAGCAGCCGGGCGCTGAACCTCATGCTATTTGTGGTGTGTTGCTCAAAAATGACCCAGGCTTCCTTGGGTTTGGAGCCAGCAGACCCCTTCTAAGAGTCTGGTCCTGCTGAGGGGCCCCGTGGGCTCCTTCTTGGCAGGTCTCGTATTCACGTTCACCTTGTGTTCCAGGTTTAGCCCTCCCAAACCTAAATTTCTCATGGAGCGCCAGCCACTGAAGGAGGAGGAGGCCTGGACAAAGGACTCAACTGCTGCGAGGTTAGCACCACAGCCCTGTGCCAGAGGGATGGCAGCAGGCTCCGGGACAGTGCCAGGGCTGAAAGCCACTTTTCCAGAGCAGGTCCCATCACCGGCAGCGCGTGGTGGGAATACAAAGCTTGGGCACTGGTGGCCTCACCTTGTCCTCCCTTTCCTGCAGCTCCCCCGAGGATGCGCACGTGGAGGCACAAGCTGAGGGCATAGGGACAGCAGAGCATCCTGTCCAAGAGCCTGCGGGCACAGGGGACTCACCGGACGTGAAGGTAGGTGTTCTTGTACACCCACCGCCCGTGTGGACTCCCCCAGCTTGCTTGTCTCTCCTGCAGCAGGACTGTGCTCAAACCTCCCTCCCTTCTTACTTTGGCTTACAGAAGGCTTTGAAAATGCCTTCCGGTCTGCTGACCTTCCCTGTGAATGTCACTGTTTTGGAGCTTGACCTCTGGGAGAGTGTTTCTGGAGTGTGAAAGCACAAAGGCACAAGTGACAAAGCAGGAGAGGTTCAGGAAAAGCTGCTGTTAGCACTGACTTTAAGGAGAAGATTACAGCTGTTCGCATACAAATTCTGGCAGTCTTAACACTTTCACTTGGCAAGGTTTTTTCATTAGGAAAAATGCTACACTATGGCTGTAAGGAACAGTGGGGCCAAATGTTTTTAGCTAGAAGCATAAAGTCTTCCTGATTTTCCACTTGGTTGCCACGTGCACAAATAAACCAAGCATGTCCATGGCTAAGTAGGATGCAACGATCGCGTTGCAGTCACCTTCCGAGCAGCAGTCGGCTCGCTAGAGTTCATGGTATTTGTTTTGCAGCTGCTCAAGTCCGACGCTAAGAGTGCTGCGAAGACTGGGAGCCCGGGGGAGATCAAGGAATTGCTACCAGCCAAGGAGAGCGAGCCGACCTCCTTGGGAATAGAGGAGGTAAGCAGGAATCTCCCCAAGTTCCGTGTCTGCAGCAGGCTAAGCGGTTATGTAGCCCCCCGCTCGCATCCACGGCCCTCGGTGGCTTGCTTTCCTCTGAACACTCTGCTGTGCAGAGGCCACGTAGGGTGTGATGATGTGAAGGGCATTACTTGTCCTGTTTTTAGCCAGTGGCAAATAGGACATTTCTGCAGTGCTGAAGAGGTTCATTTCTTCTGTGCCTACCCTGATGCTCCGTGGCTCCTTCTCCTCCTCTGCCTCCAGGTGTTCGACGTGCTGCCGCTGTACGGCGTGCTGCAGCCCGGGGAGAGCCAGCGGGTGGCTGTCACCTTCTACGGCCACGCGGACATCGTGGCCCGTGTTACGGCGCAGTGTGAGGTGGAGAGCGGCCCCACGTACGAGATCACGCTGAGCGGGGAGGCTTCGCTCATCCACTACCTCTTCGACACGCAGGACATCGACTTGGGGCTGAAGGTACCGCACATTATCGTGGGTACCTCGTGCAGCAGCCCTCTGTCCTGCTGCTCTCCTCTCTTTCCGGCTGTTTTACTGCTTTCTCTGCCTTCCTCGATGATGGCAGGACAGCCTGTCCATGCAGCTTGTTTCTTTTTCCTGTCTCTCTTCACCTCCCCAAAGCGTCCATCGGGAATTCCTCCCTTGGAGGTTGTGTGGCTCCTCTGGCTTTGTGGGAAGCAGGTGGAGCAGCTCCACGGCTCTCTGGGGCAGAAAGGAGCCCCTCTTGAGAGGGACATGTCCCTGAGACAGCCACCCCGTGACCTGCTTCTTCAGTCTGAAGTCGAAAACTTGGTTGTTTGGGTTGCAGAGACTTGAATAATGACCAAAATAAACCCAGGCGGGAGTTGTCTCAGGCTCCCCCAGCGCTGTAGCTGGAGGAAATCTCCCAGGGCTGTAGCCCTGGTTGGTAAAGGTGCAGGAAGGCTGATGCCTCCTGCTCTGGCTGTTTGGCTGGGGAAGTGCCAGGAGCCTCTCGCCAGCCCCGGGCTCCCAGCTAATGTCCAGATTGAAGCCTTTACCAGGAAAATCATGGACACTCCCTGCTGCAGGTTAGGGAACGCCTGGGGTTTCCAGTGTCTTCAGGCCATGCAGTGGCAGCCAGGCAGAAGAGAGGTCGAGTAGCACGTGTCATTCCAGGGAAGCTGGGAAGTACACGTGTGGCTTTACTGAAGAGAAGTGACATTAAAAAGGAGTCCAAGGGGAATGGCTAAGAGAACAGCTGTCGGGTTTTGGCATTGCCGCACAGGGCTGTTGCCCTGCTCTACCTTTGTTTCCTGTGGGGTTTTTGCAGGGAGTTGGGCTGTTCCCAAAGCAGAAGCAATCTGGGAACAGCTTCTTGTTCTAAATATTTGCTTGACCTCACGCTATGGAATGCGGCTTCCCAGTCACAAACCTGGGCCTCCAGCTCCCTGCTCCTCCGTCCTCTCTCCAGCTCTTCAACGAGGTCTCCAAAGCGACGCTCATCCTGCGCAACCCCGGGAAGGTGGGATTCAAGTACGCAGTGCTCAACCCCAGCGTGGCCCCTGCTGCCAACCCCGTGCCCGGTGTGCCCCTGGTTGTGCCCAGCACGGTGAGTCCATGGGCGCTGGGAGAGGCTTGTAGGTCCATCCAGGGAGAGAGAATTTTCTGCTATTGTAAAAGCCGTTGCCACCAGGAGGGTGGGAGTCTGCGCTGGGCTCAGAGCGGTGGCCACACGGCTGTGGATAGTGACGGAGGTGCGAGGGCTTCAGAAGCAGTTTGGACCAGCTGCCGAGCTCCGTTTGCGCTGACACCGGAGCCGCAGGGCGCTGGCTTTTCCCGGGGTCACCTTGGCCAGGTGTGCGGTCAAGCAGGGCTTCGTCCTTGCCCGTGTCCCCCTGCCAGCCCCTGCCCGCGTGAGCCAGGCGAGCCGCTGATGCCCTCTTGCTGCAAGCTCGTGGAGAGCAGCTCTGTGCTGCTCTGGCCACTGCAGCCCCGCAAGGCTGTCATCCCCGTGCTGGCGGGATGTGCTGCTGTCGCGCTCGTCCCACCGTGATCTCCCATCCCCACAGCTCTCTGCTCAGCTGGATGCCAGGCACTGGCCCTGTTCAGTGCACGCACAGCGCACATGTTCTGGGGGCCAGCGTGCCTGGAGAAATTCCCTCCATCCTATCACACACCTTGCAGGGTTATGTTGGCTCCGGCGAGGAAGAGGTGCTGACCGTCTCCTACCTGCCTGGAGCACCTGGAGACTTCTACAGGACTTTCCAGATCCAAGTGGGTCACCTTGAGCCAGAAAACATCTCCCTGAAAGGAGAGGGGGGCTTTCCCAGGATCTACATAGATCTGCCCAGGAACATCCAAGGTAAGTGCTGCCTGCATGGGTTTCTTGCTGGTCTCCTGTGCTGCAGGGTAGCTGCACAGCCACCTCCACCAAGTCTGGTGGAGGGTCTGGGGCTGTCAGACCAACACTCAGCCCTCTGGTTGCTTCTTGAGCTTCTGAGCTCAGCCCATATGGCTACTGCCCCAAGGAGCTTCCTGGTGAGCTTGCCAATGGACCTGGAAAGTTTGTAGCTAGAGAGAAACACTTGGAAAAACTGTAATACAGGCTGGAAGGGATTTTGGCAAGGATGGATTTGTGTCAGGTTGAAGGGAATAAGATGTATCTATATGGGGAAGAAGATGGAGGGAAGTAGACCTCAGGATGCAGAGAGGAAAGGAAGCACCTGGCTTCCATAGCTCTCCTCCAGAGTGTGTGAGTACAAGAAGGCTATGGGGCTTCCTGGGGTAAATGGGATCAGTGCTGTTTGCACACATGTATTTTTGCGTGTTTTCTTCCATCAGGAAATGTAAAATATGAGAAGCTGCTCAAGCAGGCAGCAGAAGCGTTGCAAGGTCGTCAGAGAGAGGAAGCAGTCATTCTGCAGGAGGCCATGTCTGTGGAGAAGGACTTGGACTCCATGGTGAGACCTGCCCTCTTTGGCATGTGCTGACCCCCCTCGTGTTGTTGAGCCATGTGATACATTAGAAATGCAAGTTGTTGTTGCTCACATTAGTGTGAGAGCATCTGCCTTACTGTGAAGTTGCAGCCCTTGCCCTGGTGCGCTTGGCAGAGTGCCCCGCGTCCCTGCTGAGCTACTCCTTAGGGTCTCTTGTGGCATGAAAAGCTGCTCAGGGTGGGACATACATGCCCAGCAGTAGCCAGTCTCAACAAGGATGGGCTGGGATCCTCTTTCAGAGGCAAGTTCAGGCATCCAGAAAGACCATCGCTGACACGCTGCTGTCTCTGCTTTCCGCAGCATGACCCGTGGCTGCTGATGGAAGTGGAGCGGCTGCTCATAGAGGAACATGCCCTGAAGCATCAGGAAGCTCTAGTCTCCTGTCCCCCAGAGGACCCTGCTGCTGGCCAGCACGCTCGCCAGAGGCTTGTCAAGTTAGTGGGGACTTGGGGACTCCCACACTGCCTTCAGGTGCCTTTGGGGAACTCCCAGTGATGTCTACGGAGCTGGCTGGGAATAGCTGGGGACTGACGGAGGGGCCTGATCTTAAGGACTTCAGCCTACCCCCTGGGAGCCACCGAGTGTCCTTGCCCTCCTCACTGCTACTCTTGACCCTTCGGGGTGCTCAGCACCTTGTGGACCAGTTCTGCTCTTGGAGCTATGGTGGGGCCAGTGCAGAGCATCAACCCTAGCCAGGCAGTATGGGCACTATCAGCTCTGAAGGAGAGAACCCAAGGGTGACTTCTTTTTCCAGCTGAGAAACAGGCCATGCAAAGCAAAAAGAGCTGGGAATCTGAGAGATTAATTTGGCAAGTTCCCGGCCATGTGCAGAGATGCTAGCGGGATTGCTGTTCCTTCCCGTTACTGCTTTGTGATGAGACAAGAGCTGCTTCAGGAGGCTCCAGTGTGGAAGAAGAGGTTCTGAAACTTGCTCATACACTTTGCTAAGTGGGTCTGCTCTGGAGAAGGACCTGTGGATGTTGTAGGTGTTGACTACTGGGTTTCCAGTCTCAGCAAGTCTCTCTCAGACCAGTGGAAGTCTCCTGCATAGAAATGACTTTTAGGCAAATTGCTTTTGTTTTGAGGTCCTATAGCTAGTGGATAAAACCTAGGGCCTAGATTCCCAGTGGCTTACCAAAGGATAATTGACAGGCATTCAGGCCTTGGGTTTTACTCTCTAGAACTGAGTTCTTCAGCAGTGAATATGGAAATATTCCACTTTATCTGCATCTTCCATCCACTTGGAAATGTATCCAGGCTGTGGTTCAGGGCTCTCCTCGTTCCTTTCAGAGCTCAGCTGCCTGAGTACATCCTGGACTTGGGCTACGTCATTTTTGGTAGTGTCCACACGCACTCTATGAGGATCACCAACACTGGTCACTTCCCTGTGTCCTTCCACGTGGATGGACGGGCCCTGCGTGACACAGGTAACAGTGCTGGGAGGCCTCACAGGGCCTTGAGGGGGTAATTTCTATCTGATGGGTTGTCCAGGCCAGTGCTTGGGTTCAGAGTTCATAATGTCACAGCACTTCTGTGTGTCCTTTTGTGAGAAAACAGTGTGTGAGGTCCCCTGTGATATCAAAGTAGGCTTCCAAAACAGCTCTCCAAGTAAGACTGCAGTACCATTAAACTGTGACCCCCTGGGGCTGAGAGATGATGCCTTTTTGAAGTTATTTTCCAAGCGACAGCACTGCATCAGGAAATCTCTGCTAGAAATTCTCTTTTGGGAAGCTCTTTGCATTCTTTTACTGGACCTGGGGTGCTGGGTGCAGGAGTTGCTTGTGCTCCTGAACTGAAAGGTTTCCTTCTTTTCCCCTGTGGGCCTTGAATTCTGGTTGTGGGGAAAAAAACAAACAAACAAACAAAAAAAACAAACACAACCTCTTCAGGAGGTAAAGCATGAGGTAATAAGAGAGAAAAGAGAGAAAACCCCAAAAGACAAAGTTCCTGGAGGCCAGGAGCCCTCTCTGCCCTTAGAATTTGTGACCTATCTCATGTTGGTCCTGGGCCTCAGCTGCTTTGCTTTCACCTCCTCAAGGTTTCAACACCGAGCTGCACCGCGTGAACAGCCTGCCCTTCTGCGAGAGCGAGAAGTTCATTGTGCGCTTCGACCCGCAGAGCGCCAGCCTGCCCCTGGGCCACGTGGAAGCCCTGCTGCCCATCAAGGTACCGCACTCCCTGGCCGTCCTGCGCCCGCGCCGTGGGGCGTCCAGCAGCCTGGACACAGCCCCGCATCTCACCTGGGCTCTCAGCTGGCTGCCCTGTTGTCCCCAGGTAACGGGAGGACCCACATTTCACATACACCTTCGTGCCGTCGTGACCGTGCCAGCCCTCTGCCTCTCCCAGGACAGACTGGAGTTCTCCCCTGTCCAGTGTGGGCAGTGCCAGGAAGAAACCATCCAGCTCCACAATCAGCGCCAGATCCCCTGTAAATGGGTCATCAATGTGATCGAGCACGTTAAGAAGGTAAAGCAAAGACAACACGAGACTTCTTGGTTGCCTTTCCTTGGTTGCAGTGGCTGTGGTTGGTTTGAGTGTGTGTGCTCTGTTCCTGGCTGCATTTTGTAGTGCTGCGGGAACTGAGGGTCTGTCCTCACAGACCAAGGTGGTCTCACAGCCTGGATTTGTGTCATCAGGTGGACAAACATTTGCCAGCAAATGTGCGTCGGAAGCTGCAGGAGGAGTTAAAAGCCAAGTCTTCTGTCTTTGAAGTGCTGCCCTTGTGCGGAAGCCTTGCTCCGGGGCAGCACTGCAACCTGCGCGTGAGGTTTACACCCACCGAAGAGGTGAGGTTGGTGACGATGTCTCAGGAAAGGGCAGTGTGGTCATGAGAGCCCAGTGCAGGGAGAAGATGGGGTCTGCGTCCACTGATGTCATGGCGTGTGCCTCATGTGTCATGTACCCATTTTGCATGTGGTAATAGAGCTGTAACCCTTTTGTCTCTACTCCTGGCTTTGATGGGAGCCAGGAGTAGAGTGGAAGATCTTTGTTTCTAACCCATGTTAACCCATTTTGTTTGCCTGGTGCAGCAATGCTAGCACCATGCCTAGGCAACGCCTCTCCAGGGATGGGGTGAAGCAGCTCCCAAGCTCTTTCGGAGCTTACCCCACCTTCCTGAGGACTTTTCCCTTGGGTGCCACATTGCACTGGTTACCTAGGACTTCACAGAGGAGCATTTTGCATTTCTGTCTTCCCAGAGGACCTACAGCACCCATGTGAGGGTTAACATTTGCAAGAGCAACGAGCACCCTGAGCTGCAGCTCACAGGCCGTGGGCTGGAGCCGCGGTTGGAGTTCGAGCCACCCGTGCTCGCGCTGGGCCCGCTGCTGCCCTACAGCAGTGGGATGCAGGGCAGTGTGGTGGTGAGGAACCCGTGCGACTTCCCCATCGAGTTCTACTCGTTGGACTTCGACCAGCAGTACCTTGCTGAGGAGGAGGTGAGAGGAGACACCCTATGCGTGGGTCCCCTTGGCTTTGCAGGGAATGAGCCAGCATTCCCTGGCTTAAACCAGGAAGATGGGGAGATGAAGGCAGGGTTTGACATAAAGCTTGGTAGCCTTGCAGAGTTATCCAGGGGCCACAGTGGGATGTGGAGGCGCTTGGATAGTCCGTGTTGGTGAAAGAAGGAAGGAAAGGGAGGAGTAGAGAGGTTGATTGTGGGAGGGTCTCTAACATGATGGAGATCAAGCAGCACATCTTATAGCTGTGTCTTCTCTTCCCTACACACCCAGATCCTGCGGATGCTGAAGGACTATGATTCCAACAACACCCTCCTGCTGCCGCCCCGCGCGCCGGGTGAGAAGCTGCCCCCAGAGGTGCTAGAGTACTATGAGGACCAGAAGAGGCTGCAGGATGAGCAGGCCAAGTCCCAGCCGGTGGAACCAGCGGGTCGTGAGAACGGTGAGGCTGTGTGCGAGGCTGAGGGAGCACTGACACGCGCGGTGCTGGCTGTCCCAGACATCCCTGTAGGCACTGAAGCAGAGACACCCTCCCGCTGTTCACTTCATGGTGAGGAAGGACTGGAGTGTACCTCACACTGCTGTGACGAGAGGAGCCAGCTGAAAAGATACTACTAGCAAAAACAAACAAAAAAAAGCCTTCTCCATCTCTAAATGGTGCTAAACTCTACTTAGATTTCCAAAGCAGGCTCCTGTCTGCCCTCAGGCACTTGGGCTCGATGGAAGAATTCCACATGTGAAACTTGGTAGCTTATAGTCTGCATGCTGCCAGCCCCGAGGGTCACCAGGCTCATCTCTGCTTGCTATGGACTGGGAAAATAACCCTGGAAGGATCAGAATACGCCCTGGAGTCCCTCAGGCACACAGAGTAGGATTGGATGAGTTCCTTGGCCAGTTGTAGGGTTAGGTGTAATGTCACCAGCTGCTTTATATCTGCTCCTTCCCAGCAACAAAAGCACAGAACCTCAATTCCCCCAAAAGCAGGGACATCGCTGCCTCTGTTTAGGAAATTCTGCACTTCCATGTGCCAGCGCAAAGCGGTCGGTGTCAGAGAGCAGGCTTACCTGGCTGTGCTCCTCATCTTCCCTCTCCCATCATTTCTCCTCAGAAATCTCTGAAGTCATCCGTTCCCCCTCAGATCAAGGAGGAAAGTGTTCTGCTGGGGTGGTTCAAACTGTCTCATCTCACGCCTCCATCATTCCCTCCAACTTTTTTGATGAAAGCAAGTTCAACAAGGTGGACTTCAAAGTGGAACATGAAGAAGAGGAGGAGGAGGATGTTGAGAAAAGACAAAAGCCAGGTAATAAACCAGACCTTTTCACCTGTTTCAAGTGCTTTGTGGCAAAAAGACCTCATTGTTGGACTGGAGTGTCTCCATGCCTTCACTGCAGCCTTGCTCCTGTGAAGGCTGTCTTACATGCAAAATCCATGTAGGATCCTGGGATACTTTCAATGGTCTCCTCAGAACACTTGGCAAATGCTGTTGATTGTAGAATAAGAGCATAGTCGGAGTTCCTGGTTCTGAAGCATCTAGTGCTTCTGCATGTGCCCTGCGTACTTAGCAAGTCCCTAGACAAACCTCATGTGAGGGCAATGTGATACTTTGTAGAAAGAGATTTGGCCCAGTTCACACCTCGGGAGGCTTTGGCAGCATTTAGAGAAGATCCTGAGTTGTATAAGCCTAAGGATAGGACAGGGGGCTACCCTATATGTGGCGTGGGTTTGGCAGTCTCCCCTTCCCAGATACTTTCCTGGACCTGAGGGCACAGGAAAGGTGCTCAGAATTGTTGCTATGAAGGAGGCTCACTTTTACACTTGGCTCTCTGTAGAGGAGCAGCAGGAAAAACACAATGGCAGCAGCGAGGCTGTGGGAGAACTGGACAACAGCCCAGTCACGAGGGCCATCGCGCGCTACCTCGGCATCGATATCTCTCCAGAAGGCCGTGCAGCCCAAAACTGCAGGGGCATCGTCATCATCATCCATGGGGCACCCACCACAGGTGAGCGGGCCACAACCCCTGGCTGTGAGGAAGGGGACAGGGCAAGGGACGTCCTGGTGGACCCTGGCACTTGATTGCCGTCTGCTTTCAGCATGAAGGGAGGTAGACCACGGCTCTGCTAGTCTATTAGAAGGTCCCAGCCATTAGAAAGTGCTGCCTGGCACAGACTAGCAAACATCTGGCTGGTTTGGGGACAGAGCTTGAAACCAGGCCATGGTGCAGGACTGTGGTAGCTCTAAGGGACGGGGTGCTCAGGATGCAGTAGCCAAAGAGGAGTTGGAGATGGTCCCTCTCCGTCTGTGAGGGAGGACTTTTCAAGCCACCTTCCTCTCACTCCTTGAGTTTCTTGAAACTCCTGCGACTTTTCAGAGCATCTCTCCAGTCTATCTATGTGAATGTGCCTCACATGCAAGCGTCCCCCAAGCAGTGTTCCTCTCTCTAAAGGAAAGACGTCAGCAGCGCTCGCTGTGTCCGAGTACTACGGCGCTGCCTGCTTGTCCATCGACTCGGTGGTGGCAGAAGCCATCAGTGAGAAGGCCACAGTGGCAGGGCAGCAGGCCTGGGAGCTGTGTGTCAGTGCTGCAGCAGACCAGGCCAGCAAGGAGGCAGACGATGCTGGTAAGCAAAGTGCTGGGCCCAGAGCAGCACTTCAGACCCCTGCCCTGCTCACCTGTCTCCTTCCCGTGATGAAAAGGGGCTTTTGCAGCTCCCAGGGAACAGCAGTGCAACCTGTGCAGAAATGCAAAGCTGTTCTGTAAATCGACTCTGGAAATTAAGGATCCCTTTTAATTTAGGAGCTCATATAGGGCACCTTCTCATGTCCCTAATTTCATGCAGCACCAGGCACGTATTCCTTTTCCCAAGAGCAATGAAGCACCCCTATGTATTTCTCAGGGCTTTTTGCATTTGCTCAAGGCCGAGGCCAATCTGCTTCTCGGGTCTGTCGGGCAGAAACGCTGCCCCTTTGAGGGGCTGGTGCTCTGCGCCCGCAGGCCCAGGCCTTTGCAGAGCCCAGGCTGCCCGCCAGGCTCGTGTCCTTGGCGGGGCCGGGGCCAAGCGCTGTGTCCCCTCGGCAGGGCAGCAGGCGGACGGCGGCGGCGGGCTGCCCAGCGTGGAGCCCCGGCCCGGCACCAACGACAGCTCGTGCGCCTCCGAGGGCCAGGCTGGCCTGCAGCTTGGCCTGGGCAGCCCGGCAGCAGGCAGGGGCAAGGTGGAGGCGCCCCCGACGCAGCCCCCGGAGCAGGTTGGTTCACGGGCTGCAAGGGGACCGCGCTGCTGCAGCCGGGGAGAGGAGCCGCACTGAGGAGGGAAGGGGCTCTTGAGAACTGTCCTCTCTGACCATGCCCAGCCAGGAGTGTGCCCTCCGGGGTTGTTCTAGAGCAACAAAGATGATGAAGGGACTGGAGCATCTATCTTTTATGAGGAAAGACTGAGCGAGCTGGAGAAGACCGAGAGTGAATCTGATCAATACGTTTAATACCTGAGGGGACAATGCAGGGAGGATGGGGCCAAACTCTTCTCGGTGGAGGCCAGTGACAGGACAAGGGATAGTGGGTATGAGTTGAACCCCAGGCAGTTCCATCTCCATATGAGAAGGAACTTCTTTGCTGTGAGGGTGCCAGAGCCCGGGCACAGGCTGCCCAGAGAGGCTGTGGAAGCTCCTGGAGATCCACAGATCTCTGGAGATCTTCAACTCTGCATGGATGCCACCCTGTGCCCTGTGCTCTGGGTGTCCCTGCTGGAGCAGGGGGGTTGGACTATATGATCTCCGGAGGGCCCTTCCACCCTCGGCCATCCTGTGACTCTGTGTTGTAACCTGGAGCTGCTGGCCAGTGGTTTTATCTCTAGAGGGTCTCTTCTTGGTGAGAGACACCAGCTCTGCAGGCAGCAGACCCAGCATTTGGGGTGGTTTGGGGCTCTGCAAGCATTTTATTTTTCTCCTGGCGATGAGTGCTGCAGGCCTCAGCCAGCCCTGTGCCCGTCTCCCTCTGCAGCAGTGTCTGACCACCGATGCCACTGTAGCAGGAGAGACACCTGCCAGGGCCTGCGTGCTGCCTGAGGAGCTGCTGGTGACCATCCTCGCAGAAAGGATGCAGGTATGGCAGGTCTCCCCTGCTCCCCAAAGCCAGGGTTTTGGGATAAAAACATTCCGCACTCCATGCTGTAAGTTGGCAGCATGCAGGGGAGGGTCAGAGCTGGTTTACAGCCATGGCTGATGTCCTTTGACGAATGGTTTTGTTTGTAGTTGAACTACTACTTTCTTCTACTTTCTTTCGTACTACTGGCTTTCTCTTCTGATCCGCTTCACAGCTGAGTGACTGCTACCAGGGAGTGGTGTTTGATGGCCTGGAGACCCCCTTTGCCCGCAACATGACTTCTGCTCTGCTCTGCCTGCTCAGGGCTGTCCACAATCGACCTCACATCTATTTTGTGAACCTGTTCCAGGATTATGCTACCATGAAAGCTAGGGAGAAGGAACAAAAAGAACAGGAAGGTGAGATTCTTCATCTCAATTCCTCTCAGATGTTCTCTCTCAAGCCCTCAACCCATGGTTTCTGCGGCTCTGCGTGTGAGCCAGGCAAGGCACAGGAACCTGCTGACTGGCAGTAGCTTGGGGGTTCACCAAACCTTGACTTCAGTAACCACGTTAGGGGTGGGGAATGACAAGCTGGGGTGGGGGAATGACGAGCTGGCGTGGATGGGCAGGAGTTGTGAGCCCTCAGGCCACCCAGGACTACAAGCTCTGGCTGCAGAGTTTCTCTTCTAATGGTTTCTCTTCTGGTCTGCGCCGCAGAACGGGAGCAGAAGGAAGCTGCCATGAGGGAGAAGGCCCGTTTCCAGGAGCTGGATGAGGAAGGATATGATGCCCTCACCGAGGAGCAGAAAAATCAGTTTGATAACGAGCTGCGACAAGTCCTACGCGAGAGGAAACGGAGGTCTGTGACCCTCCTACGGGCAACGTCCCAGCACTCTGCCCACGGGACATGGAGGGAAAGCCCAAAGCCTCTTACCTCTCTCACCAGTAGCACAAGGAAGGTCTGTTCCACCTCACTGCTTCCTGACAGAGGAAAGAGCTTCCTCCAGTGAGATGTGAAATGTCTTCTCTTGGGCTTGGCAGGAGCTGGGTGCTCTACTTGTCTTGCTGCTGAACTAACAGGCATCTCTAAGTCTACTGCATTCTCTCCTCATCTCTGCTCCTTCCCCCAGCAAAAGGAATAGGATCATGGTATGGATCCCTCTGAGGCTTGGTTTGGATACCAGTCCTGCCATAGGTTAAATCCTGGCAAGCTGGTCTCACGGGTTTGTGCTCAGTGAGTGACACCAGCCATAAAACATAGTTGTAGCTAAAGGTGAGCTTAGCAGAGGTCCTCTTTCAGCAGAGCAGCCGCAGGCGGGAGGGTGTCTATGACAAAAGTGAGCCTGGACTGTTCCTCTGAACTGTTCCTCATTGAAACTAGGGGAACACAGGGGTCTGCCTCATGACCATCTACTTCAACAAGGTCAATGACTGAAGCCCACAGTCAGTTGGGACTCAAGCGAGCCCAAGATTTCCCAGAGGTGACTCGGGGCTGTTTTCTGCTTGACTTGCTGAAGGGAGATGGAGAGGCTGGCTCGAGAGCTGGAGGAAAAGAAGCTCCAACAGGAGCTAGAACGCCTCAAGGAGGAAGAAGAGATGAAGAAGAAGACAAAGCGCGGGAAGAAAGACCTTGGTAAAGAGAAAGACTCAGGGAGGAAAAGCCAGTTTGGAGTCAAGCAGGTGGGTGGTTACGTTTATAGAGATGAATAAAAGTCCTTACGACCTCACTGCTGAGTTGCCTCGTTCCAAGAAATGCCGTCAGCTGGTCCTTTGCTCACGCAGTGCTGGGCCCAGGGATGGGTACGTGGCAGTGGGATGTGGCACTGCAGGGGAGCAGCAACTGGTGTTTGTGCTGCTGCTTCATTGGGGATGTTATCCCCCAGGTCTGTAAGACAGCCGCTTTTCTGGGATCATGTGGGCTCCATGCTGGCCTGCAACCAGCCTTCCCAAAGTGTCAGCCAGCCACAGGGATGCTCAGCCCTCCCAAAGGTTGCTCCCAAGGCCTGCTGAGGAATAAGGAGTTGTCTGAAGTTCTCTGTTTGGTTTGGGAAAGTTCTTCTGGTTTTCAGCTCGTTTGCAGGACTCCTCATCGGTGTGGCTGGTGGAAGGTTTGGTGTCAGCTGAGGCTCTGGGACACTCCAGCAGAGATCATGCCCATCCCACAGCATCTGAATTAGTGCTTTGAAACACTCCCTTCCTTTCCCCCTCCTCCTCTCCAGGGTGTGCATGTTTCTGGCAGTTACTCGAATAACAAGCTGAACGAAGGAGACGACAGGAGGGGGTCTATAAAGGAGCACCCAGACTCAATTTCAAGCGACAAGGAAGAGAAGAAGAAGAGGAACAAGACAGGCCAGGCAGATGCCTGCCCAATGGTGGTCATGTCACCTGCAGAGGCAGAACAGGACAAAACCGAGAAGGAGGCGCTGAGCGACGCTGAGAAGAGCTTGGCCCAGAGGTTCAAGCTCTATGAGGCCTCACAGAAGGGCATCACTCATATTTTGTCATTCTGGGACCGAGTTCAGGGTGTCCTGCTTTCCCCTTTGGACCTGGAAGATGTCCAGCCTGAGGCAGAAGAGCAGCGGCAGCCTTCATCCAGCCGCAAGAGCCGGAAGGACAGGGAGAGGGAGCGCCTGGAGAGGGAGCGCCTGGAGAAGGAACGTCTGGAGAGGGAACGCCTGGAGAAGGAGCGCCTGGAAAAACTGAAGGCCCTTGAGGACTCCAAGACTCCTGGACAGGAAAAGGAAGGTGCAGAAGAGTCAGGCAAAGAGCAGGATACCAGGGTGCCCTGCTTGGAAATCCAGGTGCTGAGCTTGGAAGATGCCAGTGGGAAGAGGATCTTGGAGAGTGGCAAGCTGCCCAATGTAGATCAGGTAAAACTGAGGGGTTTGGGTGCTGAGCCAGCCATGGCCTGGGCTCTGGTGCATTACCTCCTGGTAGGTGACAACAGCACAGAGCCTTGTCCAAGCTACTGACTATCTTCCACAGGGGCTCTGCAGCATCTACGTGACAGGGACAGTTCTCAGCAACCCCCAAAGGGGTTTCGCACTTGCCATTACTGATGCCCCATGCTCTCAGCTCAAGCGTCCTGCCTGGTCCTCTCCCACAGGCTTTCCTGGATGAGGAGTAAATAGAAATGGATTCGGGGTAGAGCAAGTCGTGGTTGTTGGTCCTTGCAGTTGTTTTACGCAGGGTGGGTTTTTCCCTGCATCCTGTGGGCACGTCCTGGCACTGCCCTGGAGCCTGCCCGTTTCACAAGGCTTCAAAGAGCACTGTGCTCCCTTAACCAATGTCTCAGCAGCTCAGTGCCTTGAGGAAGGAGCAGCAGGATGGAGGATAGTGACTGAGCTATTAATGGGGTTTTCTCTTATGCTTTAGATCCTGGATAGCCTGGGACTGGGTCCCTCGGGACCTCCCATTCCTCCTCCTGCTTTTTACTCTGTGATCCGCTACCCAGAGAAGCGGTCATCCCCTGCAGCAAGTGAAGACCTCGAGCACTTCATCTTCGTTGCGCCAGAAGGTGCGACTGCAGAAGAAGAAAAGAAGGATATGGAGAGTCTCATGGACGTCGCTGTCACGCCAGTGCCAAAGGTAGTGGGAAGAGGGCTGGGCTGGTGGGGAGCATGGAGCGGTGTTTGAGATGCAGGAGGAGGTGAGTTGTGGAAGAATGACGGTGCCCCGTGCCTGCCAGGATCCAGGCTAATGTCAGCTGGCCCTGATGTCAACATGGCCTTGTTCACCTGGAAGAGCTTCATTTCCAGAGTGGATATAGGCCTTGGGGTGATGGGAAAGCCCCTGCTCGTAGCTGCTGCCTTGAGGCTTTTGTGGCAGCCCAGCTTGGGGACAATTGTTGCAGCTTCGCAGGGACACGGGCTGGGTGCCCAGCTGCCCAAAATGGCCAGCGGAGCCACATTCCCATAGGAGTGGGGGAATGTGGCTCCGCACACATGAGGGGGGAATGTGAGGGAGGGCTTCCCCACAGCCCTCCTGTCATCCTCCAACGTCATCCTGCCACAGGACTGTTCTGTAAAAGAACATTTCACCTAGCGACTGAAGCTCCCCTCTTCAGATCTGCTGTGGTTTAGCTCAGTTTCACTAAGGCAGGAGGACTGGAAAGGGAAGAAAAGCAAAATAGTGTTCAACTTGCTCCAAGAATAATGAACAGGAAGCCTCTAACTCTGTGCAGAGTTTCATGGTCAAGGAGAGATTTTGAGCAAGGAAGGATTTTTCAGAATGAAATCTGAGGAGGGCAGACAAAGAACAGGACAGAGGACAGGGAAGCAGTGTGAAGCAGGGCCTGGTGGCTTATTCTGTCTCCTGTTCATCAACAAACTTGCTCCTTGGAAAATAACCCCAGGACGGGGATATTTTGGGGGCTGTTGTCACTCATCTCTCCTCTCTCTTTCCCCCGCGGTATTAAGGAGGAGCCGGTCACCCCTCCTCGCGGTAGGGCGAAGAAGGAGAAAGCAGAGGGCAGCCGGGAGTCTTCAAGGGACAAGCGCAGCACGGCCAGGGGCAAGAAGGGCCCCCCGTCCCCGGTGGCCGGAGCGCTGTCCCGCCAGGCCGATGTGGACCAAGGCAGCGCCAGCCGGGACTCGTCCGCGGGGAAGGTCACCCGGTGAGCTGGGAGTGCGGAGGGAGGCGGCGGTCCCGGCCCTTCTGCAGTCCGATACATCTGCAGTCCCCCCTCCTCCTCCTCACCAAGCTGTGAAATGTCCTCTTTTTACTGCCAGACTGACCAACTTCCGCTGGGTCGTGCCGGCCCACGGGGAGGTTGTCCTGAAGATCCATTTCAGCTCCATCATGCCGGGCCAGTTTGATCAGACCTACAGCTTTGAGATCCTGGGCACGCGCCGCCTGTACCAGCTGTTCTGCAGAGGCGTCTGCGTGTATCCCACCATCTGCCGGGACCCCCGGTACGGCCCGCGCGGCCTCCCACGCGCAGAGCCCAGGCTGCACTGTGCAGTCCGGCCGTGCATTTCATCTGCCTTGGCCTGCCCAGAGCCGGGCCCATCCCGCCTGACACCTTTCCCTGGGAAGGCTGGAAGGGGAAGTTTGGGCATCCTGCCTGAGCAGCCAAGTGTCTCTTCCAGACTCATGGAGCTCGGATAATTTTAAGGGACGGGGTTACGGTCTTTTGACGGGATTTTGACCTGCAACATGTCCGTAGCTGCCCGGCCACCGTTTCCTCTCCCCAGGGTGGTGTTTCCTCACCGGAGGAAAAGCAAGGGGCGAGATGACATCATCTTCAAGCAGTACGTCATGGACACAGGCGTATTCCACTTTGGGCCGCTGCTCTGCGGGAAGTCGCGGCAGTGGTATGTGAGCCGGGGGACAACGCGGGGCCGCCTGCCCCGAGCGAACCTGGGGGGCTCCAGGACCCGCATGGTGGTGGGTGCATTTGGAGAGAGGCTGTTCCAGCGGCAGGATTGGAGGGGGCCCCTGGAAGGGACCTGGGAGGTGACCAGGAAGGAGCACAGGCCTGTGAACTCAAGCACGCAGCAGGTGCCTGTGTCTTGGTGGACGGAGCTGAGGTTCCTCCCTGGTAGGGAGCCTCAGAAAGCCCATAATGAGACCTACAAGGTTTGTTTGGGACCCAAACCATCTCAAAGAAGCTCTGCCTCCATCCTCATGGTTGGGGCACCTTGTGTACTCCCTGCACATCTCACTTCCCCACCTAAGAAACAAATTTTATGGTGCTTTTTAAAACTATTTTGAGCTCCACTGATAGACTGAAATAACATTTAGTCTGCTGATGTTTATTATAAATCGTTGAATAAGCTCTAATGTTAGAGAGACTTTTTGTCTCTGCCAATGTGTGTATGACCTGCAGAGGAATAAAAATGGGATATACGTTTTCCTCATTCTTACTAATGGATAAAGTCTGCCTGAAAAAGTTGTCATTGTAACTGCTGGCCTACTTCTATTTTTCACTGTGCTCTTTTTTAATATTAGAAGTAAAGTTCTCGCCTTCATGGGAGCCCTGAAGAGTTGGTGGTATTTTGGCAATCCAAGGAAATGAATTCAAAATCACTCAAAAACAAAGAGGATCTCTAGCCAGGCTGATGAATGGTCTTGGGCTTCTGTTTGCCAAATACTGATTTCCACTTTAGAAAAGCGACATTGTTAAATGTTCTATAAATTCCTATTTCTTCCCCTATGAGTTCAAGAAAACTCCTGAAACGTATTGACTTTTCTGAAGGACAAAAGCTACACTATTTTTAAAACCTCATTTCAAAAGCATTTCTTCATACCCTGCAGGGAACCAAACACAAAGACAGGGAAGACACCCATGTGCCTGCCTTATTTTCCAGCCACCCCTGAATGTTTATTTTGCAAAAAGCTCTTTCTTTAAGTGACCAGTGTCACCTACCTGAGGCAAGGGCACCTGGCAATGGTGCGGACCCCCACGTGCGGGCAGAGGTGGCACACTGATGTGTGGGGAAAGCAGCTCTACTAGAGCTCGCTGTCCTCCTGCGGGCAGGTACAAGGCGCAGCGCTACCCCAGTAACTGTGAGAAGATAACCATCCTCAACGTGACCCCCTTGGAAGCAGAGGTGCATTTCTTCCTGGAGCATGATGCCAACGCAGACACGTTCCTCTTTGAGCCTCCCCAGCTGACCCTGAAAGCGAATGAGAAGCAGGTAGGAGAGGGCAGGTTGCTGTGCCCGCCAGCCCTTCCTCCTGCTTGCTGAAAGCATTTCTGTGCTTCTCCCTTGGGGCTGGGCCAGGAGCTGACCCTTTGGGCCTACCCTACCTCCTCGGGCATGGTGGAGGACAACCTTGTCTGCTGCATCAAGGACAACCCTGAGCCCGTGGTCTTCCGCCTGTGCTGCCAAGGAGTGAAGCTGGAGCTGGGAGTCAGCTGCAAACTGCTGCATTTTGACAAGCTGCTTCTGCACAGGTTGGTCACTCCATAGGCCACCGCATCTTGGACAAGAGCAGTTGGCAGCGTCCTCTGGCGTCACTTCTGTGTGGCTGCTTGGGTTGCAGGCTGCACTGGCATCCCTCCTCCTGCAGCTCTTCCCATTCTTGCTGGCCATTCCTTAGTGGTTGTGCTGGTGGGTTTGCCATGATGGCCCCTGGCTCTGACCCCCCAGATGTGGCAAGAGAAGACACCTAACCGCTGTGAGGTTGCATGACTGCATACACGTGATAGGGCTGCCCCTAAGCTGCTTTCAGTGACCCTCGCGGGAGCAGTGCTGAGCATCCTGCTGTCTCTGCAGGAAGGACAGCAAGACACTGGTCCTGCAAAATAGCACCCCACTGCCCGCGGTCTGGAGGCTTAGTGGAGTAGAGAGCCTCGGCGAGGATTTCTGTGTGTCCCAAGACCACGGCATCGTTGGCCCCTATACGAAGTTTAGACTGCAGATCCGTTTCAAGGCCACGAAGGCTGTCAGTGTGAAGAAGACTATCCGACTGGAGGTGAGGTGGAGGCCCTCCCTGGCAAAGCAGGGCAGAGCCATCAGCCCAACTTGGCTGCCTTTTCTTAGGAGATTGGAGATTCTGTACCTAAAGTGTCCCCTGCAAACAGGGCAAAGGGAAGAGCCTTTAGTGAGATCCCTTTCACTAGGGTTAGTTCTAACCACTGTTTGCTTCTCAGGTTTCAGATGCAGAAAACATCCTGGGGATTGTTCAGGTTGAAAACATTCAAATCGTGGCGGAGGCCTATGACGTTGCTCTGAACATCACCTTTCCCAAAGGTCAGTGGGTGCCCCCCTAAGAAGTAGTCCAGCTGTCTCACATTGCACTGCCTGCTTAGGAGGTGGTTTATTTTATCAAAATAAGGCTGTGCTGACTCATTTGGGTACCTTGAAGCAACAGTGATGTGCCCAAGCGGTTGACACCTCCTGAGGGCTCAGCACAGTGTAGTATTGCTGGATCTCTGCTTGGAAGACAAGATGGGAGGCTGAGCTGCTGAGCACTGCAGGTGTCCTCTGCATAAGAGGAAGGGCAGAAAAGAGCTATAGGCAACTTCCAGGAAAGGAAGCTTGCTGGGAAGGGCCTTGTGCCACTTCAGAACTCCAAGTATCTTGCCACAGCATCTCAAATATTCAACCTTTCTCACCTTGATCTCTGGGATTTTTGCAGTTGTAGAGAGTAACCTGGATTTTGGGATCATTAAAGTTATGGAAGAAGCGAAGACAACACTAAATCTAAAAAACAAGGGGAAGTATGAGATTGCATACAAGTAAGTTACATGCGGGATGCCACTGCCCGTCCGCGCAGGCTTGCATTGCACTTGTTCTCACAGCTCTTACGTGCTGCCTAGTTCTCAGTCTGGGTAGATACTAAACCTGGGCTCTCTAATCTCATATGCTGCTGGAGAACCCAGCCAGACAGCAGCAATCTTCACTGTCCAGCAGGAACCAGAAGCAGAGATGCTGAAATTTAAGTCTCCCACTGCTTTGGTTTCCTTACTCTGAGGGTCTGCTTATTTGTCCTAATGGTATTGTTTGAAAGGGAAAATGGAAGAAATCTAAATCCAAGTGAGCTTAAAGCACTCTTTGTAGTCTGCAGTCCATGTCAAAGTCTGATCTCGATTCCAGTCTGTGAATTACCCAAGCTCAGCTGGACTGGATATATATAATATATATTTGAATGCTCCCTGAGTGCACTGCTGACACAGGCACTTCTCAATGGAGAGATTTTTATTCCTTGCTTTCCTCCCAGCTTCATCCTGGATGCTGTGGGCACCAACATCCCCGACTTGGCCTCGCACTTCACGCTGCAGCCGCAGAAGGGCGTCCTGGCCGCCTCCGAGCGCCCCGTGCAGGTCCAGATGCTCTTCCACCCCAAGAGGGAGATCAAAATTGAGGACAAGCCCATCCTGAAATGCCAGGTGAGGAACCTGCGCCGAGCTGGCGCACCACGGGTGCCAGCAGGACACGTGTCTTGTGCAAGGAAGGGTGCAGTTGGACATCCAGCGCCACCTCGCACGTGCTCTCCTACACGTGGCTCTCAGCTCCCCTCACCAAGCCCCACTTTGGTGGCAGGTGATCGAGCCCAGCCTCAGCGAAGGAGAGATCATCGCCGTCATCCCAGTGAGGGTGTCGGCCAAGGCTCTCTTCACCAAGTACAACATTTCCCCGGCCTCATTCATCAACTTTGGCCCCATGATGAGCGGCACCAAGAAAAGCTGCACCTTCATGCTGGAGAACATCGGCAACCTCGATTTTAAATTTCTCATCTCCAAAACGAGCCGGGATGTGCCTTTCTTGCCGCGGAAAGGGTAAGAGAAGACCTACACCACCCTTTCTGCCCCTGTGTTCTTGTCCATTTGCATGACCGACTTCTGAACAGGGGGCAGAAAAAGAAAAGTCCTTCTCTGTGCCTCAGTATCCCCATGTATAGGGCAAAGCTAATGATATGGCTGGTCTATCTGTATCCTGTAGCGATAGATGCTGTGGGCAGCCCTCCTGGGGCCATTAGGAACATGTACACAGGAGGGCTTTCCTCAGGTCGGTGTTGGCCTTGGAGAGCGGTGTGGGGAGCCCAGTGTGACAGATCTTTCTGCTTCCTCCTCTCAGCATGTCTGCAGTGAAGCACACCCACTCCCATGAAAGCGAAAGCCTCCACAAAAACCTCTCTGTCAGGCAAAGCAAGCAAATCGAGTCCCAGCAGAAGGACGGGACTCAGGTCACGCAGGTGGGTGCCTGCAGCTGGTGTGGGAAGACTCCAGCTGCCCAGGCTGGCAGGGGATGTTGGCCCAGCGAGGGCAGCTGGAGACCCTGGGATCAGGGCTAAAGCTACCGTCTCCCACCCGCAGGCAAAGACTGGAGCTGTGCTGCTCTGTCTGAGACGCAGGCCAGTGCCTCTTTCCACTTTGTCCCTGTCAAGCTGGAGCTGTGTCTGGACTGTAGAGTCACCTCTCCCTGCCCTGGGACTGGTGCTTGGGCTTGGCTGGAGGCTGAGTATCCTGCTGGGGATGCTCAGATGCCCAAGGGGACAGACTCCAGCCTCTCCCGGGACTCTCTCTGCAGGCTCGCATCACTTCGGGCACGTTCACGGTGTACCCTGGCTTTGGGTCCATTGCTCCTGGGGGCCAGCAGGTGATCACAGTGGATTGCTATGTAGATGCACTGGGGATATGTGAAGAGTACCTGTCCATCGATATCAGCGACAGAGATCCCAAGGACAATCCCACTGGGATCTCCTATACCCTGATTGCTGAGTCCTGCTTCCCAGGTACGTCCATACACGCCATCCTTAGGTGCTCATGGCCTGACTTTGCTGCCAGTCAGCACCCAAACTCACTGCTGGGACACACAGATGTTCTAGCCCCATCTTAAAGTCCTTAAGCCAATGTCTTTCAAAGTGGGGACGCAGTCCCTTTGGGTAGAGGTGAGGAGGGATATGTTGAAAGGATGAAAGGAAAACACTTTTGAAGATTGAGGGGGACTGGGCTTCATCCTCAGACTCAACTTCCTCTTCCATGGTGAGTATTGCAGTGACCTGCACAGAAGGGGCTTGTCGAGCCTTTTTGAGGCCAACAAAATCCAGATAAATTCAGCAGATAAATTCTCCATCTCAGCCCTCCCTCTTGTCTGCTCGCAGCATTTGTGGTTGATGACGTAGCATCCATCTTTGAGGAGCACCGTATCTGCAGCAACACCAACCTCTGCCATGTCCTGCAGACAGTGCAAGACAAGGGTGTGTTTGTCACAGATGAGAACATGTTCATCTTCACCAACGTTTTGGTTGGGCACCAAGCCACAGCTCGCTTCAAGATCTGTAATGTGGATAAAATCTCTTGTGAAGTGGTTCTTTCCATCAAACCTATCCCAAGTAAGGTAAGACTAAGATCCCAAAGTGACCGTTGTTCTTTTAAGACCTCGTGGTAGCCTGTTTTGTTCTCCAGATTTATTGCTTGACCTTGCCCAATCTAGTCCGGCTTAGAACAAGAGCACCCCAAGAGCAGACTTCTTGGACCGGTCCTGGGTGTTGGGACCTCTTATCCTCTCCTGGGGTCGTGTGCAAGGCATGCAGAGGAACAATGAAAGAATTGTCTTCTCTCCCATGAGCTCAGAGAGAGAAGAGGAGCCACCAGCTCCTGCAGTGGCAGCAGCGCTACGGACCCTTTTGGTGGCAGCACCTGATGTCTTTCCTCTGCTGTCAAATGCTGGGACAGGGTTAAGCCAAGAGTCAACTTGAGTCCAGGAGTCAGTCTGGCTCCCGTCCTCCAGGCACCATGACTTCTACTGCCGTATGGTTGGTGCAAGCAGAGCTGGAGGGCGAGCATCAAGGGGTGGCAGTGTGGTTGAATTCAGCACGTCTTGAGCATGTTTTTGGCTCAACGTTCTGGGTCTACAGTGGGAGTCCAGAACCACTCTGTGAAGTGTCTCTTGGAGGTAGCACAATCCAGGTGGATTGTTATTGTGCCCACCTTGCTCAAAGCAAGCCATTTCATGAGACTTTGTGGTCTTTTCCTTCTTTTAAAGGCGCATTGTAGGTTATTTACAGGTTTTTCTGTACAGTACACACCCCTCATATATGCTGAGATGGCTGCTGACATTCCCAGTGCTCAGAGCAAGCAATTGCTCCTGGGCTTCATGAGCAAGGGTGACATCGCTTTGGGTTCACCCCCTGAGATGGAATGAGAATGTCTTGGGAGCTGGAAGGACACTGCCCCAGAGTTGTTCCCCATGAGGCACATGGGGGTAAGACCGCGTCGTGCTGAAGGGTGTTCCCCCTAACACAGCCTTTGTGGCTTCCCCCAAGCTTAGCACCCAGCTTGGCGATGTCTTTGAGGTGGATCCCGCTCGGATGTGCGTGTCCAGTCGCTCCCACGCTTTCGCTACAGTGACCTTCACTCCGCAGGCAATGCAGAACTACCAGTGCATTTTTGAGGCTTCCCTTGATGTCCCAGCAAGGTAATCCGTGCTATGAAATCCTGGGATAACGTTTTTGACAGCTCACCCTCTTCTGGGAGGGTATCAACTTGTCATTAATCCTACGCCTTTTAGTAGGCTTAGGGAACTTAGCATTAGGTAACACAGGAAGCAGTAACTACTAGCTGTAACTTAGAAGAATATGAGTCATAGTTCAGTCTGTACGAGTAACTGTGAAGACAGCTTAACATTGGGTAGCTGATCAGAAGTTAGTGAATCAGGAAAAAAAATGGAGTTGTGAAACAGCTGAATTGGAACTTTCTAAGGGCAAAAGGTTGGATGAAGCCACTTCATTATTCCCACCTTGTTTAGCCTACATTATTTCCACCTTTTTATGTTGAGAAGATCGTATCTGATGGTCTTGGATATAGACCTGAATTCATAAGTCACTGAATTTCCCCAAATTCGTAAGTCACTGAATTTAGATGGATCAAAGTGAAATTTTGACTGAAGTGAAATGATTTGTAACTGTTACTTTGGAAGACTCAGTCTCTCCAAAGCAAATTATTTGAACTCTTGTAAATGACCCTAATTTGACTGGAAGGGAGAGGGCTGCAGGAGTGTGATGGGTGCAGGAGTGCGTGCTGCCATGCCAGCCAAGAGCACCCTATGGACAGCACCTGCTCCATTGCCTGCCACATGGGAAAGGTGGGAAAGGGCTTTGCCCCAGCTCTAACAGTTGTCTCTGCCCCTCCTGCAGCTCCGCAGTGTTTAAGCCGCAAACTCTGACGTTCACCATCAGTGGCGATGGGAATCTGCCTCGGGTGACCATCCTGCGCCCAATCCTTCACAACAAGCAGGGGAACCCTCTGCTGGTTTTCAAGAGGCTGCTGCTGGGTGATTCGGAGAAACTCCCGCTGGTCCTCCGGAACAGCGGCCTCATACCCGTGCAGGTGAGGGCCTGCCCAGGGAATGCTCCGTGCCACCAGGGAACAAGTCCTTGCCAATGAGGGAAAGGCCCTGCAGAACACAGTAGAGCTGTCCGGACGTGTTGCTGCACTGCGTGTGCAGTTGCTTTTGGTTCTCCCAGGAGCATGTGTTATATTTTAGTTGGTGACATTTTACTACGTTCTAATTGAACTCAGCTGTAGTTTAATTACATTTTATTCATTACTTTTTAATACTTGCTGTCCCAATTGGTTATATTTTAATTACGTTCTGTTCCATTGCCTTTAAACACATTTTTTAAGGTCTGATTTTATATAAAATCCATGCTCAGAGTTTCTGTTTGAAATGAACTGTTGGGTTCCCAGTGGACCAGCAGCCGGTACACTGTTGGTTCATAGTGTCCCATATCCTCACCAGCATGGTCATGCTGTGTGTTCCCTTTTCTCAGGTGCTGATCGATCTGCTGGATGAAGAGGGCGTTTTCTCCCTGAAAGCCAGGCCCACCACACACTGCATCTACCAGGCTTCAGACGCAAAGGACTGCAGCACAGACTCTGCTGGGGAAGGTAGATGCATTAACCATGAAGTGTGCTTAGATCATCCAGAATGGGGAGATGCATGTACTGCCAAAATGTGTGGGGCAGACGTGTGTCTTGGTTCAGACACTTTAGCAACAACAAGCTTGTTGTCATTGTAGCCTTGTGAACATAGGTGCAGAGTCTGGAGCCATTGCTGGGAGAACCTGGGTTAGAGCAGCTGGATTTCAACATATTTCTCCTCTTATGCCCCATGGGAATATTTTTTCCGTATGGCTGGATCACTTGTCCCTGGCTTCCATTGCCCTGCAGGGAGGAAGCCTCACACCGCTTCCCTGCTGCTGCGTAATGAGGAGTCTGCAGAGTTTGATGTGCTTTTCACACCCAACCTGACCCAGCGTATGGAAGGGAGGATCCGCCTGTCCGTAGTGGACAACCCTTATGAGGAGACCAACATTCAGCTGGTGGGTGAAGGCTATCAGGATGACTTCACGCTCGATAACATCCACGGGCTAGTGGCAGACAGCAACGAGGAGGACACAGAGGGCAATCTGGAGGAAGACCTAATTGAGGGTAAGAGAAGATAAGCTGCTGAGATGGGGTAAGGAAGAGAAAATACATGGTTATATTTGCCCTGTGCCAGCGCAGGTGCGGCCCAGGCTCAGCTGATAGATCCTGCTGCCTTTTGTAGGCTGCAGAGCAGCCACGCTTGAGAAAACAGGGGAGAAGATCCTGTGTTAAGGGAAAAGCATTTTTCAGCCCGTCCTAGGGAGATGAAGACTATATGTGAAAAGGCATGTCCTATACATACCGAGGACTATATTGTCACGAGCCTGACTCTGGCAGTCATTGGCACCTCCTAGGTGCAGAGGGAGAGATGAAGAACTGCATTTTCCAGAGGAAGGAAGGCTTGGGGCTAGGAAAACAATGGGACGTGCACGTGTCTGTATGGATGAGGGGGACAGAGGGACATGACTGCACACTGAGATCCCTTGCTCTTGTACTTAACAGCTGCCAGAGTGGATCACATCCAGTTTGGGGGCTGTCACGTTGGGGCACCCTACCAGGTGACCTTCACCATCACCAACCACAGCAGCGTGGAGGCGATGCGGTTCGAGTGGTTGGCCAGCAGCCCCTTCCACTTCACCCCCCAGGTTAGTGTGGGCAGGTCATTGAACCCCAGTTCCTTCCTCAGTCCCATTCCTGCAGATGCTTCCCCTCTTGGTTCAGGGATTATTTCGGGAAATAAAGACCAGCCTTATCTGGTTTGTAAATAAGCATAGGTGACAGACGTCCTGAATTTACCTTAGATAAATATAAAAATGAAGAATTTCTGGCAACATTGCTCACCATATCAATCCCTCTGCTGCCAGTCATGTCCTTGCCAGTGATTCCAGTTTGATATTGGGTGCCTGGTCCTCCGCAGGTGGGACACCTCCATGCTGGCTGTGCCAAGGACATCACAGTGACCTTGAAATCGGATGTTGCAGCCACCTTCCAAAAGCAGCCTGTGAAGTGTAAGGTGGCCAGGATCACCTTCCAGCTGCCAGCAGAGCAGGTTCCTGACTGGGATGACCGCCTGTGCACTGTCAAGTGGGTGGATGCCACGAGGGGCACCATGCGGCCTGTCAAGAAGAAGGTTAGAAGCAAAAGAGCAAGTGCTAATGTAGGCTGCAAGAAAAGAGCAGTCAAAGAGCAGTCACCTTCTCTGCTTGGCTAAGCACGTCTTGTTTCCTCCTGAAATTTAATCCATCAGTGAGTTTAACCAGCAGAGCATGACAGGGGAGAGTTGGATACATGGCCACCTGATATCCATTGGGGTGCAAAGTCTTTCTACAAAAGATGCTTCAGTCAGGTGCAAGCTGTTGGTATCAGGCAAAAGCACTGCTGAAAATGTTGCAGCTGGTGTTGTATGGCAGGTCACATTTTAAGATTACTAAGGTGACTTAACTGGTGCTGAAATCTCTTCATCTGATTCAGTGGAATTTTTTGTTTGTTTGTTTTTTGTTTGTTTTTGTTTGTTTGTTTTCACCAAAGAGGAGTTAAAAAAGCTGTGTGTGTTTGGAAGTGAAGGATGACACTAGCTCCTTTCTGTGTACACTGGCTCGTGTGCTGGCACGTTGTGCGTGAGCTCTCTCTGCAGGATATCTGACATTTTAGTTGTGATTCCTGTGCCACACGGGAGATCTCATTATGCCCAGGTATTTTATGGCAGTCATATAGGAGTCTTATCAGCTGATTCCATCACACAGTATCTCCATCAGAGCACCAGCAATCAGAGACTTTCCTAGTGAGTTCATTCTCATCCCAAAACGCCTGTCTGCCCCAGTGCGGATAGCGCTGCAAAGATTACATCAGAGAATAACCTTTTTCTAACACAAAAGGAAAAAGGTGCTTTTGATCCTCATACGTTCTGGGACTTCTCCATCCACAGAGCTCCACCAGGAGAGCTTAATCTGAATTTAGAGGCCTGATGGATCTGTGTGGGGCAGGAAGGAAAAAGATCAGATGCTCTTCAGGGTTGAAGCTCATGAACTGACACCCAGTCACGCTTCCCATGGGCACATTCACCATTGCTCATGCTCCCCCCTGGCTTGGGTTGAGAGGGAGCAATGGTCAGATTTTGTCTTCCTCCCAAGGAAATAAATGGGAGCAGTCCTTCCTAGCTCCCATATCTGACCCAAAGGACTCGGTCTGGCTTTCTGGGCTCTGCTCAGTGGGTCTTCTCTGTTCCCTTTGGAGGTGATTGAGACGGACCCAGAGCCAGCACATACTGTCCTGGAAGAAAGCAGCCGCGAGGTGGAACTTCACCTCAGCGCTGTCATCGATTATGCTGAGTTCAAGCTGGATACAGACACGATTCAGTTCAAGGAGACCTTGCTCTTCCAGACGAGGACATTCACGTGAGTAGCAGAGGCCAGGCAAGACCAGGGTGTGGGAGATGCCTTTGTGCCGGGAGACTCCAGTCTGCAGCCAAAGCCATGCTGCACTCTGCAGTGCCTGTTGCTTGAACCTATCTTTGAGGAGAAGTTTGCAGTGAAATAATGAAAAAATGAGGAACAAGGCTGGAATAAGCTGCATGGCAGCATGTCTGGACCCTCCTAGCTTCCAAACGTGTGAATATTTTGTCTCCAGGCAGCCCAGGGCAGCAATCTGGATGCAGTGCAGCTGTTTATGCTGAGGAGTACGTCCTCTCCCAAAGAAAGGAGTGCTAGGAGCCCATGCTACAATGTTATTCCTCTGCTTACTCAGCATTTATAGAGTGTTTTTAATATTATTATTATTATTTCTTTTTGTCTCCTGTTCTGTTGTTTTGTAGCTTCCCGCTGTTCAACACAGGAAATGTGGCCCTGGAATACGCCTGGATGGCAGATGTGGAGGATAAAAGGGCAGTCAGCTCTACTGGGGAACTGTTCCTGACCAGTCCTGAAAGTAAGACACCGCCTCTGTGTGCTGCCTGGGGTTGCTTGGGATTTCAGTCAGCTGCTGAGTGCTCAGGGAAAAGACCAGCCAGTTCACACCAGAGCAGGAAATTGCCCCTTCTCAGCTGTCCAGGCCTCCAGCACCATCAACACCTCGCAGATTGCAGCTGCAGCCTTCCTCCTTGCACCTCTCTTCCTCTTAGACCATTTCTGATGCTTGTGTTTGGCACGGGAGTAGAGCCAGGATGAGCTCAAACCTGGCTCATACCTGGCAGAGCCACACGGTAGGTCAAGACCTGGAGCATCAGGACATCTGCCTGGGAAGTGTGAGGGACTGAGAAAAGCAGGATGGAGAGCACCATGGGGTAATGAGTTACTGTGCATCAGCTGGCCTGCAGTCACTGCCTGCAGCGGTTCCTCAGTGCAGTGCAAGTGCAAAGTCACTGTCTAAAATTAACCTCCCTGACTCAGTCACAGCAGGGTTTGCTGCAAGCTGAGATGCTGCTCATGGGCAGCTCGTGGTGGGGGAGTGACTCATTACATTTGCAGTAGTGTGGTTGTGTCTGAGCGCACGGGAGCATGGCTGTTTCCTGAAAGGAGACAAGACTGTGGCTCTAAGACTTCTCAGCAGAAATAGGAATGAGGAGGTCTGTCATCCCTCACGCTTCCCAGCACAGGCATCCTGATATCCATCTTGACCTGATGGATCAAGAAAGAAGAGTCCAGCCCAGTCCTGACCATGTTTAACTCCCTCCCAGTGGGAGCTGCAGTCATTTGTTATACTAAGATAGGCTCCCTGACCTTCACCCACACCTCTTGCACAGTGATGTCCAATGGCAGCTTTCGGCATAAGCAGTTCTCTGAGTCTCTCCTGGCTGCTTCACTAGATTCATGTCCCTCAGACACACCCCGGTTCTCCCTGGTGTCTGTCCTCACTTTTCCACCTATCCCTAAGACTTTCTGGAATTTGGAAAGCAGTAAGTGACCCAACAGCTCTTACTGTTCCTCTGTGGGAATCATCCTGCTGAAAGCATTTGGTCGGAGAGGTTTCCTGCCAGCAGCTTTAGGCCAGGTGCATCCCAGCTTCCCTTCCCTCCCTCTAAAGCAGGAGGGAAAGGTGGTGAGAACAGAGAGTTTCTTTCTTGGAAGATGTCCCACAAACTTGTTCCTCACCACAGGAGACCTCCGCTCGTCCGCGTCTGGTGCCTGCATGAAGCTCCAGACCAGCCGTTGCTCCAGCCAGCCCAGCTGTGCTCCGGCGCGGCTCTCCTCTCCCTGCTCCTCCCTGAGCACCATCGACACCAGGTCACAGTTCGCTGTCGAGCCCTGCAGCGGCACCATCCCTGCTGGTCAGAAACAGCTCTTCCAGATGAAATTCTCTCCAGTGGACGTGGGGGAGTTTGAGAACTGCATGCTCTGCAGGTAGGGAATGCTGAGGATGGGCCACTTCTTGACTCGCACTGAGGGCGAGCAGCCCATGATCCAGGTGGGTGCAAACACAGACCCGGAGAGAGCCAGCAGAGGCAACCAACACACAGGAGCAGATGGAAAGGATCATCTGGCTTGGTAGAAGCTGGTACAGAAACACTGGGAAAAGATGTTTTATGAAATATTAACCCCCTCTGGGGGATTCTTACAAAGCCTTTTTTCAGAAGGGTGGAAGATAACTTCGGAGTCTCTTCTGTGCCGTGTCAGTGGAGAGCTGTGACTAGAATCATCTCTGGGCAGCCTTGGGGAATCCCTCCAGCCCTGTGAGGTTTAGATCTTTAGACGGTGGCTCTTGGAGATGTGTACAAGGTTGCCCACAGGCTGCAAAATCTGGACTGGAAGATGCACAAATGTTGTCAAGGGGCAAACTAGTCCCTAATGATTCCTCCTTATCTGACTAGCACAGTGTCCTTATACATATAGAAACCTATGGGCTGCTTCTGGTCTCTGGATAGGCAACTATCTCTGTTTCTCCTGTTTTCCCTCTGCTGCCTCTGTGATGGAGAATTTGATCAATGCTTGCACTGAGTGAAAATGCAACACTGCTTGCTCAATAAGTTGATAAGCACTGGCTGGCTGGAATAGCCTGGCTAATACTGGTCCTTTTCTTCCTAGCATTCCTAATCTGAAGCCAAACCAGAAAGGCCCAGAAGTGGTGGTGAGGGGGAAAAGCCTGCTGCCACATTGCCACTTCGAACTGGAAGACTCTGACTACATCACTGCAAACAGACGCAACCCAGACTTGCAGGGACCCAAGGGGACAATGTTAGATCCCAAAACAAGAGTGATTGAGTTTTCAGCAGTTGGAGTGTGTAGCAGGAACAGCAGGTAAGTGTGGACATCATTTCTCCTGCCAGTGGTTACCCGTTCACCTCCCTCTTAAACAGAGACCTTTCTAGCTCCTCTTCCAAAGCCTCCAAAATGTAGCTGTACCTTGTCTGTAATCTGCAGCCACTTGGCCACCAGCCTGTTTGGAGGCTGGAACAAGCTGGTCAATGAAGACCAATTGTCCGTTTTTGCTCTCTTCGTCCCTTCCTTCAAAAAGAGCAGCTGGGAAGCAGAGTCCCTAAGATGCAGATGAAACATCCGTGCTCCGAGTGTTGTCTGCCCGTGCCCGACAACCCCTCCGAGATCACAGCCAGGACTGCCCGTGCCCGATGTGTGCTGCAGGGCAGCGTTAACATCTCATCCCAACTCAGAAGTCGTTTCTGCTTTGTGTGCCCAGGGCCTTCATGCTTATGAACCCAACCAGCTCCACGTATTCCTTCCAGTGGACTTGTCAAGACCCTGAAGCCCCAAAAGAGCAGCCAGCTTTCTCCTGCCTCACAGAGAGAGGTCAGATCCTGCCAGAGAAGAAAGTAGAGGTGGGTTCCAAAAAAGACAAAGGAGGGTCCAGTTTACTGACACCCACGTGTCTGCACTTCCTGGGGCATCCCTGGGCCTGATTTAGCCAAAGGCCTGAAGAAACCTTTGACTACAGAGTAATGTCCTGGCAAAATATGAAAGCTGTTCTCCTGCTGTGCTAAGCTTTTCTCAGATGGAGATAAGATGGAGCTGTTCTGGGGTTTCTCTGTTACAGCCCCCTCGCTTTACCCCTGTTTTGGGCTACAGCTCCCTCTCACTTGCCTCTTTCTCCCCCAGATCAAGTTTGAATTCATCCCTCAGCACCTGGACATCACAGAATCGTTCTGGCTCTTTACAATCCCTGAGCAGAGCGTTTCGATCCCGTTCCTGCTGGTGGGCCGTGCCACTGACCCACTCGTGTCTCTGGACATATCCCACCTGAACTTCCATTCACTGTTAGTCGGTGAGTAGTGCAGGGAGAGCGCTGCAGATAGGGCCCCCCAGGGCCCCAGCAGCCCCATCATTCTGGTAGGCTCTAAAGAGGAAGCTGAAAGTGGGAACAAGCACTTGCGAGCAGACTAGTCAGCACTTAAGAGAGAGGGAGGGAGGATGGCATGTGGTTGGGGCTCTTTCCAAGGAAGAGTGGCGGAGAGGGCAGGGGATCCCAGAGAGGACCAAAGGGATGTGCCCGTAAGCCACTTCAGCCTGGTGGAGTCCCCGTGTCACTGTCCTGGTGTCATGAAGCACAGGGATCTTGGACATGGGGTCTGCCTTGTCCTGGAAGTGATGTCCGTGAAGACAGTGGTCCTTCCGCTGCCACTAAACACCTTCACCTGAAGAATCCCTAGGGGATCCTGATGCAGCATCTCCCTGCTTGCAGAGGCAGAACTGTTTTGGGGATAGGCCTTTTGAGGACGATTTCTTTGATCATCTTTTAAAACATCTCAGACTTTACTCATGTCATCCCAGGGTGCTGGTGGGTGCTTGGGCAGTTGGATTTCAGCTCAGGGTGTGCAGCTTGGGGTGACAGAGCTGCCCTGTTGGACAGGCTGCAGCCGCGGGCTGCGTGTCCGTGTCCTGCTCTGTGCAGGTTGCTTGCTGGGCTCAGCTGGCTGGTGAGAAGGTGCTGTGCCGTGTGGCCTGGTTGCCAGAGAAACTGAGGGGTTTCAGCTGCTGCCCTCTCCTTGCCCCAGGGCACGAGATGTACCAGACAATCCACATGATCAACAGCGAGAAGGAGGCCTTCAGCTTCGCTTTCAGAGAAAGCTCCTTCTTCCCCGAGGCCTGCAACGCCTGCTTGACTGTGGTGCCCCGGGAAGGCTCTGTTGCGGCCCTTTCCAGGTACTGGGGCTGCCAGGCTGCACCGGGAGCTCATGGCTACCTTTCCAGGTGCCGGACGTCGCCCTGCCGGGTTTCCTTTGGAGGGGCTTCCCTCTGTGCTCACCAAGGCACTCTCAGCAGTAGCTTTTGTCTTGCTTAATCCTTTCCCTGGTTCCATTGCTGCTGTCTCTGTACAACAGCTGTGTTGTCTGGGTAATCTGGCCTTCTGGGCCCTCTTCCTGGAGAAACTCAGGGTTAGAGCTTCTGATTTTGATCAGAAAAACAAAAACAGCGTGTTTTTGTGTTTGAACCCTGTGATCTCCCAAACCAGCAGCTCCACATGTGTAAGCTGTGCTCTCATTCACGGCTGGTATCACTTCACTGCTTAGTGTAGTCAGGCCTAAGTCTGCTCTTACCAGGACTTGCTCCATGGGGGAAGGCACCAGTACAGCAGGGTGCTCCTCCTGGTTTCTCCCAGGCCTGATGTCTCACCAATATGTATGCTTACAGCCAGGAAAGCTGTAAGCAGCAGCAAACTGAGCAGTAAGGTCTTCTCTTCCCAGGTGTCCCATCACCATCTCCTTCCTACCATTCCTGGAAGGAGACGTGGCCTTCAGCCTCCTATGTGATGTCAAGAGGAAGCCCCTTCCCCTTTCCCTGAACATCAAGGCCACCGCCTATAGCATGAGCATGTGTGTGAGGTTTGAGGACAGAGAGGGCAGTGTGGCTGAGCTCAGTGCCCAGGAGATCAACGTCATTAACTTCAGGAAGGTGAGTGGCGCTGCTTCCCCAAACCGCTTGTCCCAAGGAACCCTGCAAGACCAAGCCCTAGCTTAAAGCTCAGCAAATATAATTGAACAGGAGGGGACACTTTCCCTCATTTATGTGCATAATCCAGTCTCCAGAGCGAGTCATTAGCTGATGGTAGAAGATCCCAGCTGGTGCTTCGCAGGTGCTGCAACCACTAGTACCTATTGCCACCTTCCCACAGGTGGAGCTAAATGAAAACATTCAAAACACCTTCACCATCAGCAATACCGGGAAGCTGAGCTTCACCTTCTCCTGGGAATTCTGCGGCCCCCCAGCACAGAAGCAGTTCCTTAGCATTGCCCCTCAGACGGGCACCGTGGAGGCTGAGGGGAAGGCAGAGGCTCTGCTGACCTTCCACCCGCGGAAGATGTGCGCCCTAAAGAACGTGGCGCTGACGCTGCAGGTGAGAGACCAGCGCGTCGGACCGTGCCCTTTCCTTCCCCCTCACCAGCTGGGCAGCAGGAGGCTATGGAAAGGCAGGAGCTGCACCCCTGAAGAGCCCAAGGCTCTCAGCAGAGAGGCTCCTGCCCCACAGCTGAAGAGTCTGACAGCTCCTGAGCTGAACTGCAGCAATTGCTGGCCCAGGTCCACTCGCTTTTGAAGCAGGACATGTCCCTCTGCCTCCCTATCCCCTGGCTTGAGAAGGACCCTGGATGCACATTCCTCTTCCAGGCCCTGCTGAACCAGGTCCTGCAGCTCACCGAGGCCCTGCCGGCTTATGGCAGCTCTAAGCATCGGGCCAGCACTCTGCTAAAATCCGACCCTCCTCAGCCCTAGCATTTCACTGTCTGGTGCTGTTCCGGGGTCCTTTGGCACCTTTCTGGGCTTCTTTGGCTCTCCCTTTTTGTCGCTACAGCCAGAAGTTCCCCATCCCCTCCTTCAGCCCTCTCCAGTGTTCAGTTCCTGCTCTGGGTGCCACTTGCACCTCTTCCCCTGGCTCACTGTGTCTTTTTCCTCCACCCCAGATCCACAAGGGTCCCAAGTTCGTCTGCGTGTTGCTGGCTACTGTGGTGGTGCCCACTGTCTGCTTCTCCTTCACCAAGCTCAATTTTGGGACCTGCTTTGTCTACCAGGCTGGGATGCCTCCGGCCCAGCAGACCCTCTTCATCACTAACAAGGCAGACACGGATGTCAGGTGCGCCGGCCCCAACGGCAGCTCCGACCACTGTTCCTCACACAGCCCGCTCTTTTGGCTGTATAAGGTGGCAGGGTTTGAGGTTACAAGATGCTTTACACTAATAAAACCCACCTTCGTGCACCAGCTATTCTCTCCCCAACTCCTTTGCCAAGGAGAAGTATTCACTTCCCTGAATGCTGTTTGGGGGCCTGTTCAGACCATTCTCCCCTACCCACTGAGCTGAAGGTGGCCCCAGCTCCCACAGTTAACAGCCCCCCTGGCCGCAGCAGCCTTGTGACCCCGCTGTTCTCTGCTCTGCTTTCTCCCAGCTTGAGCTGCCTGTTCAGCAGCACGGCGCACCTGGAGGTGGACTGTCCCGGCTACACACTGGCCCCAGAAGGCACCGTGGAGGTGCCCATCACTTTCTACCCCAGAGAGGCTGTGTCCTACCATGAGCTTGTCCCTTTTGAAATCAATGGTCTTTCCCAACAGACTGTTGAAGTCCGAGGAAGGGGCACAGAAATGAAGGTGAGACCAAACCCACTCCTAAACCTCGGGTGTCAGCCAGACAGTATGGCTTTCGCCCTCGTTTTCCTCATCTCTCTTCCCTAGTCTGCCATGTTTTGGTCCTCTGCCACCTGCTTCCTTTCAATTCATACTCAGGTTGACGTTGTGGAACCACAAAGAAAGGTGGTGAAGCTGGGAGCCCTCTCCATCGGGCAGGCAGTGAGGAAGGCTGTCACCATAGCAAACAACAGCGGTGCCCCTCTCACTTTCAAGCTCAATTTCATATACACGAGGCCGGAGCTGCAGGAGGCTGGGGTAAGGCCTTGCTCCTCCAGGGAGAACACTGTGCTCTGCCCACAGGGAGCTCTGAGCTCCTCTGCGCAGGAGCGAGCTCTGCCCCAGCACGTTGCTGGACCCAAAGGAACATCTTCAGTCAGGAAGGCTTGTTTACTCGGACTTAGCATGGCATAAAAATGACGCTGCACCAGATCCAGAGATCTTGAGGCAAGGCAGATTGTGTGTCCTTAGTTTCCTCACGGACAACTCCAGAACTACTTGTGCACTGAACTGAAATTTCCTAGAGATTCCTGGATTAGGTTTCTGGCTTTGTGGACATAGCAGTCAGTGTGTGAGAGAAATAAAGTGCTGATCCACATCCCCTCTACGCAATATATCAATATTCACAGAATCACAGAATGCTTAAGGTTGGCAGGGACCTCTAGAGATCATCTAATCCAACCCCCCTGCTCCAGCAGGGACATCTAGAGCACGCGGCACAGGGTGGCAAATATTCCCTTGTGCAAAAATAGCCCAAAGCCTTGTCTTGAGATTTTTTTCCCTCTTGTGAGTACTTGTAATCAAAGATTGCTAAGGGTTAAATTCCAAAGGGTTAAAGCAGAATATGTTTTAATGTTTAATTGATCCATAGAAAAGATTATTACTCTCAGCTTCAGGATTTCTTCTTTCTTCTTTCACCTGCAGAAATACATTGTGTGGTGCTTTATGCAATGTTTGCCACCAAATGGGACTGAGTTGGTTTAATTACCATTATAGTTGCATGTTCTCCTGGCTAACGAGCTACCAGTAGGTCTTTGCAATGTAGATGTCTCCCGTGAGGTAGGTGCCAGGACTCACTTTTGGCTCTTAAAGAAAGAGTAATTCCTCTGATATGTTTTAACCTGTACATTAGTTTGCAGCTGTATATTCTAGACCCGTAGAGTTAAGGGAGTTAAAGTCCTGCTTTAAAGACAAAGATTTACTGCTGTCTTGGAGCGTACATGAAGTGACTTTGGAAGTGACAGTCCAGCTCCTCATGGCCAGATCTTACAAGAGATCCTAGGTAACATCCTTGTTACCTCCTTCTTACCTAGGGAGGAATATCAGAGATGGAGTGAGAGTGGAATAATGCTGGTGGAGACAGAACAGGAATTAATCTAGCACAGTGGAAAAAACTCCTCTAACTCTAGCTCAGAAGGATTCACAGCTCGGTTCCCAGATGAAATTGCCTCTGTTTATTTCTTTGGGCAGGTTCTTTGCTTGAACCCCACCACTGAAATAAGTCTGAAGCCCAAAGGAGATACCTGTAAAGTGGAGGTGATCTTCTCCCCGAAGAGCCGTGTCCTGCCGTTCAGTGAAGAGGTGGTGCTGGAGTGCTATGGCCTGGTGCGCTCCCTCTTCATGGTGCAGGGCTCCTGCCAGGGCATCGATGTGAACTTGGACCGTGAATACATCAACTTCGGAGCGGTGTTGCAGCACAGCCGCACTTGCCAGCGCATCCTCATGCAGAACTCAGGCGACATAGGAGTCAGGTAGTGCAAAACCCTGCCCTCCGGGAGGGCCTGAGAGCTGGGGGCAGGGTGGGGCTGTGGCTGCCGGGCAGTTGTTCCCATCTCCTTTGCCCTCCTGGGAATGAGGCAGCAGCTGGAAGGGACCAGCTGGCAGAGCCTGGCAGAGATGCTGAGCCTGCCACGGCCAGCGCTGCTGTGCTGCGTGTTCCTGGGCTCCCCACCCGAGTACGCTGCGCTGGGAACATGCAGGCCTGTTTGGGGGGTTGCAGTCCAGCCCTGGCAGATAGCAGGGGGCTACATCCAAATGCTTATTTGCAGCTAAGTGCAGCTGAGTCTTGCCCAACTTGCAGCTCTTAGCAGACATCACATTGCATTCACAGCCTTCCAGTTGTTAATCCTTTCTGTCCTTGTGCTTTCCTTTTATAAGGTTTAAGTGGGACATCAAGAGCTTTAAGCCGTATTTCTCCATCAGCCCTGTGAAGGGTTACATCTCCCCAGGGATGGATATCCCTTTCCTTGTGAGCTTCCACCCCTCCAAGCCAGGCCAGGCCATCCAGCATGATGGGCTGAAGTGCAGGATCCAGGGCAGTGAGCCGCTCCGGGTTACGCTTTCAGGATGCTGCGTGGAGGTCTCGGCCACCAAAGAGGTAACGGGAGCAGAGTCGGGACAAGCCCTTCCCCACCGACCTCACCACCACTGTTACGGGGCTTGGCACAGAACCAGTCCAAGCCCTTTCCAGCTTTGCCTGGTTCTGCCTCCCTTTTCTCCACATCTCTGCAGGCAGATGAGGAGGTACCAGTCCCATGAGCTTGGTAAGACTAAGCAGCCTTTGTGCTCCTCTGTTGCAGACACTGAATTTCACATGTGATGTGCGTGAGAAGCAGAGCCAGACCATCCTGCTGTCCAACCCGAGCAACGAGGCCTGGACCATGCATCCTGTCATCGAAGGGCAATACTGGGAAGGGCCTGAACATTTCCATCTAGATGCCAGTCAACAAAACAAGCCCTACGAAATCACCTATAGACCCCTCACCATGACCTCCGAGAACAAGAAACATCAGGTACATAGGCTGCGCCAGCATGCTGGTCCTTGTAATATTAGCCTCATTGGTGACCCTGCTTCAAGAAGGAGGCTGGCCTCGGTGACCTTCAGAGATCTCCTCTAACCTGAATTTATCCTGTGCTGGATACATTTATGGCAGCTGGATTGCTTGGTGGCTAGAGGTTCAGTGTAGGGATGGACAGTTGGCAGAGACAGCTAGATATGTCGGAGGAGCTAACCTAAAAAGCCAGGTTGTCCAAGGCTCCAAGAAGTGAAGTTTGCTCTGTGCCTCTCCTCCCTGCCCGCCTGCACAGCCCTGGGGACTCAAAGACCTCTGTGCTGAGCTCTGCAGACCCCACCCCCTCACCCCCCAAGCCCCAGGCATGGCCAGTTCAGCTGGAGCTGGACCCTGTTGCTGCCTAGAGCCCTTCTGCAGACAGCAGGAGAGCTCACTAGGTTTCTTCCTTCTCTCTAGGGCTCCATCTTCTTCCCGTTACCAGACGGGACAGGCTTGCAGTACCTCCTGCAGGGCACTGCTGAGGCACCAAAGTGCTCGGGAACTGTTTTCCGGGAGGTGCCGTGCAGGACTTCCTACACTGAGCTCATTCCTGTCTGCAACTGGCTGAACAGACCACAGAGGTGAGCCAGAACCAGGACGCTCATGTCACTGTGGAGCAGTGCACAGAAAGGCCTTCCTTCACCTGGAAGCTCCAAGCTTTCACTGTCCTTGGCCTTTTATGGCCAGAGCGGCTGGGATCGTGCTGACCATGTATTGCCTTGAGAAACCCCTTTCTGGGTGACTCTTCTCCAGGGTTGGTCAGAGCTGATTCCCTCAGACATTGAGGGTGAGAGGAGCTGTGTTGTTACCCCTGTATGATGTTGTTTTATGGGCCTCTTGTTGACCACATGCTCCTCACCTGCAGGTTCCTCGTGGTCGTGGACATCCTGAAGCCAGAAAAGCTGGAGAGCAGCTCTGTGCTGCAGGGGCTGGAGTACATTGATGTGCCTGGCTCCAGCCAGAAAGACTACAAGCTCACGTTCCTCTCGTACAAGGAAGGGCTCTTCAACACTATGGTAAATGCAGGCACCGGGCTCGGGGTCCTTCACAGAGCTGTTTCCTCACTGAGAAAAGAAGCTGCACGTCTCTTCTCATACCTCTATGTGCCCACCTGTGGAGCTGTAGATCCCAGCAGGATATCAAGCAGGAGGCATCTGCTCTCTGCCTAGCCCTCTCATGCTGTTAGTGAAGGCCTGGGAGAGACCTGATCTTGAGTTCTTCCTAGGTGGCTGCTCGTGGTTATCCTTGGGGAAAGGGTGCTGAGCTAGAGGCTCTTTCAGCTGACTGAACACGGCTGGCATGTTTTTATTTATGTGTACAGTGACTCATCCTTCCCTTTTGCTCTGATTTAGGTGACCTTCCTCAATGAGGTAACCGAGGAATACTTGTTCTACTTGGTCACTTTCAAGGCCACGGCTTCAGGCCCCATCAGCACTATTGAACTGGTCACCCCTATTCGGGAGAGCGTGTCCTCGTCCATCAGGGTGGACAACCCTCTGTCCGTCCCAGTGACATTTACCATAGATTGCAAAGTGCCCGACGTCAGCGTTCCCTCGCAGGTCACTGTCCCTGCTTTGTCAGAGGTAGGTGCAAAGCTTGTCTGACGCTTCAGTTTCTGGAGCCTTTCAGGGAGCAGGTGCTCTTTGAGGGCCTTGCTTTTTGGGTGGTGCTGACCATGCTCTATATGGGGCATTTTTTGAGGGTAATAGCTCTCACACGAGTACGTTGCCTGGAGTTGGGGATTTCACCTTGATTTCCTGAGGAAGGCTGCTGGCATACAAGCCTGTCTGCTCGGAAACTCAAATGTGGCAGATGGCAAAAGGTTGCAGGGCTCTTAGAATCCTTGGAGTGTGTTGGACTGGAGATACGGTGTGCGAGAAAAGTGCATGAACGATATTTCGGCTTCCTAATGTGCGGGTCATGGATGAAGATACTTTACACTGGGAAGCTGCCGGGATAGTGCTGGAGGGCTCCTGCTTACTCAGGACAGTCTCTGAGTAAACTGTCACTCGGCTGCAGCCTGGCTCTGCTCTGCTAACCGGAGTGACTGAGGGTGGTGGGCTGCCATCCTGCATCCCCCTGTCCCAGGCCCTCCCTCCCCCGCTGCGCCTGACCCAGAGGCTCTTCTGTGTCTTCCTCCCAGACCACTCTTGTGTTTGAATACCAGCCCTTTAAAGTTGGGGAGAGCACCGGGCACCTGGTGCTCCAGAGCAGCGACTTGGGCTCTTTCTACTATGACCTGAACCTGAAAGCCACCGCCAGCAGGCCCGAGAAGCCACTCTACTTCTGCACCGCGCTGGGCTCTAACCAGACCATGACAGCCAAATTCATCAACTACATCCGGCAGAAGACGGACTATGTCCTTCAGGTGCCCCCAAGCCACCCCACACGCTGCCCCTAGCCCTTGCAGGAGCGAAGGAGCCCTGCTGGGCAGCAGGGGTGGGAGGTAGCTCATCTTGTTGGTGTCGCCATGTTCCTTTGGGAGCTCCTGCCCTTCTGGTTTGAGCTGGCCTAATGTGTGGGAGCACAAGGCTCTTCCCACCACAATTGAGCCTGTCCCCAGCTGGACTGTCTATCCCTCTCTGATGGTCCGTGTTGGAGCTGCTGTTACAGGTCCCTTGGAGTTTGGACTTCGAGGTTACTGCCAGAAGCAGCCCAGGGCTTAAGGTCACCCATGATTTGGGTTCTGGAGTTGTCCCTAGGGGCAACATTTGGGTGTCCATATGGCCACTCATCATGGGTGCCCGCCTAAGGATGGGAATGGGAGCAGCGTGACGTGGGGCAGCAGGGCCGGGGCCACTTCGGTGACCTTCCGTTGTCTTCTCCGTCCCCCGTGCAGATCGACTGCGCCGATTTCCAAGCGGAGAAGACCCTGAGCGTGGCCCCGGCCAGCGTGGGGGGCTCGGAGGTGAGCGTGGAGGTGACCCACGAGCCGAGCCGGCTGGGCGAGACACGGGCGACGCTGCTGCTCTCCTCCCCGCTCGGCGGGGACTATACCATCCCGCTCTTCGGCCTCGCCGTCCCGCCCAAGCCGCAGGGCCCCTTCCAGATCCGTGCAGGCTCCAGCACCTCCATCCCCTTCAAAAACGTCTTCTTGGAGCACGCGACCTTCCGCTACGATGTGGAGAACCCGGCGTTCGCCGTGCGCGCCACTGAGACGCTGCGCCCCAAGAAGAGCATCTTCATCACCGTCTCCTTTGAGGGCAGCCCGGGCGGCAGCCGCGCGCCCGTCACCAGCCGCCTCGTGGTGTCGCGCGCCCGGGCGGGCGCTGCCGCTGTCTCCTGGGTCTACTACCTGCGCGGTGTCACCCCCGAGCGCTGAGTGCGGGCGCAGCCCCCTGTGTGCGGTGACAACACGGCCCTGGCAGCGGCACTGAGCGAGTGGAGGCTCCTTGTTGAGGGCGCCGAGGGCGGTGGAGGGGAGGGCCGGGCCGGGCCGGGCGGGCGGCGGCTCCTCCGGGCCGCGGGGGGCGCTGCG
>VWPW01002638.1:13254-70355 GCA_013389825.1 Crypturellus undulatus | reverse complement strand
CGCGGGGCCTGCGCGCGGCCCCGGGGGTGAGGGGGCCCGCGAGGGGAGCCCGAGACGCTGGGGAGGACATGGGGGGCTCCGGGGCGGGCGGCGCGGGCCCGCGCGGTTCCGTGGGGCTGTCGCGAGGCCCCGACGCTGCCCGCGCGTGTTCCCGCCGCGCCGTCCCGCGGTGCTCGGGCGCCAGGGCCGCCTCGGCACCTGCCCCTTCCCTTCCCTGCCCGGCGGCCCCGGCGCGGTGGTTTCCCCGCGGGGCTGAGGCAGGCGGGATTCGGCTGCAGCGCCCGGCCCGGCTTCCCGGCACCTCCTCAGTGGGGCTCGTGCCCTGCAGTGGGGAGATCCCTGAGAACCCTCTCCACTAAGAGTGGGAGCAGGATGAAGGCTCTCCTCAGCCACAGGGGTTAGTTCAGCTCGCAGCAGTCCCAGATGAGTCCCGCGAAGACTGCTCCCGCATCTCCTGGGGGATCGGCTCCCACTCAGCCGAGGTGCCTCCTCTGCGCCGGCCACTGCCGTACGAGCAGCTCCCAGAGCTGCGGATGCCCCGCAGCGCGCTGGGGCACTCGGCCTCGCTGGCTGAGCCTTTCCCCCATGCTCTAACCGGCGAGGGCGGCCTGTGAGGTTGTTCCTGCTGCAAGAACAGACCTTGTTCGCGGGCTGCGCTGCCGGAGCTCAGCCCGCCCGCCCAAGCCTCATGCCGCGGTCAGGCCGCACTGACTGCCCACAAAGGGCAGCTCCCGAGCCCGCTCCTGCCTGGGGCCCCATGAAGGGTCCCTGTGCTCCACGCAGGGCAAGGGCAGAGCTCCTCGGCATCCCGTGGGGAGACGGGGTCACTAACCTGCACTGCAGGGCGCTCCCTGTGCTGCCCACCTCAGAGAGGGCAGCGCGGCATTTTCCCCCATCCCAGCACCCTTCCGGCTCCGTGCGGCTGGGCAGAGCTCTGGCAATGCCCAAGGAGAGCCCGTGGATTCGCTGTCCTGGCAAATACTGCGTGAACTGCCCGAGCTAAGCACGGGGGCAAAGTGAGAAATGTACAAAGGTAGGGAACTTTCATGCCTTTGTCTAGAATTAACGTAGGTCCCTAAGCGGAGCGGCCTGTGCGTTTGCCTTGCACAGAGGCCCAAAAAAAGGGGGAAAAAAAACAGCCCTTGCATTGGCCGGGAATCGAACCCGGGCCTCCCGCGTGGCAGGCGAGAATTCTACCACTGAACCACCAATGCTGCAGCTGTGGGGGTGCGGGCCCGCAGCGGCCTCGCGGAGCAGCAGGATGCTCCGCAGGATGGACCCTCCAGCGGCGGCAGCAGGAGAGAAGAACAGTTGCCCGTGCCCGCCTGCCCCTGCCCGGCTGCCTGGGCTGCAGCAGCCTCTTCCTCGGCTCTGCGCACAATCGAGGACTTGCTGGCGCAGCTGATGACACATCCGCAGCTTGTCCTGGCCGAGGGACACTTGCTGGTCTGGCCCTGTGGCCAAGTGACCCGTTCTGCCATGCAGGGGACAGCAGGGTGACAGGGAAGCGGAGGCCGTGGCACAGGCATCACGGTGTCACTGGCAGCCCTTGGGGTGCAGAGGGGTGAGCAGCTCGGAAAGGGAAGGTTGAGTCAAAGCTGGGTAGGTTGAGACCCTCCAAAGATGAAGGATTCCAGCATGGGAGGTGCTGTGGATTTGTCCTGAGCCTAAATCCTTCAGCTAGGGCATCCCCTGCCCTCCTGAGCCCCATGAGGTGGTCCTGCAGTGCTTCTATTGAATTAAACTGGGACTCCAGGGTTTTTTGGGGCCTACAGGTTCCCAAACTGTGAATGTGGCTGTAGATGCGGGTACAACCCCTTCCCTGCGCTCTTTCCAGACATTTGGGAGCAGCTCGTGGATGAGTAACTGCTGTTAAACAGAAGAGTGGATGAGGAGAGCTCTTCCATTGCACAGGAAAGTTTAATTTGTGGGTAGCTTGAACGTTACCTGTTCTGGAATTGTTTTGTATTTTGACATTCGGCAGAGCCAAAACTCACACCCCTGTTGTAGAGACCGTGGGGATTTTCCTGGATGAGGGAAGCAGGGAGCTGTCTCGGGAGCCGACCTGCCTGGTTGAACTGGACTTCCAGGCCCAAGTGTTTGCATCAGCTGGAATCTGAAGTTGCCTTTTGCTTTCGTCTTCCCTCCGCAGGCTGGTGCGAGAGTTTGTGGCTCAGAACAACACGTCGCAGATCAAACATGTGATCCAGATCCTGTCACAGGAGTTTGCGCTTTCCCAGCACCCTCACAGCCGGAAAGGGGGGCTCATCGGCCTGGCCGCCTGCTCCATTGCGCTGGGCAAGGTAGGAGCGGGCGTCTTTGGCGCACGCAGGTTGCCGCAGAAGAGCAGCTGCTCCTGCAGGGCCAGCGGCCAGGGGAGACGCGCTGGCTGCTCCAGGGCCCCATGACCTGCCCTCGTTTCACACGTGAGAGCTGCATCTTGTGCTGGATCGTGTGATGGGGGTGTTGGAAAGCTCCCTGCATGGCCTTGTCCTCTCAGTGCCTCGCTTGTCCTAACCTGGCACACAGAAATGCTGCACAGAAATGGTCCAAGCGCATCCGTTTATCACTGCCCAACTGCTGTGTTTTGGATGGTCCTTGGTGGTGCTGTAACTGAGCTCTCTTCCTGTTTAACCTCAGGCCTGTTTGATCTCTGTTCCCGTTTTAAATCTCTTTGGAAGTGCAAAAGGCAAATAATTTTGTCAGCTGAGGAGTGCTGACATAGTCTCCCCTTCTTCACGTGGCCCTGGTTTTGGCAGGCGCTGGGCACAAGGTGGTCATGAGTGTGAGACCACTTTGACTTTCTAACGACTTTCTTTTGGACTTAACAGGAGAGACTTGCTGGTCTCTTGGGCTTGCTGGATGCCTGGGTCGCTCGGTCCAGTTGTGGAGACGTTGTACACATGTCCCTTGTACCCCTCATATGCAGGGGGAAGCTGCCTGATTCCCATTCCAATTCAGGGCTATAATTTTTCCTCTTGTTAAAAAGAACAAGCTTCATGAGTTGCCTCGAGGGCTAGGCCAGAGCATCCAGCTTCCTGCTGAGGGCAGCATGGGGCCAGCGGTGAACAGCTCTGTCAGGCCCTTGAATTAAACCCCCAGGGTTGATTTTCAAAAGCACGTGCAAAGATAGGAGTGATCTTGGTAGGAAGCAGAATATATATCAGAAAAAAAGAGAGCTTGGGAAGAGCTGGAAGAGCTGAGGTAGATTTTAGTCCGTTTAATTCCATTCCGGTGAGCGTCACATTGAGCTGGAATGGGTATTTCTAGGCCTTACATTAAGTGCCTTTCCTGCGGGAGCAGTGCTGGGTTCTGCCTTTGCCCCAAAGGTGCAGACTGCAGGCGACCCCCCTCCAGCTCTTGCAGAGCACAGCCTGGCCCAGGGCAGGCCCTGCAGCCTCCACAGGGTGGAGGAGTAGCTTTTGGTGGCCTTGGAGAACGTGGATAAAACTGCAAGTCTTATCAGCCTTTTTTTTTAGTCTTTAGTCTGGTAGTCTGGATGTTGTTGATTTTCATACTGATTCTTTTGCTGGGTGCTTAGTAAATGGTGCCTGTTTCCCCAAAGCAGGTTTTATTAATGGCAAAACAAACCAAGTGCCGCTGCCTCCACCCATGTCTGTGTGAAACTCCTGTTCTGCTGGCAAATCCCTAAAGAAAAGTCTTTTGGGGAGGAGGGAGGGCTCTTTGGTGAATACATTCGTTTGGGGGCAGGTCACGTTCTGTCCTGTGTGACTCTTTTACGGGGCAAGAGAACAAGCTTCATCTCCCAGGCTGTGCTTAGCTTAACTCCCTGGGCTGTCGTGGCTGCTCGTCCTTAGGGAGCTGCACGCACGGAAACCGCCTGTTTTCCCGCAGTTTGAGCCTTGACTGAGCTGCTGTTTCTGGAGGCAACGAGGCTGAAGGCCCTTTAGGTGCTGCTGTTCTTCTCCCAAACACGTGCGACCACCTTCTTCATGCTGCTGTGCTTGGACACGCACAGCACTGTGTGCTGCTTGGCCTAACTTAAAAGAGCTGCCTGATCATGTAGATCCTGTCTGATGAGCAGCTGCTCGGGTCTGTTGGCTTTGCTAGGAATCTGTGCAGGGGGGAAGGAGGCAGGACTAAGTGTCTCCATGGGGGTTCTTTCCAGCGTGGGTAAATGATTTTCTTTGCAAAAAGCCCCTCGCTTTCGAGCAGGTGTCTGAAATACTTGATACAACTCCCCGGACTTGCACATCTCTGGGAACCAGAATCAGCCACGTGCAGTGGGAGTAATTAGTTGAAGCAGTTCTCGGCTTGCCCACATAACTGCCGCCGTACCCGAGTAATAAAAGCAGAGCACGTGTTACCAGTGAATTAGGCAGGAAGGGTTAAGAATCCGGGATGCAATTCAGCAGCAGGCTTGAACTGTAACAGAGGCCACGTGCTTGGTGTTAGCCTGTTCTTGGTGTAAGTTCAGCCACCTCTGCTCGTGGGCAGCGGTCACACAATGCTGCTGTGAACTAACCAGGCTTGTTGTGTCCCACCAGGACTCGGGACTCTATCTGAAGGAGCTGATTGAGCCGGTGCTGACGTGTTTCAACGATGCTGATAGCCGGCTGCGGTACTACGCATGCGAGGCCCTCTATAACATTGTCAAGGTGGCCAGGGGCTCTGTCCTCCCACACTTCAACGTGCTCTTTGATGGCCTCAGCAAGGTAAGAGCCGGCTTGTTCTTTGCCTGTGTAATTCTAGAGTTCTGAGGCTAGCTCAGTGGTAAGAAACGCTGTTATCCATCTTTACCTCGAAGATATGTTTTTCCTTCTTGTTTAGTGGGGCTAGGAAACTTATCTGCCAGAACTGCTGTAGCTCAGGTGTCTCTGCAGCAGTACAGCTTTCTGGGCTGTGTAATGTCAGAACCATCTCTGTGTGTGGCTGCCTCTGCAACCCCTTCCTGGAAACTTGTTTCTTGGTCAGCTGAGAATGTGGCTGCTGGCACACGAAAGCCTACCCAGCCTGGGAAGGTGGTGAGCGCCTCATTCCCCAAGAGGAAACCTCTTCAGGGAGTGTCCTGGAGGCTAATGAGGCGGTGCAGGTGAAGGGACTTCTCTCAATTTCCCTCCCTGTAACGTCAAGCTAGAGCAGCAGTCCCTGGGCCTGCAAGGAGCTCGGCTGCAGAGATGAACTTGCCCTGGGACCTGCTCCTCTAACGACTCTTGTTTCTGCTCTTTGTAGCTGGCTGCTGATCCTGACCCAAACGTCAAAAGTGGCTCAGAGCTCCTGGATCGACTGCTCAAGGTACTTTCCCACCTCTAGCTGAGCACCTTGGTGCAGGCCAGGACACTCTGCAGGGTCAGGCACTGAGGTGGGGACACGGACATGCAGCATCCGTGTTCACGTGTACCCTTCTTGACACGTGTGTTTTGACCACGCTTGGGATGTGTCTGAGGTTGCAGCTGCTAAGACCCTCCCAGCTTGGTCCTCTGGCTGCTATCAGACCGTGTCTTTCTCTCGCTGGCCATAATCTCTCTAGTTTGAGTGTGAGCCTAAGAGAATTTGGTGGACATCTCAGGCAGATGGTTTGAGGGGCTTGCAGTACGATGTATGCATTTAATTCTTGGGAGCCAGCAATATGGGGAGCCAAGGTTCCCATCTGAGCAGGGTTGGATCCCCATCCCAGGCATCAGAACTGCTTCTTTTGCCTCCTCCCTGCTTTCCTTCCCCCTCTCCCTTGTCTAAAAAAGCAACCAAGAGAAGTGAGTTGAGCTGCTCTGTGACGAGCAGAGCTCCGGATGGTGCCTTCAGTTCCACTTCCTCTTCTGTCTGTCTGGAAGTTTTTGCTTGCGCAGACGTCCCGGTTTCCTTTCTGTCCCTTGGAGGTGAATGGCTCTCTGCCCTGCTCCTGGTTAGCAGAACCATTGCGCAGTCTCTGCACAGACGGCTGCAAATCTTCCTGCTGGGAGACTCTCCGCGGAGTAGGGAACCTTTTCCACAGCTCTGGAGCAAGCGACTTAGCTGTGCAGCCAAATTCACCCTGCATGTGGAAGGGCTTTAAAGGAAGGCCAGGGGACTCTACTGTGTGTCGCTGCATCCAAGCTGTTTGGCCAAGTGTGCAGCACACCAGTGGCGCGTGAACCCAGGGAGCTGCCACGCTCCTGTGTAGCCTGGCTGGCTCACTGAGGCAGAAGCCTCCTGTGTGCGTGCAGCCTGGTGCCCCTTGCTGCCACGGCGGCTGTTGCTTTCTGACAGCCTGAGCAAATCCCAGGAACCAACAGCCTGGAGGACTTGCTGCTCCCTGGCAGACCCGTGCGTCAGCTGCCTGTGACCGTTTTCCTGTCATGTGCCTTGAGCAAGGCAGGGTGGAGGGGGCAGGTTGCTGGTTGTCCCTCGAGCTGGGTGACCCTTCTGACGCTCTCTGCTTGGGTTCTGCAGGACATCGTGACGGAGAGTAACCAGTTCGACCTGGTCAGCTTCATCCCACTGCTGCGCGAGAGGATTTACTCCAACAATCAGTACGCCCGTCAGTTCATCATCTCCTGGGTAGGTGCATGCGGCACCACACGCACCTACCAGCCCACGCTCTCCAGGAGCTCTGGTCTGTCAGTACCCTGTCTCTGGGCTGTTTTTTCCAGCAGACTTTTCATTTCATTTTTTTGTTTAAAATACCAAGTCCCTGTCGCATCACTGTTGCTGTGACTGCATCTTATTGCACTTCTGCCAGCCTGATTCAGGGCTCTGAACATCAAGGTAACAAAATACGGTCTCAGCACTGCTTATATAAATAGGTTCCTTTTGCTTCAGAGGTGAGAGTCTCCCAAGGAGCAATGCCAGGTTACTTGCTTTCAGGTTGAAAGACTAAGGTAGTGCTGCAAACCCAGCTGCAGTGGAGAGATGCTGCTCTCAAGGAGACAAGATATCTCCAAGAGATATTTCCTTGTTTCTCTGCAAGGCAAGAGCTTTTTGTTCCTGCAAAGACTAGGGTGTGAGAGAGAGATGGGGCCTCTTGTGTGTCTGTGCAGTCTCCTGCACAGGACTGCAGTTGTTCCTGCTCCCTCCCTCCCTGTTTTATAGAGGGAGGTGGTAGATGGTTTATAGATGGTAGGCAGTTACCTACCAGAGCTGTGACTGGAAATGCATCAATTCTACAGACCAAGGATGGCGTCATTCCTATAACTGAATTTTGAATGCCTCACTTTTCCTCAATACTCTCAGCTCTTCGGATTTGTGCTGATTATGTTAGTTAGCTTCTTTGAAACTCACCCATCCTATTCTTTATTCCTTCCCTGAGTTAGATCCTGGTCTTAGAGTCTGTGCCTGACATTAACCTCTTGGATTACCTGCCAGAAATCCTAGATGGGCTTTTCCAGATCTTGGGAGACAACAGCAAAGAGATACGGAAAATGTGAGTACAGAGCTAGGCCAGATGTCAATCACTTTGTTTGCAATTCTTGTTTATAATTCTGCAGCAAAAGCACATGTGGAGGGAGGCAGAGCAGTCGAGCTGCTTGGCTGGTGGATCAAAGTGTCCTTTCAAGGGCCTCTTGCCCTGATTGTTTTGGCTGGGGTGACCACAGGCACATTGTGGGCTGCAGGTGCTGTGGCACTTCTGACTCTGGTCACTTGTGACCTCCCCAGCCCTTGCTCACCGGGTCAGAGCTCTAGAGGCTGATGTGCCCTTCCAGGGTGGGACACAAGCTCTGGCAGCTCGGAGAACACTCGGTGCACCCGGGCCTCTCTGCGTGAGGCGCAGCACCAAACCAGAGTGTCCCAAGCGTGGCAAAGGAGAAGTGAAAAATGCAGCTTGCTGTTGGAGATCCAGTGCTGCGTTCCCAAACTGAGAGGTGTTTGGAAAAGTAGCACCTTGGCTCCACAGGGAGGGAGTGGCTGGACCTGTTTTGCAGGGCATGAGTGGAGAGACCAGGTTAGGTCAGTGCTGGTGCCAGGCCCTGCTGAATCCTCCCTGCTGCTGTGTTTGCCAGTGCACCCACATGTCTAGGAAGGTGTTCTGCAAAGTGTGAGGGGTTGTCTGAGCCCCGCCACCGCACCAACCCTATCGCCCCGTGCCCTCCGCTCCAGCACATGCGCTCACTGCTTGCCTTTGCTCCACAGTCTGTCCCTCAGCTAGCACCAAGGTGAGGCTGGCGTTTGCCGTGGGTGCAGGATCTGCAGCCTCTGCTTTGGGCAGAGTAAACTTGTTGCGCAGCTCGAGAGCTGTGACAAATGAGGGACGATGGCACTGCATCCGCCTCGCTCTTCCTGGCCCTGTGTAGAGGCCACGTTTGCTAACTGGGTGGCGAGGATGTGCACCCTTCCCTCCAACCAGGAGTGGTGTCTTGGCCTGGGGAAGATGGGCACAGCAGGCTCTCCTGCGGGATGAGCATGCACACACTGCGCGTGCATCGCAGGTCAGCAGTGCTGCTGTGTGGGGCGCACGGAGGAGGCTGCTCTCTAACCTCCTCCCAGGGTAGAGGAGTGCTCACCACCTCTCCCGCCTCTCTCCAGGTGCGAGGTCGCTCTCGGGGAGTTTCTCAAGGAGATCAAGAAGAACCCCCCCAGCGTGAAGTTTGCAGAAATGGCCAATATCCTCGTGATCCACTGCCAGGCCTCTGGTGAGTGCACAGCTGCGAAGAGTGCTGGAGCTTGTGTCTCTGTGTCACTGGAGCCAACCACAGACTCAGGCCCAGGCTTTGCTGTTAACTGGCAGCTTCCTAGTGTCTGAAGGAGCTGCTGGAGGTACCAGTACTCACAGGGTTACTCTGAGGTCTCCGTGCCCACGGCGGATCGCCTCTGGCAATCCCTGTCTCGCACAGGCGTGCGGGACGTGTGCGGGAAGAGAGCCCAGTTGTGTCTCGCGGGCGGTCACGCTCAGCAGAGGCTGCTTGGATTCCACTGTTGGGGCCTTCGACCCGCAGGGCTCCTGCTGCCACAGCAATCGTCTCTGACCCAGCAGGTCCCTCCTGTCCTTCTAGACGAAGGACTCGGAAGGACTCCCTGGTAGGAAATCTGCCTTCTCCATGCTCTGGAACTGCTCCTGCAGCTGTCCCAAGGTTGGCACTGCTGCTCTGGCACTGCTGCTGCTCAGTGTCCGGTGAATTCATTTTGCTTAATCCTAAAGATGGTCCTTTTGTCTCTTGAGTGTCTCCACAGTGAAGTGAGGCTTTTGTTGGGCCCTGAAGAGGTGAATAAACCCTGAGCTGTAAGAGTGACCCAGATACACAACTGTTACAGCGGTGACAGAACAGATGTCCTTATGCTATGGAAAGCATGAGAGAATACCTATAAATGAGGAAAATGCTCTCAGGGATTGAACTGAGTTAACTCTGAAGCCTAATGATGACATTTCATTTCTTACCCTCATGGCAGCTTCAAGTCTTGTCTAGCTTCTCTTGGACTAGAAGGCAGACGAAAACACTTTACTTAAGGTGTTGCTGAAGTCCAGTCAGCTCTGTAGTTTCACTCAGTACTCACCTTTCCCTCATGTCTATTTGCCTATGCCTTGCAGATGACTTGATCCAGCTGACAGCCATGTGCTGGATGCGGGAGTTCATCCAGCTGGCCGGCCGGGTGATGCTGCCTTACTCCTCGGGGATCCTGACGGCCGTCCTACCGTGCCTCTCCTATGATGACCGCAAGAAAAGTATCCTTGTCACTCCGAGCTGCCATAGGGCGCCCGGTCCTTGCGGGGTGCATTGGACAAGCTCCAACACCTGAGCCTGCAAACGGCAGCTCTTCTCCTTCCTACTGCAGCCGCCGGCAGGGAAGCCTCTGACTCCTGTCCTGGTGGTACACAGAGGTAGAGGGAAATGCTGGAGCAGGAGTTCGCTCCTAGGTACTAAACGTCCCCCTGTCCCTTGGGCTTGAGGTATTTGGGCTGGGTTTTTTTGCAGTGGCTTTTCCACAGCTGGCTAGGTTTGGTCCCGAGCCATATATGCCATATGCCTGCCTGTTCCTTACCCTACCTCTCTTCAGATATCAAGGAGGTGGCAAACGTGTGCAACCAGAGTCTGATGAAGCTGGTCATCCCAGAGGACGATGACGTGGATGAGGCAAAGCAGCCGATGTCCACGCCAGCGGAGCCCGCCTCCGAGGAGACCCTTTCCAAGGCGGAGGCCGTCTCCGGCGGTGAGTCCCTGCTAGCCTGGGCCATCCAAGGAGTGCAGTGAGAGTCAAGCCGGGAGGGGAGTCCTCAGGAGCCATCCCTGAGTCCATCCAGTTCCCTGGAGAGTTCAGGCTCATGGCACCACTGTTCCTGGTGCCACCTTTCTGCATAGCAAGGACACTCATCCTGCCCAGAGCTGAGCTAGGGCGGCAATGCTGCGCGCCTTGGGAGCACCCCCACCAAGCTCCTCACCGCAATCCCCCTTGATTTGGCCATCAAATTGACCCCCAAAAATATTTACCGTCGGTGTTTAGGGTCTACCGGCTGAGGCAGCAAATAGCCCATATGGCCACAGTGACTGGCTCGGGAGCAGTACGTGCAGGATGCACTCAGCACAGCATTGGTGGTTCAGTGGTAGAATTCTCGCCTGCCACGCGGGAGGCCCGGGTTCGATTCCCGGCCAATGCAAGAGCTTCATTTTGGGGTTTTTTTGAAGGCATTGAGGGGAAAATTAATGCTGTGCTGCAGCAGGAAGTCGTTCTTAATTTGCTAATTTTCCTGAAAAGACCTCCTTTTGTTCAGCTCCATTGCAGGTACTCTGAGAACGGTTTTTGTAATAAAAAAAAACATAGTGCAAAATGTAATTGATTCGATACTACAGTTAGGTCCCCTCTGGGTGGATGACACTGCATCTTGAAGCATGGAGGATCAAATAAACCTTTGATGCTTTTACAGCTGAAAATCTCAGCTCTTCTCCGTCTTTCTGCTGATGTGGCAGCTTCTCTGAGTGCAAGTAGAGTCAGTTGGCACAAGGGGGCACAAAGAGTCCAGTTAATTCTGTTCTTAGACCCCATTGCTGATGGCGGCCAGCAGAGGCTTCCTGACTTGCTTAGCAGTCCTGGGCACCACTGCTCCACTGGGATCCAGAGCTCGCGGAAAATCCCTGCGGGATTTCCGGAGTCTTTAAAGCTAGAGCAGCTTTGGTGGTCCTCAGCTGAGCTCTGGACCTGGTCCAGGGTAGCTCTTCAGAGACTTGTTTGTGCGCAGCAGAGGCTGGAGGAGCTGTTTGACTTCCACACAGGGTCATGGTGCCGGCAGAGATGGCCAGGTGGCAACATCCGAACTTGGGGTCTGCTGTTGCAGTGCTCCCTAGTGTCCCGTGGACACTGGGGGACTATGGAAGGCAGCTGCAGCTTTGCCTGCTGAGCAGGACCAGGTTTTCTCCAGTGCCTGGTTCTAGCAGGGATTGCTAAAGAGAGAGGGGATCTTCCAGAATCCTGGACTCTGGTCATGTCTGGTGATGTCTCTGCACAAGTCCGTGCTGCTTTCTGCCTTCCCTGCATGCCACTGACAGTGTCTCTCTTTTTTTTTTTGTCTTCCCCCAGGATCTCTGGATGCCTCTAGTGACTCCAACTTCAGCAACGCCAGTGTCTTCGCAGTCACCAGGTAGAGTCTCTACACTGCTTCAAATGGCTTGAGAACAGGGAGGGACTTCTTGGGCATGGGCCAGAGCTGGCATTAACTGTCTGAGGCTGAGAAAAGAGGGTAGCTGCTGTCATTCCTCCTCCCTGCTGCCGCAGAGCTCAGCAGCAGTGCAGTCCTGGTGTCCTGCCACAGCATGGTGCTGTTGCTCTGGCGTTGGGACCAGCTCCAGCTGCTTGAGAGGTGTCTTGGCAGTGCTTGCTGCAGTCTGTGCCCCTTCCAGGCATGGGCCGTTGTGCAGACCCACGTCTGCACACTCCACACCAGCACCATCTCTGCCCACATCATCTACATCATCCCTCCTGCAAATACACCTCTTCCCATCCCACTCTAAGTGCATCTGGTGACAAATGCATCTGTTCTTGTAACCGTTTCCTTTCCCTTGCTGCCTGCATTTCTTTTCCTTGTAGTTCATGGTTTTCATAACTCTTCTGGGTTCCAACTGTGGTGCCCAAAGTAAGATTCATGACTCCAGCTGCATCCTCACCAGGATGCCAGACACCCGATATGTCTCCTCACTCTTCCCAGAGCAATCCTTGCCTTCCTGACACTGACAGCTTTTCAGTTTTGATCACTGTACTCTTCCCTTCCTGGTTTTTTGTTTGTTTGTTTGTTTTGCATTTCTGCTGCCTACCCAACTATTGCATGTTCTTTCTGGCCTACTTACTTATTTTTTCCTCCTTCAAAAGTGCAGATCTTTTCATTTGTCTTTCTGGAATGCATTTTCTGGCTGTTAAATGGTCTCCTCCATTCTGCTGCCATCCCTCAGTTCTGGCCCTGCTCTCTGCAGGGCTTGCCAGCCTCCCACCGTGCTGTGTGAAGAAGACTCAGCCCTTTAAGTTTAGCAGGTGCATAAGTGGGTGTGCATCAGGTTGAAATTTGAAAGGGAGACAAAAAGAAAGGCAGGAAACCAAGAGGATGCAAATGGAGCCTCTCCTCCTTGTGTCAGCTGAGTCCTGGAGAGGTTGCACATGGAGGAGAGAGGGAGTGAAGGCCAGAGGGGCACAGAAGGAGAGAGACCTGAAGTGGTTTGGCTGCAGTGTCAGTGCAGAGCCAGGAGAAGAAAGGCCACCCAAGCTGCTGTGTGGGATCAGGTTTTTCTGCATGTGGGAAAACCATGGGTGACAGCAGGCAAGGCCACCTTAGTGTCGTCTTCCCATCTCTAACCTTAAAAAGCTGCCTGAGGAAGGCTGCTGCCCTCCTCGCCACGTGTGTGTTGCGGGGCTTTGGCACTGGGTTGTGCGGGCTGTAAGTGCCAGCAAGACTCCGGCTAGAACTTGGGTTTTAGTGAGGACAAGACTGAAGTGAGACCTCCCGGAGCAAGGAGCTTCCTCGGATCCTCGCCCAAGTGGCCCTCTGCGTTGCGCACTGAGGAGCCCCTCTGGCACAGCTGCACTCCTGCAGAGGCTCCCAGGCTGCTCCCTGCTGCTGAGCCGCTGGCAAGGGCAAGTTAGGGTGCGGGAGTCTCAAGGGGAGCCTGCGTTCTCCCTTCGCTCCCAGCTCCGAGGAAGCAGTCGATCCGAAGGAAGCGGAAGGTGAGCACATCGCTGAGCTCCGCGTGTTGGGATACGCAGATAGAGCGGTGCCCGGAGAGCTGGAGCAGGACGGCCGTGCGCATGCGGTGCCCTACTCACCACGGGGTGCCCAGCATCCGGGCACGCTCTGGCCCGGCCGTTGGGCTGGGGGGAGCAGGGAGCTGGCACCTGCAGCCACGATTGCCCCCCGTGGCCCGAGAAGCAGCCTGTAGGCCGACTGCCCGCTGGGCGTCAAGGCAGGCCTGCAGGAAGCAGGTTTGTTCCTTTAAAGAGCTGGAAAATGTACAAACTGAGGAAGTCGCAGCTGCCTGCTTGGATGAAGTCACTCCTTGCCTGCATTTTCGCTCGTTCCCCCCCTCTTCCTGTGGTTCCCTCTCAGGAGCGGGTGATGAAGTGTGGCCCTGTGCCAGGTGTTGAGCTCTCACGCCCCTTCTGCTGCCCTCCCCGTGGTGTCATGTGCACGGAGATAACGCTGGAGCACCAGTGAAAGGGAGAGCACCTAGTTCAGGAGCAGGGGAGAAGAAAGCTGTATAACAGCATGTCCAAGCGTTTAAAGATGCTTTCCAAGAATGTAGAAAATGACTAGGTCTGAATGCTTGATGGATGGATGTTGGGCATGTTCCTATGGCAACAACATGACCCCCCCCTCACTCCTAAAACACATTGTTTGTGATCCAAAATGCTTCCGCAGTCATTGCCAGCTTCCCTTGGAGGGAGCTTCCTGGTGGCATTAGCTAGAACATTGGGACTGTCTCTCTGCTGGGACAAAAATTGGCTCCCAGGAGAGCCTGGCTGTGCAGGGAGGACCGGAGCGGCTCAGAGGGCTGCCCCAGCAGGCCGAGATTCCTGCACTTGGCTTTTGCAGAGCCTGCAGTTTGATCTAATAAGTGCAACAAAGTAAAACTGGAGCCTTTCTGTAGTTGTTGTTGGTCCAGAGATCGCTATCAGAGCTCAGAAGAGGAAGGGAAGGTCAAGCTGTGGCTGCTGGAGCAGAATCCTGATTTCCTTCCTTCAGTATAAAATCCTGAAAGAGAAGATGTGGATGCCTGTCCTGTCCTTCGTGTGCATGTGCACCACACGGGTTTCCATGGGGGAAGGTTTGATCGGTCTGCGACTGGTTTCCAACCAGGCTGCGGGGCCGGCGGACAGGCCAGGCTGGCGAGGCCTCGGAAGGGCTCCTGGTGCAGCCTGCGTGAGGCAGAGGAGCTGGACGTGGGCGATGGGCCCCGAGGCGTGTGTGCCCTGCGGCGACGGCTGCTGCTCCCCTCCCCTTCCGGGGAGGCTCCGTTGGGCTTGCGTGGGGGCCGCACTCTTGGCGCTTGCTGTCCCGAGCGGGCGCAGGAGGCCTGCGGGGACCGCAGGAGGCCGTCGCTCTGGAGCATGGTGCGGATGGCGGCGCTGTGGCGGCTCCTTCTGAGCTCTCCCGCCTCGGAGGCCGTTCCCGGCTCCGGGGCACCTGTGCCGCCCCCGCAGCCTCTGTCCCGACGTACCACGCGATCCAGGTGCCTCAGCCTCCGCTTGAGACTCCTCAGTTTCTGGCAGAGCAGCACTCGTGTTGTGGGACTGCGAATCGCCATGAGCAGAAGGGAGGCCAGGATGGAGGAGGTGTCCGAGGGAGCCGCTCTTTGCCTCCATGGACTGGCACGAGCTGCTAGCCCGTGGGGACCTGTCTTTGTGACTTGGATCTCGGCGAGAGGGCTTGGAGCTCTCCACCCTTGACCCCCTCAAAGGCCAGGCCTGGCCAGCGCTTCAGCCTCCAACCAGGATGAGGAAAACTCAAATCAGCGGCAGCCACGGGCTCGTTGTAACGCGCTAAGCCCGGAGGAGGTGCCAGGGCCGCATTAGTCCTCTGAAGCAGCAGAAGAGAAACTAGGGTAGTGGGTTAGATGGAAGCGATTGCATCTGACATCTGCCCTGCCACAGCTGTCGACGCTGGGAGCCTGTGTGACAGGCCGAGAGGATCTTATTAAAGCGATGCCATTGCCGTGGTGCTCCCGCGCGGGGCTGCCTGCGGATTCGGAGCAGGGATGCATGGGCGAGCGGTGCTTGCTGCGCAGGACGGGTGTCCTCCTGCACCGAGCGAGCCGCAAGCTCCCACTGCCCTTCCGTCCCAGAGCCAACGGTCCCTCCGGGCAGTGGGCAAGCCGGACGCGCCACGGGCACGGGATCCAAGCCATGCATGCTCTTGTGCCGAGCTGCTGGGGCTTTTCCTCCTTTAGCGCACAGAAACAGGCTGCAAACAGCAACGCCGGCATCGTCCCTTGGAGCGGCAGAGAGCCGGGAGACACGACGATGCCGAGGGCACCTCGGAAGTGGGCAGCCCCTGCAGCCCGCGCTCTCCTGTCCTGCACCCTCCTTTCCAGCCTCTTTCCTCTGAGAATACTGGGCACGTTTCCCTTGTTATCCCAGGGCTTTTCTCTCGTGCGCAGGCAATGCGTATTTTGGCATATTGATGTAATCAGGTCAAGGATTTGTGCTCTCTTCAAGCAGGAGCTGCTCCCTCGTGCCGGGTGGATAACAGGCTGTGCTGATTCTGCAGGAGAACTAGCCCTGCTGGAAATGGAGCTGTGAGATCAGCCTCGTGGCTGGGCTGCCCATGCAACTGCGTGGACACGAGTACGGGGACAAGGGAGGGAGCAGGAACACAGAGCTGGGTCAAGAGAGAGGTACAGATTCAGAAACAGAGGTGCAGTCTGGACAAGCTCCCTGTGATGCTGTTCCCTAAGAGAGCTCCTCTCGCAAAGTCTCCTTCCTCTGGTTGTGTCAGGACTTCTAAGAGGAAACTTCTTAAAAGGCCAGAACATATCCATCCTTCCCCTTGCTCCTGCATGTTGGATCAGGCAGCCCTTGGCTGTTGTTTGCAACATCAAAGCTAGACTCATTCAAACTCCAAACGCAATTTGAAGGCGCAAACATCTGTTACGTGATGGAGATCAAGGAGCCTGATATATGCAGGGCTATTAGGGGACAGGGCCTCCTCATCTTGCCCTTATAACATGTGTCCTGGGGAAGCTCAAACCCTATTAAGCAGCAGTTCTCCTTGCAAATTATACTAGGAGAAATTTGCCCATTAGGATTTCTTATCAAGCTCGATGCAGAGGAGTTCTGCACACACCAGGATGACTGCAAAATTTCAGCCCAGCTTGGAATAATTTATAAGCTTGGATAGGACAGGAGTGACTGAGCCCTTGCTCTTCAGAGCGACTCTCTCTTGGAGGTCTGATTGTAGCATCTTCTCAGATGGGTTTTCAGTGAGGCCTCACTGTAATGTGGCCTCTTCTCCTCGGGGGTCTCCTATCCATGGTGAACAGTGGCTGTTGACTGACAGGGCCCCAACTGTTTGGAGGAAAAAAATGGAGAGTTTTTCGTCGCAGTGCAACCTAAGGATTTGCAGCTCTGTAAGCGTTACAAAGGAAGGAATATCCTGGTGATCCAAACTACTGCCAGCCAGGGCCTCGCTGGGAGTCTGCTGGGATGAGTGGAGCCGGAGTGCACTTGCCTGCTTGGGCGTCTCCATGAGGTGAAGTTTGATTTGGAGACGGTCTCTGGAGGTGTTTGAACTGGGTGGCTTAACTTGGATTCCAAAAGCATTTTTGGACCTTAATTTGTCATCTTAATTCTTGTTGGTTTTGGTGTGCTGCTGTCTCTCACTATTTCCCTTCCTTGTAGCTCTTGTCAGAAGCTCTTGTCAGCAGCTCCTTACATCATGGGCAAACCTACACTCTTTTGCTTAGGGTATTTTATTGTTCGTGTCCTTCCTGTCAGCCTAGAGCAAATATTCAAAAGATGTAAAGTAATGTAAAGATGAAAACCAGCAGTAGGAAGCAGCAGACCAGAGATAGGTGAGGCTTCAGAGCGGGGGGAGTTGGGAAGCCAGGGCAGCCAGGCCAGGCTGCTGTAGACATCTGGGTGTTGCCACTCTCTTTTCTTCACTCCCTCTCCTTTTTGTGCAGCTCCGAGAGGATCCCGGTGACCCTCAACCTGGATGGAATAGTGCAGGTGTTGGATTGTCACCTTCATGACACATCTATTGGGATGATGACTAGAATTGCAGTCCTGAAATGGCTCTATCACTTGTACATCAAGACTCCTCGTAAGGTAGGTCTGGGGCATGGGACTAAGCTGCACCTCCCAGCATATTGGTGTTGGAAAAGCGTATCCAGACTCAACCTTTGGTCTTTGCTCCAGCTGGACCTGGGTCTGGAACACCTGGAGATACTCCTGAAGGTGAAGAGCCATTGAATTACCATGGGACACCCTTAGTTGGAGTAGCCCAGCATCACAGGAGGTTTAGCAATAAAACTTGGGAGTTGGGGGCGTTTGCAGTGAGTCCCAAGGCTGAAGTCAGTCAATAGGATATAGCTCTGGCGTGGCCATACAGGGCAAGAGTTGCATACCTGGCTGCAGCGATGGCTCTCGATCCTTGTGGCCATCATCAAACTTAGTCACCCTCAGTTGTGGGCCTTGTGGCTGTCACCCTGAACAAGTAACTGGTACAGCCTTGCTGAGCTGCCCCCAAAGCCCATCTGTCTTCAGAGGTACCCTAAACTACTAGAGTTTCCGTTCATGGCCCAAGACAGGCTTTTAGAGAGGGGCTCACTGTTAATCTCTCCTGGGCAGGGGAAAGAAGTGATCCTGTATCCTTAACTAACAAATTTGCCTTTGAATTGTCCGTAGTTATCTTGGTGACATCGTAACCAAACGTCTACGTGCCTTTTCTGTGGAGGCTTTCTTAGCAAAGACTCCTAGGTACTAGCTAGCGTAAGAGAGAAGAAGATAGAAAATGTTGCTGAAGCTTTCAGCAGCCTCCCATGGTGCAGGAGGGTCCTTGGCATGGGTTGCTCTGGCCTGTGTGACTGAATCCATCTATCTTCCTGCTTCTAGATGTTCCGCCACACCGACAGCCTCTTCCCCATTTTGCTCCGGACCCTCTCAGACGAGTCGGATGAGGTGAGTACTACAGCAGTCCTGGGAGAGCTCGACATTCATATCCATCCGAACTCACGTTCAGGCTTGCCTGGGACAGTGGGGTTGAACCCAGGGTTTTCCTGAGGGTTGGCCAGCCTTGGCTCTGGGGAGTGTAGACCTCTTGGCTGAACTAACCGTGTCCCAGCTCGGCTTCCCTGGGCCCGCAGGCAGCAGGCTGCGCTCTTGTCCAGCTGCAAGTCCTCGCAGCTCCGTTCGACCAGTGTGCTTCAGGGACAAGGCACTGCTGTCCACTGAGGCACCTAAGCAGAGGCCGCCACTGGTGGGACAGTGTCACAGTGTTGCCTGGGTGGAGCTGCAGGGAACGCCGGAGAGCTCCATCCTCACTTAGGTCTCTCCGGAGCTGGCCCCAGCAGGACACGCATCCCTGCTGCGCTTTGGTGGAAGCGGCAGCGTGAGAGTCGTGCTGCCCGAGGCCTTACCCAGAGCCACGTGATTTAAGCTGCTGGTTATGTTATTTTTTTCCCTCCAGCCCCTTTCAGTGTCCTTTGACTCCGAACGCAGACGCTACCTCATAGTCTGTGTCAACATGCCTTGAGACATCCCCTGAGCAACCCTGTGGGGCACGAGTGGCCGCGGGAGGGGAGCACCGCGCACTGCCGTTCGGAGCAGAGTTCAGGAGCACTTGTCACATGAGTGGCCAGGGCTTGCGTTGACCCAACGGCCTGCGCTTTTTGGGGCATGTAGGCACCTGCAGAGCTGGCAGGTGAGCCAGCTTGCTGACCCTTTCCTCACGGGATCCACTGCCAGTGCACTCACTCAAATGAGGAGGACCCCACAAAGCAGGAGAGCCTGAGATGCATGTGCTGGGTTGGATGCTCCCCATCCTGAAATGCTGCGGTTCTTTTGCTGCCTTTCTCCTTCTTCCTCTCTTTCTCCTATTCCATTCCCCTCCAACTCATTCTCTTTTTCTTCCCCCTCTAGCACATTTTTTTGTGTTTGGGCAGAATGCTGGCAGTTTTGGCACACAACTGGCCCGGAGGCTGATAGAGCTTCTGCCGTCAGCTGGCCTGCCTTTAAATACATATTTCACAGGCTGCAAATGGTCCTTGACGTTCTCCTAGGCCAGAGCTTCCTGGTGGATTAAAAATCCTGCAATAGCTGCTTTGGTTTGCATGCTCAGGGCACTGTACCCTAACCCACGATAAATCCCGTGCATAAGGGGATTGCGGAGAGAGGAGGGAAGGCACTAAGTAATAGCAAGGGAATGACCTGCTCTTGCACAGGCAAGTGACTGCCTGGCCACTTTCCATACCCTGCTGCTTACGATGCACGCGTTTCCGAAGAGTCCCCGAGCACACATCTGCCTTTGCAATGCTCTAGAAGCCTGCATCTTGCAGATAGTCTCTGCAGTTTGGCAGGAGCTTGCAATGAGTCATGTTGCAATTATCCTGCTTATTAATATTGGGAAAAAGACAGTGAAGAAAGGACCCTGGTGATGCATTTCCTCCATGTGACATAACTGGGAATGGCTCAAAAGTAATTTTAAGCTGATTTATTTAATCCTGTCTTCTATTTATTTAAATCTTTTTTTTTTTTAAGGCAATCCATAGACAAGTCGATCCATTAAACGTCACAGCTCAGTTGGCTCCCAAACAGATTTGCTGCTCTCCACAGGGGAAATAGGAATGACCAAAATAGTAGGGTTTGAGAGGGGAGGTATTTTTGGTAATGATGAGGAAAGATTTAGAAAGCTAACCTGAAATGTCCATGCCCTGTTAGAATGGAGGGTGTGGGGTGCTCTGTGAACCGTGATAGTTTGGCCTTGGGTTATTTCCTGTTTTCAGGAACTTCTGGGTATTTGCGTGCGCACTCTGGTTGCTCTGGAGCAGCTTGGGATCGCGGGAGCTCTTAGCAAAGGGGCTGGGAAGTGCTAGGTGAGTGCAGGGGTTTTGTCCGCAGTCCTGAGATCATTGGAGGCGGCAGTATGAATCTGTCCCTCTCTTGGGCTCTGCCCCATGCTTGTGTGCGCACGCCCTGAGCTTTTCCGCTGTGCCTCATCCTGCTTTGCTGCCCTCCCCTGGGGCACTCGGCCACTCCGAGGCTCTCCGTGCGCTTGCCATCAAGAGCCTGGCCCAAAGCGAGGCACGACCTGCGCTGCCCAGAGCTGGATCCGTGCCTTTGAATCGTCTCTGTTCTTCATGTTGGAGTAGCGCAAGGTGTTGCACCACCTCCACCGTGCTGAACATCTCAGGAGGCATCTGTGGAGCGCTGACTCATCTCTGCCTCCTCTTCTTATCCGCTTCTCCAGTGCCAGTAAAGAAACGGTCAAGGGATCTAGTTAAGGATTCAGAAACGCTGTGCAGCCCGGAAAAGTAGGAGCGAAGCTGAAGCAAGCGCTTCCCTTTGATATGTAGAAGCAGCAGAGAATAGCGAGGATACAAAATTTGTAGCAGTAAGATCTTAACCTGCTGCTCTGCGTTGCCTCGTGCAGGTTCAGCACACGCTTCCTTGGCAGGGAGATGCTCTTTCCCACACTCGTGCATCGACTTGAAGTCTGTTTTTGAAAGCAAGCTTTAAAAGCGCTGCTTGAAACGTGATGTGGCAAAAAGCTTGCCTACAAATCCAACACAATTCTCCTGGAAAGGTATTTTTCTGCACAGGCTGTTCCTTCCCGTTGCTGTGTAAATCGTGCGGCCCTGGCACCTGCCTGGGAGAACTTGAAAGGGAGATGCTAGAAGAAGTGAAAAGGAGAATTTTCACTGTCAGAACCCGCATGTCCTTCAGGATGACGTGTCCTGGGCTAACTGCCCTGCTGGTGATGGGCACTACTTGAAGAAAGTGCTGCTCTTCAGGCTGTCTGAAGCTCCGAGCACAAAGGTGGTTTCTCACACCGCTACGTGGCTCACTTAGTGCTTCCCCCAGCTGAATCCCACCTGGCACATCCAGGCGAATGCAGCAGGCAGTGCAGTGATTCCCAGGAAAAATTTATATCCCTAGCATTTTTCATTGTCCTAGTTTGCTTTCTCTTTCTTCACTCCAAAGTGGGGTCGTTTCCCTATAGTTGAGTACATTCCCTTTATATTCTTACCTTTCTGACTTGCTCCCATCCCTCTTGCTGTGGGTTGGAAGTTGTGCTGGGGCTTTGGTCTTACTCATGTAGGAGTGACGCGTCGGAGCTGGAGCTGGTGTGTTCCTGGTGCCATTAAAACAGTGGAAAGTGGGTACCCTTTCACTAAGAGGTGCTTCATGAATCCGGGCAGAAGTGGATGTTCCCCTGCCCCAGGCGCTTGCTGTGGTCTTGGACAAGTTGAGCGTGTGTTTTATTCTCCATTGGCAGAAATGGGATGGGAAAGCAAGTGCCTAGATAGCTGTGAGCCTAGGAAATATTGCCCGTGAGCAATATCGCTCTCCCCGATCACGAGTGGATCCTTTGAAGATCAGGATGGAGGAAACAGAACACCAAGGAACAACCATGGTGCCCAAAAGGAGCAAGGAGCAGCACGAGGCAGCAGAGCGCTGCCAGCACCACCCGGCGCTTGGGCCAGGCCGTCCTGCAGGTTTCTGCCCGCCTGGGTCCGTTCCCTCATCAGTCCCCTCCTGCCCCTACTGAAGTTGGAATCGTCTTCGAGTGGGCCCAGAGCGATGCTCAAGGCAGGGCCGTGTCGTGTCCAGTCCACGGGCACCTGCTCCGCGTCCGCCGTTCCTGCTGTAGAGGTGACGAGGGCCGTGAACGCGTGCGAGACTTTCTGTACTCCAGCCAGTGTCTGCAACAGGCTGGGACGTTTTGTCCCTCTCCCAGGTTGTCAGGATTAAATGAGGAGAGGAGGAGGTAAGAGGAGGAATCCCCACTAACTGACCTTTTGGCGAGGCCTCGGATCTTTCTTCTGCCTGGGGCTGCACCAATATCCACAGCTCTCCTTTACTTTTAACATCTCGGCCGTGCACCATCCTTCCTGCACATCTTGCTGCTGCCAAAACCTGGTTTCTGGGCTCTTCTCTGATCTCTGCTGTCACACTAAATCCTGGCAAGCTTCTCCCATTGCGCCTCCAATTCGCAGTACAATGAAGCGGAACAAAAGCTTGTGGGGACGTGAATAGCAGTCTTAGTTTGGTTTGGTTTTTAGTCTTGCTCTGTTGGTTTTAGGTCCATTGTGCTCCAGCTCCCAGCCTTTAATTTGCCATGGCCGAAATATTGCGGCCCCATGCAAAGCAGGGAGCCGAAAATAAAGGCTGTGGCGTGGAGAACACGGAGGACCTGAACATGACCCGCAGTTCACTTCCTTGCTGCTTTGTTCGGGACTTGGGCACAGCTTTATCTACTGCTGGGGCACCTGAAGTGCTCTCGGGGACAGTCCCATCCCCAGCAAACCCTGTGGGCTGGTGGTGGGAGCCCGAACCATGATAAATCCCATGCATAAATCCACGATAAATCCCGTGCAGCCAGAAAGTGCCTGAGGCCATAAAGTGACCTGTGCCGCTGGGGTGGACAGCATGGGGCCAGAGCAGTGCACAGGACAGGGGCACCGTGTCCAGTCCCAGTTTGCGTGTTTGCAAGCAGCCCTGCAGCAGAGAGATTCCTGACTGATACAGCGCCCACGGAAAAGGCAGGGGCGCTGCTTAGCAAGGCAATCCGTGCACCTTGTTGTGTGGGACTAGGAAGTTCCTTTGGGCAGCCGGGATCTGCGGAGAGCTTCTTGGCTCAGCACCAGGTTAGGACCGTAATTACGTTGCTATTGATTGCAAAGTGAGAGCTGCCCTGGGTGCAGTTTATACCTACCGCAGGTTGTCTGGAATGCGTGCGCTGGCGGCCTGCGCTCAAGGCGCTTTGCCGGAGCTGCTCTAGCCTTCCGAGAGGTCTGGTGCGATGCCAGTGTGTCTCGGCCCTGTGCCAGGTGCCATATGAGCTGTGGGAGGCGATGCCGGCACCTGGGAGGTTGCTGCAGTTGGGGTGACGATCCAGGACACGGGATTTGGGGAGCTTGGCCTTAGGGAGCCTTGCGTGGCTATGTGCTCCAGAGGGAGCTGCAATGAGGGCGCAAATGGCCGTAAACCCTCTGCGTGTCCCAGCTCGCGGGGCTTGTGGCCAGGCAGGGGGGCTCCTGCTTGCCGACCCACTCGTGTGACCGGACGGGGCTCCCGCCTCCCTTCCGTCCTTGCATGGACTGCTGCTTCCCTTGGGAAGAAGCTGGAAAAAAACAAGCTCTCTGGCATCCTGCGCAGCGCCTGGCATCAGGTGGTGTGTTGAGCTCCCCGGGCGCTAATTAAACACATTTAAAGAGCTGCTGTGGGCTGTGGCAGCGCGGCGGCGCTTTGTGTGTTCCCTTGGGCACCGCTCGGCTCGGCCCGGGACGGAGGCGGCCGCGACCTTCCTGGGACAAAGCACGCTCGTTCCCCGAGCATCGGGAGCCCCCGTGGAAGGCGCTGGTATCGGATCATTCAACCACAGCACGAGGCAAATTAACCTGACCTAGATTGGGGAACAGAAGGGACCTACAGCTCTTGCTCCTGTGGCTTCAAAACCGAGTGCGCTCGAGGCACTGTGGAGAGAGCAAGAGCGTCGCCACTTGCAAGGATGGAGCTCCGTGGTTCTACTGGCCCTCCGTGCTCGGCCGCCTTGTCCCCAGCACTGCTGCAGCCATGCGGAAAAGCAGGCATCCCTCTGGAACGGGCTTTCCGCTGGAGTGGGCATTCCTCTGGAGCGGGCCTTCCTCCAGAGCGCGTTCCTCCAGGCCCCCATCCGTCCTCGCAGCCAGGCCCTTTTATCAAACGGCCCCTCCTGTACGGTTCCTTCCCCGTTCAGTGCCAACTCCGTGCAGTAAGTGCGCTCTAGCACGCACCACCCTCCATTTCATCACTTCTTGGCCTCCACCTCGTGCAAATCGCTCTGGGACAGGGCTGGGGAGACTCCGTGCAGTAGCTCAGCTGCTGCTTTTCTGCACTGGCCCTGGGGTTGTGTTCGTATGGAGGAGAGAGCTGAGCCAGGGAGGCAGCAAAGAGCGGGGGCTGCCGCTGCCATCCCTGCCTCCCATGCAGAGTGCCAAGGTGGAGGGGAATCCAGCTCAGCAGCCAGGACCATGGCCCAGACCCGAGAGACAGCAGGGAGAGCGAAGGATGGGGCGATCCCCATGGGCTGCAGGGACAGGACGAGGAGCAGCCAACAGTGGCCCAGCGGGATCCCTGGGGCGCTAGTGCCGCCTCTGTCCCACTACTCTGCTGGACACAGGGACCAGCAGCCACATGCCCTTGCCTGGGAGCTGGAAATGGCCCCGGCCCCTTTTGCATCCCATCCTGATGGCAGCTGAGCTCCTGACGGATGGGACCGGCTCCGGCTCCTGGCGCAGCCGGCCCGTTGCCATGGCAACACGGGCGCTCGGGCTCCTGCAGGATATTGCTTTCCTGGACCCTCCTCACTCCCTTCGCGCTCGCACAAAGCGCGCCGCGCTCCGCGCGGATGTGCGCCGCATACCAAGCGGCCTGGGCTCTGCTCCGGCCCTCGCTGCTCCTCCACAGGCCGGGAAGCACCTCTGGAGCGTGCACAGGGAAGCAGTAGCTTCCAGCCCCTCTCCAGGGCTTTGGAGCTGCCTGTTCCTCCTCTTTCTGAGAGCACTCTGATCCCTTTCCACTCTGGTTCTTATTTCCTCCACATTTTCTCCACTGGGAAATCCACCCATTGTGTTTTTCCTTCCTGCAATCCATGGAGCCAGGCTGGGGGACACCCTTCCCCTTAACCTCTGTAAAGCCAGAGCGTCTCCGACCGTGTCCGCAGGCAGGTTCTGCCATCGGGACAGCACTCCTGGGGACAGACACGGGCTTGGGCGCCTGCTGTTGGGGAAAAATGACCGTCCTGAGCTCGGGAGCATCACGAGGCAAGCTCTGGCTCCTTAGCAGATTAAGGCTTCGCTCCTCTCCTTCCCATGCTGCTGCTGCTACGCTTTGTGTCTCTTTGCCAGTTTTAGCCCAACACGATGGGGCTCGGAAGTCCCCAAGGCTGCGATTTACCCAGCTGCGAGAACTCGAGGCTCAAATTAGCACATTCCCATTATTGGAAGGCTGCGAATTCGTCTGAACTGTTTGATTAGACACCAGAGAATCCCCGTAAGTGTGAATTTCAGGAAACGTGACGTTCCACAGTATGCTCAGAGGGCTATTTCCTTCCAACTGGCCTAAGCAGGAGGAAGAAGAGGAGAGAATTTGTGCTTCTGCAGGGATGGCCTCGGCCCGGAGAGCGACCAGATGTGCCCTCCGCTTCCCGCGGAAGCTGAGCTGGAGCGCAGCCTCCCTTCCTGGGAAGGGGAGACTGCAGCAAGCTCCCGTCCTCCACGACAGCATGCAGGCACCTAAAGGAACCGTCCCGTGTTCTTCCTGCCCTCCTCTTGCAGAAGTTGTTTTTCATCTTTCATTTCCTCCCCAGGAGAGCCACAGGTTGCGGCTTAACGATGTTTGTGATGCTTGGGGCTTCCCATGGGCCGTGGGGCCTCTTGTTATCCACTCGCAGAGCTGGAGGCTCCCCCCAGCCCTTCCCTATGGCTAGTTCTGCCTTCCCACCTGGGATTGCCCCTGCACAAGAGGCATTTGCACGGGAGAGGGTGAGGGTATAACCCCCGCAATAGGGTTTATCCGGCGTTTATCCGCCGTGCGCGGTGTGGACCAGGTGCAGGGCACCTGGTGTCCTCTCGCCCAACTCCCTGCCCGCTGCGGCCATGGGACAGAGACGCCGAGAACACCGAAAAAGTCTGTGCGGGCAAAAAGAGAGTGGGGGAATGAGTTACCGGAGCACCCTGGACGAGAGGTGGCCACCGGTCCTTCCCGACAGCCCCTTTTTCCCCTGTGCCTGGAGCGCACAGGCAGCCGGAAGGGCCAGGGAACACATACAGCCAAGGACACTTAGATGAAGATGGACCCAAAATAGCTTCAGACATGAGAAGAGCTGCAGAAAAAAAGTAATAGCTTCCCCAGAAATGCTATATATAGGTAGCCCAGACTCATTTAACTTGTTCTGGAAGGGAAGAGCTATTAAATACAGATGTCAACTCTGCCTTGACGTCCTCAGCTGAGGGCTGCTGGGCGGCAGGGTCTGCTGGTCTCCAGTGTCCCCCTGGGCACGTGGGAGGTGTCGGGGCTGGGGCTGCAGCCCTGTGCAGGACCTGGGGGGCCACATTCCCACCTCAGCATGTCAAGCTTGTCCTGGCACTCCGAGTGAGAGGGGAGTGAGGAGGCGAATCCCAGAGCACCCTTGGGTAGGAAGAGGGAACAGCAACGCCTGGGACGCAGAGGCCAGCCCAGCGCCTGCCTCGCCGTCACGCCGTTCCCGTTCACCCCGCGCTCTCCGTCTCTTTGCAGGTTATCCTGAAGGACCTAGAAGTACTGGCTGAGATCGCTTCTTCTCCCGCAGGTCAGACGGAGGGCCAGGGCCCCGCGGAGGGCCCTGAGGCGCGGCCGAGCCCTGTGGAGCTCCACGTCCCCGGCAGAGGCAGCCCGCTGAGCTCCTCGGGTAAGGGCTTCCGCGCCGCATCTCGCTGGCGGCGACCTGCGCTGCGAAGCGCGCGCTGCTCCCCAGTTATTTCGTTGCGCTCCAAGCTAGGCGGCACCTGTCAGATGTGCTCAGGCTGGAGGAAAGGCCCCTCTTGTGCTAACAAATCAATATATCAATTGCAGCCCCGCATGGCTTGGGAATTAAGGAATCTGCCATGAAGCAGGACAGGGAATTGCCTTCATTCTTTTCTCTAGCTCACGCCTTATTGCCCATTTGGGGTTTGGTCGCAGACGGAATCTGCTTAGCAGCTACAGAGGCCAGTGGAGGGAGGCCGTTATTGTCCCTTTTTGTGGGACAATGTTTTTTACTGCAGTAGTAAGGGGTCTCGCATAGAGCTCCCTCCTCCCCCTAGCTCCACGACCCTGTGTGCCTGCAGGGAGGACCAGGAGGAAGCAGAGAAGGAGCTGCCCGTGTCGCGGCTGTGCTGGGAAGGAGGTCAGAATAACCGAGAGCCCCCAGGGTGCTGGTGTCTTCTGTCCACGCGGGATCCTGTGCGCAGCCGCGGGTGGTGCGGGGCGCGATGCGGGCTGCAGGGGTGCAGCCTGCTGCCTCCTTGAGGCTGGGCACGGAGAGTAAAGCGCTGCCTTGCTCTGCGCCAGGTAGGAGGCGAAGGGAGGTGAAGAGGGACAATGCTGGTTTGTAGGGATTTGGGGAGGTAAAAAAAAAAGGAAAAGAAATTCTCTCAGAATCATCCCAGCCCATGAGCAACTTTTTCACCTTCCTTTCTCTCATCCTTTGCAGTTGGTTGGCAGCCCCTTCTCTGCTGCTATTTAAGAGCCTCCCTTCTGCAGGGTCTAAGCCAGGTCCTCCTGGCCCCAGACAAGTTTTTCACATCAGCTTTGGGCCGTGAGCTCGGAGCAGGGCCAGGCCTGTCTCTCCACGCACACTACATATCCACAGTGCCTCGCAAAACCACCCCAGCAAGGGGTTACTCCCAGCCTGCTGCGGGCACCCCTCCCTGGACCTTCTTTTCTCCAAAGGTCTCCGGTACCTTGCTGCTCCCTGGGCTTGAAAGGTTCCCTACTGGAAACCAACTCAGGTTGGAGAATTCCTTGGGCTCTTCCTTTTTTTGCAGGGTGACCTGGCTCGCAGTTGCTCGTGTCAGAGCCAGGCCGGCCCCTCCGCCGGCGGCGCTCGCAATCCCGCGGTGCGCGGAGCAGCTGAAGAGCTGCAGTTCGGATCACGCTCGTGGCTGTCTGAAGTTTCCTTCCTTGTGGATTATCTAAAAATAGCACGCTGGATGGCGTGTATCCTGACGGCTGCCGTGGCCCCTTTTAGTATCTGGAAGAGCAACTTGGCTTCAGTTATCCGAGCGTAACGTAGGGAAGGAATCTGGATCCCTCCACATGTAGCAGCTCTGCTGCAGCCAGAGCTCCGGTTGCCCCGGCGTGGACGTGGCTGGAAGCCGTGTGCACCACGGCGCGCTCTCACTCTGGCCCCATTTCCTATTCCTTCTAACGCATGGGAAAATTGATTTTTAAAATTTTTCTTTAAGTTATTTGGGAATGAGCTCTGCAAAAGAAATTGTTGGCTTCTACCCAAAAGTAGATAAATTTTGGGGAGGGGAAAATGAACCTTGGACTTTGGTAAGGGAGGAATCTCGCCCCTTTCCTGTCCGTCTCTGGCCACCCAGGCTTCCCACTCACGCCGGCGCTGCCTGCTCGGCCTTGGCCCACAGAGGAGCTGGGGGTCCCGGCCAGGCCAGGACGCTCCTGGGGTCCAGCTGTCCGTGCAGAGGCTCCTCAGGACAGCGGGTTTGGGAAGCGGGAGCGTGGCCAGGAGCATTCCCGTGGCCAGGCGCGTTGCCAGGGCAGGGGCACGGGTGGAAAGTGTGAGCCCAGAGCCTGCCCTGGAGACCAGGAGGACCCAACTCCGCTCCTCAGCCTCCCTGAGGCCCGGCCGAGGCAGCGGCAGGATGGAAGGGGCCCGCGCACGCTGCGTCGCGCTCTTCCCCGCTCCGCACGCTCCGTGGTTCTCCCTCCCTCAGGATGTGTTTATGCAGTTGTTTCCCTGCTATTGAGCTCGATTTCCTTCGCACGCGTGCTGCTCAGCCAGGGAAGCCGTGTCCCACTTCCACAGCCCGTTCCCAGCCCCGAGTTTTATTTAGCTGCTTTGTTCGGCCCTTACGTAAGGTCGAGCCGCCCGCCGGTGGCCCCTGCGAGCACAAAGAGCCTTGGGGCCGCGCGAGCCCCACTCCCTGGCCCGGCCCTGCACGGAGCTGGACCATGAGCCCCCCCGCCACGAGGGATACCCATGTGCAGCCTCCAACACAGCACACGAAGAAGAGAGCGTCCTCCGAGGGGACACCAGCGCACGGATAAATCCTCCGTGCCCTCTCATCCCCTCCTGGCCGCGGCTCCACATGGAGAAGCCGCTTGGACTCTCTGTTCCGCAGCAGCCGCTCTCCTCTCCCGCTTGCTCCAGTCTCTGCTGCCTGGCTCCCTGCCGGCAGCCTCAAGACGGTGCTGTAGCCGCCTTGGTCGTTTGGGATGTTTACTGGGAGGCCGACTGCATGTGTGGGTGTGCTAAGAGGCTCTAGATCGTTGCTTTCAGCCAGGAGTCCATGGATATCCCAGGGGTCCACAGATTCCTCCTCCGGAGCTTGCTTAAAGCGTCGGAGAAATCTAGTCTGTGGAGTTTAAACTCGCTTTATGTCCCTTGGAAAACTTGCCAGGACACCATAGCCTGGAAAAAAAAAAAGAAAAAAAAACAAAACTTGAGAATTGCTGTTACAGGGGTTTCCCATGCACATTGGTTTTGTGAGGAATTCTATTCCTAGGGAGCCAAAGCACTCGCTTCGACCTCTCCGACACCCGGCTTCGCAATCGGTGTAGCTCATACAAGTGCGGAGGTGGCAGCCTGGGAGAAACCTCACGTCCGAGCCTGGCGCAGAGCCAGCTGCGAATGCTCTTCCAGGCCTCGCAAAGCCCCCAGCTCCATTGGTTGGCAGATGCTGGCTGGGAAGTTTCTGGATGGGGCCGATCTGATTGAAATTTGGGGCTGAGAAATCCTTGTGACAGGCCGTGGAGCATTACTAGATATTGCGTCCTGTTGCTCCCAAGTGCTGGTTTATCCAGGCCACGATGGAGGGGATCCATCGTGGATCCTGCTCGTGGATCCAGTGAGGATGCTGCTGCCCCCAGCGGGTGCTGCCCGCAGTGGTACTTGGCAGGATGCAGTGGCAAACCCCGGGGATGCAGCTGGCGCTTCTTGAGGTCTGTGACCTGGTTTCTGTTTTGCCTCATCCAGATTCCTGTGCTTTTTGCCTGGTGCAGTTGTGCTTGGGGAGATCCAGAGGATCTGTGCAGCAAAGGCCACGGAAATGCACGTCTCTGCTCCGACCTTCACGCCGGGGGCACCCCTGTTCTCCCTGATGCACTCAGAGGGACAGATCCGAAAGGAGTGACGAGGAGCGGTGTTGGCGAAGCCGGGCGGCAGAGCACAATCCCCAGGCTCACGCGCAGCCAGCAGTTTTAGCGGCCCGAGTTCGGCGGTAGCGACCCACGGCCGGGGAGCACGGGTGCTGCTCCGAGCCCAGCGAAGCTGCCGCCACGTTTGCATCTGTTTCTAACTACGGCTCATGCTGTTTTTTATTTATTTCAGTTTTTTTTTTTAAATAAGTTTCTATTTTTAGCCCTCTCGGTGAGGTTCCTCCACGGTGGCTTTTGCACAAACCAAAATTCAAAACATCCTGGGGCAGGGCTGCCGGGGGGAGACGTGCGGCAGATTCCCATGTCCCCACATTGGGTTTCACTTAGCAACATCTGCCGGTGCCCAGGGTCTGTGTGCCCAGCACGCCTGGCCCACTCCGACCCTGGAGCACGTGTCGGAGCCAAAGGAATTTCTTCCCAGGAGAGGGAACAGCACCGGGCGCCCACGGCGCTGCTACCGGTGCCGCCGTTAGAATGAGACTGGCCTCTCCCCGCCGCCCTCAGCGCTGCGGGTTTGGGGCTGCCTGCAGCGGATGGCCTGGCTGCTCCAGGCAGCGCTGCAATATATATTTATAAGGGCCTTAATCGAGGTTCCTAATTGCCCTGTCTCTTCTGATTTACGACGCGGGCGCCAGAGCAGTCGGAGCGCGCCGGGACGCGGGCTGCAGGCAGGGATGAGGCCTCGGCTCGGGAGCAAGAGGCCACTGGAGCTGCCGTGCAGGTGGGAAGCGCAAGCTGGCCCAGGCACTTGGAAAACCCATTAGGGATCCCAGCTCTGGCCTAGGCTGCAACGCTCCCCTTGGAAACAAGGATCTGCCAGGATGGAGCAGGTGCTCTAGGTGTCCAGGAGGCGCCTCAGATCCATTGCATGGAAAGGAGCTTTTTTGCCTTGAGCAGGAGAGATGGCAAAGGGAGCTCAAGGGCTCCGGTGGGTCTTGGAGAGCAGCAGCTCTGTCCTCCCCATGGACAGCTCCCGAAAGTGGGGAGAAAAATTATTTGGGATGTGCTCGTGTGTCTGCCCTGGAGACTCGCAATGTGGCCAAGGAGCAGAGAGAGGGATCATGCAACAGCACTGCTGCGACGGCCCCACGGTCCGCCTTGTGCTTGGGATGGCTGGGACGTAGGGTTGGCTTTGTCATTCCCTGGAGCAGTGGTCTTTCCTCTCCCCTCTCGCTCCTCCATAGGAATTAAAAAAGGAAGACACGAGCCACGCCACGGTGTTTCCTCAGCCCTGCTTGCGGTTCTGGCGCGTTAGCAGCCGAGCTGGCAGGTTACGGATCCGCAAAGTGTCGCTTTCAGGGAAAGGGGGAGGTGCAAGCTCCACTTAGCTGAGCCACAGTTTTCTTCACACTCCTCCCTGCTGTCTCGCGTGCTCCGTGGCAGCGCCGTGGAGCGGAGCGCACTGCCGCCTCGGGGCTGGCAGGCGGCAGGTCCCAGGCGCAGGCTGAGCAGGGCTGCGGGTGGCGCGAGGCCACCTTGGGTGGCTCTCGGCAGCACCCGCAGGACGGAGCAGGCTGTTGCATGGGAGCTTGGGATGTGTTCTGCTGGGAATGCTCCAGAGGAAAGCGGGACTTGCTGGAGGAGCAGGGTTGTGCCAGCCCTGCCAGTGTGGGCTAAACAGGGTACCCTCCCTGGTGCTTCAAAATTTACTTTAATTCTCATTGCTGGGCTACTTAGCTTATTGAATTCATGGCTGCTGCCTGCTAGCGGTGCAGGCTGGGTCAGCGCCGTGCCCGGGAGCTGGTGCTTCCCTGTGTGTCCCCAGGACGCTCTGGTGACGGCATCCAGCTGCACTCCAGAGGAAGGAGAAAAGCACGTCGGAGCCGGATAACCCTGCAGACTGCAGCCTGAATATGATCTCAGAGGTGGTTCTGGCTTCTGGGAAGCTGTTGCAGCGTTTTTACCTTCCAGTGGGCATCCCTTGGCCTTGGTGTTATGTAAGGAACCTGACAAGAAATGCCAGCCCGTCCCCTGTGCATGTGCTGCTGGGCGCCCTGTGCTCCCACCCCAGGGCAGTCAGCGCTTGCTGCTGCGGCTCTGCCCACTTTGCAGGCAGGAGATGCAGCCGCAGCCACGAGCCGCAGCAGCGCTGGGCAGACACACAGCTCTGCAAGCGGAGCCGCTGCATGCGGCAGCGCCTGGGCTGTCTCTATTTCCAACCTGCTTTCAAGCCGTGCTGAGCAGCTGTGGTGACTGTGGGCAGAGCCGGCTCTGCTTTCACTCGGGGTGATGGGCATCCTTGAACGAAGGCAACTTTGTTTTCGCACATCTTGTCTCGCTAACATAATATTTTTGTCCAAATCACCTTACCTGTAGCCCAGAGGAAGCACAGCCCAGAGGGCTGTGGCCAGGGCTGCAAGAGGGCAGTTTGAAAGCACGCGTTGGGGTCTCGGATGCCCTGAAAGGGAATCTGACTGCTCAGATCCAGTGGGAAAGAGGCACCAGTTCCTTCGTGGCAGGTCGTGGTCCAAATGGAGGCTTCTCCCACTCTCGCTGTCCTCTGCGCATGCTCCTCGGGATGTGACACGGGTCCGGCTCCGTCCGGCACCGCGCAGTGCAGAGCGGTCTGGGCGCTTGGCCATCAACCAGAGCTCTGGCCGCTCCATTGCATTTTAATGGGCCGCTCCATGCTCTGCTGAGCCTCCGTAGGGGCAGGCAAGCAGCATCAATCAAACCCTCCACGTTCTCGCTGGCAGCGGAGCACCCTGGGGTGCTCCCCTCTCCCCAGGGACAGGAGGGACAGCTTGTTGCTCCCAGCAGTCACTTGGATCGAAGGCTCCTGCTGTTCACAAGCAATCTGTTTTTTTGGGGGGAAGAACATAAGTGCCGTATCCAGGGATATGGGACTCCCTATTGACCTCGAGCAGCCGTTTTCCGACGAGCTGCTCAGATCAAGCTCCTCTGAGGCCCGTCTCCCCTCTCTGGGGCTGGCAGTGCTGCAGGATGCTCTCTGCAGCGATGGACAGTGCTGTGGCCAGGCTGCTTCCACTGGAGGAAGCAGATGCTGTTCTCCAAGGCTCCGAGATGCAGCCTTCATGCCCCTTCCCTGCTCCGCTCAGTGCCTTTTGGGGGCCACTCACTGGCCAAGGCTGCGTTCATGGTCCTGCCCCGTAACTCGCTGTCTCCTCTGCAGGTACCAAAGGCTTGGAGTGCTCTCCCTCCACCCCCACCATGAACTCCTACTTCTACAAGTTCATGATCAACCTGCTCAAGAGATTCAGCAGCGAGCGGAAGCTCCTGGAGACGAGAGGAGCCTTCATCATCAGGTCAGAGCGCCCGGCTCCTCCCCAGCTTTGCCAAAACCCTCAAGCGCCTTCCTGCCAGTTTGGGCTGGGCGGGAAGGGCTCGAGCAGTCCCAGCGAGGGCTGAGCTCCCCGGGATCGCCAGGAGCCAGGACCATTCCTGCAAGTCTCCTTGGCTTGCTGGTAGTTGGGACTGACGTTTTCAGAGCAAACGGACTTGCCTTTCACATGTTGAGACACCATATTTTTTGCTGCCATGCCCTGGGGCAAAGTATCTCCTTATTAAATAGTGTTGTCAGATCCCGTTTCGTTAAGACATAAACAGACCAGCTGGAGCATGAAGACGGGCCTGGGCTCGGAGTGCCAAGTCAACTGATTCCTTTAAGCCGGGTCAGGTCGGGGTGCAGCAAAGAAGCATAACTGGTGTCGGCATGACGTTGGCCGACGATAGCCCGTCGTCCAGGTATTTTGTTTCACAGGGTTATGCAGTTGGGTCGTAAGAGGCCAGGTTGCTCACTTGGAAGAGAAAGCAAGGGATGGACAGGATGGGGAGTCAACAGCTCGCTGCCTTGCCCAGGTTTTGCTTCTGCTTTTGTAAGGAGCTGTGATTAGGTGGTAGATGCAGAAAAGCAAACTTTGGGACAGCTGGCAGAACATAATCATGTACACAGTGAAATCTGGGGCAAAGGATGCAGAATCTTCAGCCCAGAAATAATTGACTTAGCGGTCAAGGCAAAAAAAAAAAAAACATATATATAAATACACATATATCAGTTAGAAATCTGGGGGGAGGTGGAGGCAAGACTCTGTATTTTTCCTTCCTTGCTTTCAGTGCGGTGGCACCGAAATATGCTGAAAGAGCATGAAGCGCGTGGAAGGAATCAGCTGGCTCTGCACAGGCAGAAGCCAAGGTCCTAAGTGAAGGATTAACCACTCCGCAGCTCAGAGATCCAGGATCTGGAAATGGGGGATGTTCAGTTCTCCCAGTCAGCCAAGTCCGACCTGTTTGTGGCCGCTTTGCGATAGCCAAGTGTCCCGGGTTCTGCTCCCCACAGCAGTTTTGCCTTTGGGCAACCTTGAAGCAGTACTGAGAAGCGGGGCCAGGTAGGATTGCAGTGACTATTGGGTCCATGGTACAAGAGGAGTAGGAGATTTCCCCCCCATCACTGCCTTGCATTAAAATTTAGTGTCTTAAACCAAAGATTCATTGAAAAATCTATTTTCGCTGCCAGAATTCAGCTTGGGATAGGATTTTAGCCATCTCTTAAGAGTCTGCAAATGCTGAGTTTAATCACTCGGGGATCTAAGGACAGGAGAGGGGGGAAAATCCCACTTTTAGTGTTTCCCCCTAGAGTCTGCAAAGCGGGAGCACAGACCGTGGTTTGGCTGAGAGGCCAAGTAGCCCTAGATTTCGCTAGAGGGACCGAGCAGCTGGGTCTGGTCAGCGCAACGAGCCTGGACAGTGTCACGCTGAGCGTTTGAAGGGTTTCTGGTATCGCAGCCATCTCAAATTCTTCCCTCTGGCCCCGGCAGAAGTCCCCGGGCTACCCAGGCGGGCCAGACCGGTCCCGTAGTCGGCGGTGCCATGGGAGCAGCTCGCGGCAGCTCGGTGACTCAGGGCAAATTGCAAAGAAAAATGCAGCTTTGCGCAAAAAAAAACCCGCCCGGAGCCTCTGTCCGAACGCGGTCACGTTGTGGCGTGCGTGTCCCTGCTCCAGGCCTGCTTTGGTGTGAGGCCAGGGCAGCGCTTCTGGACGAGCCCGGCCCCGAGGCGCTCGTGACTAACTCTGAAACCTAACGAAGAGCGCTAGAGCGCCCGCGTTAACTCCATCTCCACCGGGAACGCGAGGCAGGAATAGAGCAAGGAAAACTTTAGCAAGCCTCTCTGGAAAAGATTGATCCGTTGCCAGTGAGACCCACTTACTGTGGGAGCCTCGTGGCGCTATTTTTAGACACTTTCCAAACGGGAGCCATATGTGTTTTCCTGCAGCATCTCTCTGCGCTGTCCACAGGCTGTTGGCTGTTGCGGCAGTGGGTGAGGAGCCAGCCCCGGGTTGGACCCGGGAGAAGCCGCTGATTTTTCAGCATTGCCTGGAGAGCGCAAAGCAAAACCCGGCCGGGCCGCGCTCATGAGTGATCCTCAGCGCCGGCCACTCTGAGCGGCTCTGCTCCCCTTATACCCCTCATTTCTGAACCCACTGGTGCCTTTTCCAAGGCCCGGCAATAAGGAAGCTCAACCGACCTGCCGCTTGGCAGCTCTGCTTATCCAAGCTGAGCGGCGGCGAGGGGAAATAAACCCCATTAGGTTTAGGCAATTATTTCCAGGCAAGGGATTAGTGCTTAGTGGAAAAGGAAATGTGGGACAGGGCTTTAAGTGACAATGCAGCAGTTTTCCCGGTCGTGGTGCCAGCGCCGACAGGGCTGGGCAGAGGCCATGGGTCACACTAAGGGTCCTTGGCCTCCCTGCCCCTGCGTCCTCAAGGTCCCGCCGGCACTGCGTGTGGGATACGATCCCTGGCTGTGCCTGGGCATCTGCCCACGCGCTGCAGGCACGGAAGGGAAGCGAAGCATCCAGAGAGGGCTCTTGAAGGCTCTCCAAAGCTGCTTAGCACTCACTCGACTCCAGGCCCTCGTAAACACTTAGGAGAGAGACCCTCTTTGTGCAAGGAGCTGCGCGAGGGAGCCGGGGGGAGGCGTCATCCAGAAGCCTCTGGAGAAGGGATGTTTATTTGCACAGGACTCTCTCCTGGGGGTCAAAGCCCTTTCGAGCTCCCTACCCATAACGAAACCTGGCTTCACGGTCTCTTCCAAGGATTTCTTTGCCCAGAGTGAGTTTTCTGCTTCTCCGGAGATGGGGGTTTCCTATGGGCTTGGACTCTCGTTACCACTTGTGAATTTTTTTAGGCTCAAGGCCAGAGGGCCCATAGAAAACCCCGCTTCAAACGGTGCACGCTGCCGCTTCCTGCCAGCCCACGTTCGTTGCCTTCGGCGCACACTTGGAAGCCGCTGCCAGAGGCAGGAGCTCTCGTCCCACCTTGGCAGTTTCGTAAGTGCTGCCTCCCAGCTCCCCGCACAGCCCAGGGATGTTCCAGCCTTGCTGCTCACGAGGCGCTTTCGGCCTCTCTGCCCAAGCCGGAACGTGGCAGGGACGGAGCCCTGGGCTCCACCGAGCCCTTGAGCAAGAAGAAAACATCCGTGCTGAGCTCCAGGCCTCCTGATTGTGGCCTGGGAGCAGCACAAAAATGCAAAGGAGCTTCCAAAGCATCACATGCCTCCACGGATCCACGCAGGCGTCCTGCAAGCAGGAACGCCGGCCAGGAAGAGCAGCTCTGCCAGGGCTCGCGGGCCGGGAGCAGCTGAGCTGAGGGGAGCTGGTGTTAAACCGCGGCACCACGGGAATTAACCCCGGGGCTCCGCAGAGCCCCCAGAGCAGAGCTGTCCCCGTGCGCGTCCCACCTCAGGGCACAGTGGGTGCCCAAGGCAGCCGCGTGCTTCCTGAGTGCCTGTGGCAGCTTCGCACGGGGCCATATGGCCCCTCAGCCGCCCTGTGGCATCAGCTGGCAACTCGGAGAATCCTGCGGGGCGGCTGCTTTGTTGCTAACACAGAAGGGGAACGTCCACCTGCAGAAAGGGAGGCAGCCTGGGGACTGGGAGCTCCTAGATGGGGCCCCGCCAAGACGGCCATCCCGGCAGCATGAGGTGCTTGGTGGTGCCCGTGCCAGGGGCGAAGTGTCCCCTTGGCACCGGTGGGACTCAGCGTCCCCTCTCTCTTGGTGCCAGGGGACTTCTCTGCCCTTGGGCCGCCAAGGCACGCCCTGGGCCTGAAGCAGCGTTTCCTCCCCAGAAGGCGAATATGGGAGGAAGAGCGAGGATGGCCGCGGCAGAGCAGGAGCCGGGGGGCTGCGCACGCAACAAACCCGGGGGTTGTTTTTCTGGCGTGAAGGGTCCTGCTCGGCAAAGTGCAAAAAAAAAAAAGGGAGAAAAAAAAGGGGAATCGAGGCCCTTTGCTCAGCGGAGATCTGAACTCGGGCGCCGTCCAAGCAGCTGTGAGTGCTACAAGGGGAGCTTCTGTGTCGGGAGGCAATGAGGCTGCGAAAACCCACGGTGTTGCCTGCCAGGATGCGCTCTGGCCGCCTGCCCTTTTGCTTTCATGAACTGTGCTCTTCCTCCCCTCCCTCATCACCCCACGGAACGGAGAAAGCCTTGGGATTTTTGGTTTGTTTATTTGTTTTCCCCCTTTTGCTCCCGCTTTGGAAACGGAAACTCGCTGCCCCTGGAGCGCCCAGGCTGGTGCTGTAGGCAGTCAGGGGATGCCGACTCCTGCGTTGCTCCTGGTTCTCATCCCTCTCCCTGCCCCGTCTCCTTGCGTGGCTCTTCAGACCCTGCCGCCCTGGGATCTCCTCTCCCTGCCTCGGATGACTCCTCTTGGCCTACTCCGGATGTCCTCACTGCTCTGGATGTCCATCTTTGGTGGATTCTATCCTGAGTGGGCTCCAGGAGCTCCTCAAAGGCCCAATCCTGGAGGTGGCAGTGCCACCTCTCTTCTCTCCAGAAGAGAGATCCCGCAGGGCCTCGGCTGCAGCGTATCTGTGTTCACCTCTCCGGATCCTCTGCGGTGCCTTGGAGCACACGTGGGGTTCGGAAGCCGTCGCAGCAGCCTGGTGGCAACCCCAGCCCATGGCCACGTCTGAACCAGAGCGTCCGCTGAGGGACGCTGAGGGAGCTTCGCAATGGGAAGTGGGAATGAGTTAAGCGTCCTACCCACTGTGGAGCAGCTCCGGGACCCCGCTTGCTTGGAGCTGCCTGTGGGAAGAGCTGCACCTGGGCTGCTAAACAGGCGCTTCCCCGGAGCCCCATTTAGTCGTACGCTCCCGCGGGCTTTGGAGGCGCTGCCTGTGCTTTCCTCTCCCCTGCTCTCCATGCGATGTCTCGGCTCATTAGTCGCCAGGGAGCGAGCAGCAGCGTGGGAGAGGCAAACAGTGCCGGCTTTGCCGGCTCCCTGGCAGGGGATCTCGCGCAGGATTGTCCCCCGTGGCCGGGCTGGGCTGGAAGCCTCCAGGCAGAGCTGAGCGCATTTTGTATCCTGCTACTCTCACCAAGGTTTTCCAGCCCTGGCTGCCCTGGAGCATCTCCCAGCCCTTCGCTCTCAGCTGGGGATGGTGCGGAGCCCATTGCAGGCCCAGGAGGCAGGCATGCTGCTGCCGCAGCAATTCCAAGGATACTCCAGCATTTCCTGGAGCCGCTGGTGGCGGGAGGTCTCCCACCGAGGCCGCAGCCACTCGAGGGCAGGTGCCCGGCAGCACGTGCTGCAGGAACACGTCAGGCATCTCGGCGCCACACGTGGGTGTGCTTATTTGGCTAAGCCCCTGCAAGGAGTGCGGCGTGCAGCCGGGCATCTCGGGATTCGCTCACGGATACCTCATCTTCTCGCTTAGAATCGCTCTAGCGCCTGGCCTGCATCTCCCGCCTCCTGCTGCTCCTCTGGTCCCTTCCCCCAAAGTCCCATGTGGATTAATGCTGCTGATGGGGCTGGCAGTGCAGCGGTGCGGTCCCGCAGCCCGCCGGCGGGTACTCGAGCGCTCCCGGCGCTGCCATTGATGGGATTAGACCTTAACTGAGATTGGAAGCAGCCCCTCCGCCCGGGCTTCCGTGGCAGGGTGCAATGGCTCGTGCAGCGGCTGGGCGGCCCGTGGGGAGAAGGCGCCTCTTGATGTGGGAACAGTGATGGGAAAGCAAAGCTTTCCTCGCTGCTGAGCGCGTGAGAAATTGTGATGATGGGGTGAGTGCTCTAAAACTGGGGAAATGCCCATGTGCTGGGGTGAGTGAGAAAAGGAGCCTGCAGGCAGTGTCTCGCCGGCGAGGCTCCGGTGCCCAGAGGGTGCTGGGGCACAAGGGCCCTGCGCTGTGCATGCATCCTGAGCGAGGGGCTGAGCGCGCCGGCCTGTCCCAAGCGAGCACGTTCCAACCTCTCCTTTGCCGGCCAGGGATCTCGTAGATGCGGCCGGAGGCTACGGAGTTGGGCCGGGAGAGGAGGAGGAGGAGGATGGGGCCCATTTGGAGTTGGACGGTGCTGAAGCCAAGCAAGGTAGAGCGGCACGGTGCTGCCCCCGAGTTGCGCAGGGGCAGCGGGTAGGACATCCGACCGTCCTGCCCGTGCCCACAGCTCGCCAGGCACAGAGCAAGTGCCCTTCAGCTCTGACCCGTGCAGTGGGGACGGCTCCCGCTGCACTCCGAGCTGTGCACGCGCGCCTGCATCAGCCTCTCTTGGCTCTTGTCAGAGCTTGGAGCCAGCTCCTTTAACCTATTTTATTTGCAATGAAAAGAAATGATAGGGGTGGAAATAAGACGCTTGTCAGTTTTCCTGAAAATTAGGCCACAGCTGTCAGCCTGCAAGGGAAGTGTACGTCTCAAAGGAAGGAGCTTCTGAGAGCTGCTCTTGCTTTACGCATCTCCCATCCCCCTGCCCTTCTTCCCCTTAAAAATAGACGGAGGTTGCGTGCCTGCACGTGGAAGGAGGAGCGGCTCGTAGCAGCGCCTTGCATGGCGGAGCCGTTGCCGCATGCAGGACTGCTTCGGGGTCCCCTTGGGCTCAGGCAGGCGCTGCAGGGAGCTCGGTTGCACATGAGTCACTGGTGGGACCTGGGAAGGTGGTTTCTTCCAGGGTTTCTGCTCCTCCAGGCACGTGCTGGGGCAGCTGGTTTCAGCCTGGTAGGCACGTGCATCTGCACCAGCTCCTCTGCCCCTGCCTTGAACCCTGGCCTCACCATGGCGAGCGCTGCAAGTGCTGTAGCCCTCCCCCTGGCTCAGCTGCCACTAAAGGTGACAGCAGCCTGGCAGGGCAACGAGGTTTCCCTGACCCGGGGGGATGCCACCAGTCGCTGTTGGGACCTGCTATTGCTTTTTCTCCCCTTAGTGACTGCCCAGCACTTCTATGAGTGTGAGATGTGACATCCCACCCTCTGCCTTGGGAGTGAATTCCGCGGCTTGGTTTGCTGTCAGGTAGCTGCTCGGTTGGGAATTCGGAGGGCGTCTGTGGCTTTTGTTCTCCGGGAGGATCCGAAGGGCCTGTTTGCCAGTGAGGCTGCTCTGGATGCTGCTGCAGCCGCTCAGCCGAGGGCCCGGCATGGCTCCCCGCACTGAGCGCGTCCCCGGCTCGCTGCAGGGCTCCCGTTGGGAGGATGAGTGTGTCTGTGGGCTCAGCCTTGGCACCGCCATCACACTGGTCTGTGCTACAGCTGTCCTTGGGGTGCAGCGGGGTCTGGGGCTGAGCGGGCCATTGAGTTTCCACATTTAGGTGTGTTTTAGCTTCCATCTGAGAGGATATTAGCCAGGATCATCTGGCCTCGTGTCGCTGATGAAATCCTTTCTTCTCCTCAGTAGAGTGCCGTTTCCCCCCGCTTCTGCCCAGAGCTGTGGCTGTTTTGCCCGTAACACAAGAAATGGAAGGTCTCTGCTCTGTAAAATAAGGATGGTCTCTTGGAAGGGCGCTCTATTAGTGAAAAACTAGGCATGAGCTTGGGACTCCCTGTGTTGCCGCTGCTCCTTGCAGAAATACTCCCACAAAGGCTTTCGCCAGCACCCCGAGAGCTCCTAGGCCAGTGCTTGGCTTTGCCCCCTCAGTACCTTGAGCTCCTTCCAGTCCTCAAGATCAGAGGAGGCCGCGCGATCCCCGCGCGCTTGGTGCGTAGCAGGACGGGCCCAGGCGCGTGGGCTGCCTCTGGCAGCGAGGCCGCGCTGCCGTCCCGCGCTGCTGTCCCGCGCTGCTGCCGATGTCCTCGAGCAGGGCCACGTGGCTCTGCGCCGCAGTCCCACAGGTGCCACTGGGAAGGCTTTTTTGGGAACGGGGCACTCTTCAGGGAGCTCGGCATGAAGACGCCGCAAAGTAGAGCGCCTCGCGGAAGCTATTTCGGTGGTAACCTTAATCCCCCCTCTCCTGCGTGCGGAGGATTCAGGGCAGCCGCGCGGCTGCCGCTCGAGCTGACCTCTCCCTCTCCTCAGAGGTGCCTCTGTAGGGCCCGTTCTGCTGCAGCTGCTCCTTGGAGCGAGCTGAAGCGAAGCAGGTCTGAGCACGGCTCTGCCCGTGCCCTTTGCCGGCTGCCGGAGCGTGATCTGAGCCCTGCGGAGCCGTCGCCGGGGGAGCACACAGGCACAAGCACGTTACGCGTGCAGGGAGGCCGGCTTTAGCCTGCTCTCCGCAGGAAACGAGGATTATGTAATCGCACTGTGGGATTCTTCATCCTTCTCCTTTCTACGAGTAACTCTCGACTGTGCTGGTTCCCATCAGGCCTGACAACTGGGAGCATCTGAGGGCCTCGGCTTCTCCAAGTGTCATGAACGGTTTAAGATAGAAGCCCAGGGGCAGCCCCGCTGCAGGGCTGCGCTCTCGTCGCCTCTGTGGGATCCCTGGTCCCAGGCCATGGGCTGACAGCAGGGAAAGGCTTCCTGCCCCCATCTTTCTTTAAGGCTTAAGGTAGTGGTAGGGACGCTTCCAGGTATCCCCAGAATACACAGGAAACAAGGGACTGCAGTGCCCGGGCGAGGGCCCACGTGGCAGTGAGGGAGCAAGGCGGCACCTCCGCGGGGTCTGGGAACAGTCGGCCGTGTGGCCTTTTCTGCCCGCAGGAGCAGAGCTTTGGCTGCCGCAGGGTGTTCGCGGAGGCGAGGAGCCGCCGGGCTCCTCCTGGGGATCTCCATCTGCTGCTCCCCGCTGCGCTCCGGGCTGCCAGGGATCCCTGCAGAGCACGCCGCGGCGGAGGCGCGTTTGCCGCTTGTCATGTTAATGGCTTCTCCAGAGCAGACACTCCGTGGGAGGGTTCTCTTGTTTGCGCTGAAACACTCAGCACCTTCCCCTTCGCGAGCGAGACCGTCTCCCAGGTTGTCTGGGGCTGCTCAGGAGCAGGTGTGCGGGCAAAGCAGATCCTGCTCCCGGGCTGCTGGCGCTCCGGCCGGCCTGGAAGCACCCAGAGGGCCCCGGGGGAAAGCAGGCTGGGTCCGTGCCCGTGGCTGCGTTACCCATTCAGCAGCGGGTGCTCCACACCACGCACAGCCTTGCGTGACACCGTGCGCGGTGGGCAGTGGTGGGCAGCGAGCGGGCAGCGCCGCGGGGAAGGGAGTTCGGCCTTTCTGAGCCAAGCTCAACACTCGCACCGTAAACCAGGTCTGCCAAAAACGCACTTGCTGCTCCTGTTGATCAGCTTGCTTTGATCCAACGCTCTTGTTCCTAGCTGACCTGACATCTCAGAGAACTAGGCTTAAGCTGTGAGAAGCACAAGGGCTTCAACGTCAGGACATCAAGAAGCCCAAAAAATGCACCAGGGAGGAAGGAGCTGGCATGAGCCCTGCTCCTACCCATGTTGTCTTCCTGGTGCTGCCTGGGACTCGAGCAAGCAGCGCGGTCACCCAGGGAGAGCTTCCAGCTCCAGAATGGCCCTGCTGAAGGACTTGCTGATGTTCCGAGGGTCCAGATGCCGTTCAGCAGGCAGGAGCTCCCCATGCAACCCCTTGTGGAGTTTCCCTCCTCCCCTCCGTGCCATGCATGGTGCCTGTGGGTGCAGCTCACACATCTGCACACCGCTCCCGGACCAGCATTGGGCTCAGCGGGCCGCGCTCAGCCCCAGGAGGCACCGGCACCTGGGGCCTGTTTGGGGCCAGGGCTCTTGTTTGGATGCAGATTGGCACTGAGAGAGGGAAGCGGGGAGGCCGAGAGCCCCCTCCACACAGCCCTGCCCCTGCAGAAGGAGACCCCGTTCTGCAGAACTTCTTTCAAAGTGCTTCGGAATCCCTTGCATTAAACTATGAATTTTTTAAAGCACGAGCTGCCACCGTCGCCATGGTTTCCGTGGCCCTGAGGCACACACTTCCCAGCCCCGATTCTGGAAAAAACGGAGGGCTGGGAGTTATTTTTTTCCACCACGGTAGGGAAGGAAGGGGGGAATTGCATCCTCCCTGCATTGCTGCTCTCCTCTTCTTCTCCCCTCCCCTGCCCGGCCTAATTTTATCTGGGCTCTGAAGGCTGCTTCCTCTGCAAATTCCTAACGGATCCCAGCTGTTGAGGCAGCCACGGATGCTGTTTTCCTGGCAGGATGGCGTGGGGGGGACCCGGAGCTGCTGTGCTTGGCGCTGGGCGCCTGGCTCAGTCTGGGGCAGCTCGGCAAGGAAAGGAAGGGCAGGAGGGCCAGGAAGGGTGGCGAGAAGGGAGAGAAGAGCAGGAAAGGGGAGCACCGGAAGACGAGGGTGGGGGAGGAAGCACAGCAGGGCAGTGCCCTCTCCGCGCGGGAGCCTTCCTCGCTGGAGCCTTCCTCGCGGAGCCCGGGCAGGCAGCAGCTGGGGCGTCTCCGGCCACTGTTGCTTAAAGTGGGGCGAGAAATGGTGCTGTCCTTATATATGGTGCTAATAAAAGCAATTCGGGAGCCCCAGGGGCCGAGGCAGTTAACGCGTCTCTCGCAGACGTGTTTGGATTAGCCCCGTTTCCAGGCGCTGCGCTGGCCGGGAGGGGAGTCGGGTCCTGTCCTTAATTGGAGATGCGGCTCTGCTCCGGCCCTGGGAGCCGCTCGGCAGCGGCAGGGGGCCTGGGGTGGAGGTGGCTCCGGTGGCCATGGGCTCCCCGGGACGCGTGGGGCCTCCTCGCTGCCCCTGGGCCGGTAGCTCCAACCTGAAGTCATCCTTGCTTCTGGCATGCCGTCCCCCAGCTCCCTTCCCTTTGCCTGGGCTTTCTGCCTGTCTCCTGCCACCCTCAAGCCCGTTTGTTTCATCCATCCTATTCCTTCTTCGAGGAAGCATCTGGGAAGCTGCACTTGGTGTCAGCCAACGCTGGCCCATGCAGCAGCGCGTGGTGTCCCCCGAAGTGCTGGCCAGGTGCCCTCAGGCCTCCATGGCGCTGTGTGCCAGGAGACATCCTCTGTTCCAGGGTCCAGGCTGTAGCTGTCATCCCCTGAACGTTGAGGGTTGAGTGTGAGTTCTTCACGGGGACAAGCTCGTCTGGATTGCACACGCGGCGTGTGAAAGCGCAAGCAACACAAGGGACATCCCGGGCACGTTGCTTCCTGGAGGCTCTCGATCCACCCTTGCCCGGTGTTCATGGGGCGGTGGTGACATAGCGCTGTCCCCGGGCTCCCTATTCCAATCGATGGGAATTGGTTGCAGTCGGCTTGGCAGCCCGGAGGCCTGGTGAGCTCCGGATCAGCATGGTGGTGCCTGCGCCGGGCGCGCTGCAGCCCGCGGAGCTGCCACCAGCGGGTGTGGGAGCAGAGTGGCTCGGCGGGCACCGTGGGCTGCGGTGGGGACGCTGCGGTGGGAGAGCAGAGCCCGCAGGCCGGAGCTTGTGCGTGTGGCTCCCGTGCCCAGGGCCTCCTCCCTGGCAGCCCCAGCAGCATCCTGAGGCCTGCACCGTGAATGGGCTCCGGAGCGCAGTTTCTCCAGAGCGGCTGTGTGGCCGGGTTGCTTTGGGTGTCCTCGCGGCCGTGTGCCCGCGGGTGGCACGTCGGAGCACCACGGGATCTGTGCTCGCTACCTTTCGGGGCGGGTTATCCAGCACCGCACATGACAGCACCCAGCTCACGTCCCTAGCGGGGACCCGCTCTTGCTGGTCCTGCTCCTTTCAGAAGAGACTGGGGGGCGAGAGTGCTCCTTGGCGCCGCAGAGCCTGCGCGGGTCCCGGGCCAAAGAACGGCCTCCTCTTGCGGCCCCCAGCTGTCCCGGCAATGGCCCCTGGCTGCGCTCAGCTGCTGCCCCGCGGCGGCGGCACTGGCCCCGCGGGGCAGCAGGGCAGCCCCGGCCCTCGTACCCCGGCAGCACCTGTCCCCCCACGCCGGCCACGTTCTCCTCGTGCCGGGAGCAGCACCGACACGTGATCCCGGCTCCGCCGCAGCTGCCCGCAGCCATCACGGGGCCGCAGCTGCCGCGGGACGAGGGGCGCTGGGCCCGCGCGGCTCCATCCCCTGCGGCTCCCATTAGACAGAACGTAGAACCGGGCATGGCATGGGGCGGGGGTGACGCTCGGAGAAGGTTGCACGAGGAACATTCGGAACTGGCAGTTTCAGGCTGAGGTTACCCGGCTGTGCCTGGGCAGGCTCTTCCTTCCAGAGCTTTTAATTTGTTAATTCCTCCCCAGGCCGGGCGCCTCTCCCACCTCCCCACCGCGACTCAGGCACGAGGGGCAGGAGGAAAGAGGCCGTAGAGCAAAGGTGGGTCCCGGGCCGGGGGTCTGCAGCTGCTGCTCTCATGCATGGTGGTTTCCCAATGCCACCAAGAGCAGGGGGGGAACAGAAAAAAAAAAATCCTTCCTCCCTAATCAAAACCAGGCCTGAAATTAGAAAGCGGTTTGTATTCAGCGGCCTGCTTGCTGGGAACAAGGCATTAGCCAGCAAAATGTCAGGGCTGCTATTTATGGAAAATGATTCCTCATTTTTGATCAAGGGGCGGCGGAGGTGGGGGGGGAGCGAAACGGGGGCTGGACCAGAATATTTTCCTTAAAATGCCTGCTCGGGAGCGTAGGCGGGCGAGGGCAGCTCTGGAGGTCACCGAAGTTCCTTCGAAACTGCCTCTCTTGCGGAGCGCTTCCCAGAAAGCTTTTTTCCAGCGGGATTCTTGCTTGGCTTTGAGTTGCTGCAGAGCTCCCGTGCCTGGAAGTTATAAAAAATGGTTCCCGCGGCCTCATCCTCACTTGCACATCCGCGGGGTCCCCTTTGGCAGCGCGGACCAGAGGGACAACGTCCCTGCACGGCCAAGGCAACAAGACCAGGAGGGGGACGGTTGAAGTCTGAGCTTCCTCCAAGGACTTGACTGGGCGTCCCCATCCCGTTCCCGTCCCAGCCGGCTGCACCGGAGCGAGGCGAGGGCTTGGGGCAGCGCTCCGAGCACAGCGGTTTATGTAAGAGTGACTGGGATAAATGAGCCGCTTCCTGGCTCCGTTTTAGCACGGTCCCTAACGAGCGCGGGGCTCGTTGCATAACGCCCCGCGCAGAGCACCCCATTGTGGGGCAGCTCTTGTGGCCGCCGGCCTCCGTCGCCCTCGCGACGAGGACTCATTACAGCCCGGCCCCCATGGACGATGCTCCCGGGTGGTCCCTGCATGGGGGGGAGCGTGGGATGCCCCATCCGAGACTCCGGCGGTGCTGGCGAAAGCTGCAGGGAGCCAGCAGCTTTCCCAGGAGCAGAATGGCCCATAAGCTGGTGGAGCAGGCGATGCCTCCGGTGCACATGGAACATCCCAGGTTTCGGAGACGGGATCCAGAGATGGCCGCACTCAGGAGTGTGCGGAGGCCTGGAAGTTCTTCTCATCCCAGGCTCTTCCCCTTTGCCGTATCCCGCTAAGGAGAAGCCCGGAGCCTTCTCCGTCGGGGCGCAGCAAAGCTGGGGTGCCGGGAGAGCTGGATCTGCTTCCCTGGCTCCGTTGCTGACAGGCCCCAAGGGCTGCGCCCGCCATGGGCAGCGGTTCAGGTATCCTCAGACAAACCGCGCCAGAACGCGGGAGCCACGGCGGGGAAAAACAGGAAATGAGAAAATCCAAACAAGCACTGAGAAAAAATCTGGGTTTCGGTTTCTGGCCGAAGACTTTTCAATCTCAGAGGATGCCTCCGTTTCTGCAGCGGAGAGTTCTCACGCGAGTGGCGCGGTGGTCAGCAAAAATGGCAAGCGAGTGTGGCGAGTAATGGCCAAAAAAGGACCCGGCAGAGCAGGAAGCACCGCAGCACAGGGACTGCTTCGAGGCCTGGGTCTGCGTTAGGCAAAAGGGGGCAGAGGGGTGACATTAGAGGGAACTGAAGGCCTTGTGGTGGCCTTGAGGGAACAAAAGTGCCTTTCAGCGGATCTGGGAGGCAGCAAATGAGGCGTGTTCAAAGCAGAGGCATCTTCCAGGTTCATCGGTTTGGACTCCGGAGCTCCTCGTCACGGGATTTCATGAGACCGGAGTGTGGAGGCGTTCAAAGAGCAGGCAGGCACCATGCCGGGAGGAAGGGGGTGTCCACGTAGCCATTGGGTCCGGAGGTCCCAGATCGCTGGGGCTGGCAGGGAGCATTCCCAAGGGGCTGCTCTAGGTTGCACTCGCTGCTCGGTCCCTACGCCCTCGCAGTGTCAGAGGGATACTGGCCTCAATGCACCTTCAAATTTCGTCCAGTGGCAATTAGTAAGGGACACAGTTCCTCTTTTGCCCATGTCCTAACTAGAATATTTGTGCTCTATAAATACAGAACAGATCCTGCCCTGTAACAGCTGAGCTCTGATGCCAACGTACGAGTTTTTCCAATCTCCGAAGTCCCCATGTTTAGCATGCATGAACCTTACTGCCGGATGTGTGGTCTCTGCTTCTCAACTGCACTAAATAACCATCCCCCCATCTTTTCTTTTTTATTCTCTGTAATCCACAGGCAGCTCTGTCTGCTTCTGAACGCAGAAAACATCTTCCACTCCATGGCAGACATACTGCTCCGCGAGGAGGACCTCAAGTTTGCCTCTACCATGGTCCATACGCTGAACACCATCCTGCTGACGTCCTCCGAGCTTTTCCAGCTGAGGAATCAACTGAAGGACCTGAAGACCCAGGTGTGTGGAGGGGGACTGCTCCTCGTGAGGGTGGCAGTGACCTGGAAGCAGCCTGGGACTGCATTTTGCTGCTCGGTCCCTGACTGATCCCACCAGCTCGCCTTGGGCTGTCTCCTTCCTGCTCTCTTTCTTCAGGAGGAAAAGGGGAATTTCGAATGAGGATGCGAGTGTGCAGTAGTTCAGACTCACTCTTCCTGGACCTGACCCCCGCGTTTCCCTGGGCTGTTTTTTTCAGAGGAAGTCGGGGCAAGGGCCTCTTCTGGCTGAGTTTCTGGTCTGCACTTCGGTAGGCAGCTGAGGCTTCCCGTGCCACAGGGCCCGGTGCGGATGCCATCCGCATGCCGAGCATCCGTCCCCCGGGAGCTGAAGGAAGGGTTTTCTCTGCCGCTGCTGAAGGCGTGAGCTTGGCTCTCCACCCTGCTCGGAAACAGAACTAGCCACATTTCTTGGATCAACACTTATCTAATGCTTTCTTAAAAAACGCTGGCTCTGGAGATGCCAAGCCTGCCCAGCAGTACATTCCTGTGCTCCATCAGCCACTCTCCCAGAGCCTTCTCCTGAATGTGAAACCTAATCCTTGATAATCCGCAACCCTGAAATACTCAGTTTCCAGTGCCATCCTCTCCAGGGTAGGCTGCAGCAACTGGGGTCAGAGCCTCGGGAGACGAAAGGCCACGTTACTGCAGGAGCAGAGCACGGACGGGCTGTTGGATGTTTCATCTGGGCTTTGTTTTGAGTGTTCCTTGCTTTCCTCTGCTTTTTCTGTGTGCTGCAGCTCTTCCAAATGAAGCAATGTCTTCTTCCTTCCTTCAGGAGCAGCTTCCTGGTCCCTTTTTGTCCTGAACTGTAGCAGTGTTTCCAAGTTCCTTTGCAGGGACAGAATAGCTCCATTTTACAGACAGGAAACTGAGGCGGGGAGGTGACTTGCCTGAAGCTGGTTAGCAACCAAGTTGGGCTGCCGTTCCCCAGAGTCCTGGTCCAACTCTTGGCCGAGATGCAGGGTCTGTGACTGCAGTGAGAGCCAGTGCACAGTGACGCTCTCCAAGGAGCCCCAGGGGCGGCAGGTAGTGGCCTCAGGCAAGGAGGATGGGTTGAGGGGCCCTAGGAGGCCACGTCCAATGCTGCTTCCCTCTACGCGAGCCGTCCCGGTGCGCCGGGACGCCTGTCACAAAGTGCTCGTGTTCTCGCAGCTCCTGCACGGCCACCCGAGCCCGTGAGCAGCTGCCACCTCCGTCCCGTGCCCCACAACACGCTCACTAGGAGACAGGTGACGGCAGGCGAGTTCCCCACCAGGCCGCTGGCCCCTCAGCTGTTCCTGCCTGGAAAACACTCCCAGAGCAGCTGCCCAGCGCTGGGGTCCAGTGCAAGGCAGGGAGAGGGAGAAGGATTTTCCTGGTAGGTACCGCATGCCTTTAGCTGACGGCCAGCGATTGCCGCGGTCTCACGTCTTGCCTAACCGCAGTCCTCCAGCCTGCTGCCCTGGTGGCCCTGCGGGGTTTGCTGACTGCTCCTTCGGGCCCACCAGGCAGGGATTATGTCCCCAGATGAGTCTGGCAGGCCACATCTGGGAGCTGTGTCGCTGTCTTACACCTAAAATCGAGTCAAAACAGTGCTGCTTGGCTTCTCGGAGCTCTGATGCAGAGCTGCGAGGTGTCCCCAGGAGCAGATTCACCAGCAGACGTGTCCAGCCACCCTCCCCTGCGCACACTCGCCACCACGCTCCTATCTGCTGGTTTACCAGCACGTGTCCAGGCGCAGCAGCTGCCACAAGGCCAGTCAGGAATATGAAGGCAAATGTGGCCCTGGGCTGTGGTCGGCTTGTGCATGCCTGCCCGAATGCCCTGATGTCTAGAAACGTCCTGCCGTGTCTCAGCAGGGTTGGGACTGCGGCTGGGCTGGTGGCCTCGGTGGGCGCTGGGCCCCGTGACTCCCTGCGCACCAGCATGCCCTGCTGCAGCTCACGGCCTGACCCTGTTGCTTCCTCTTTCCCCAGGAGAGCCGCAACCTGTTCTGCTGCCTGTACCGTTCCTGGTGTCACAACCCTGTAACAACCGTGTCCCTGTGTTTCCTTACCCAAAACTACAAGCACGCCTATGACCTCATCCAGAAGTTGTATCCTTTGCGGGGGGTTCTGCGGAGCACTGGCGAGGAGGAGGACGGGCTGAGGCTGAAGGGAGCCTGTAGACCACCACGATGAGCCCGTACCCAGCACGGGCTGCAGCCCGCGGCTCCCCAGGCCAGAGCAGTCACAGGCTTGTCACTGTGGACAGGGGCTGCAGGTGAGGATGCCTCCAGTGCGCTGGCTCGGGAGCTGCCCCCTTGTGAAGGGTCACAGTCCTGTTGTGATGGCCACGCAGGGCCCCAAGCTATCCTGACAGCCCTGCTGACCCCTCATGCCACTGGGCTGGCTAGCAGTTTCCCACGGGGCTGGCCCAGCCCTGCTGCCTCTCGCCTGCCGCCCCCTTGCAGCCCATCATTACCAGGGTGCGTCCCTCCGCCAGCAGCCTGATGACAGGACGGGACAGCATTTCCCAGCCACGGGCCAGATCTCCTTCTCTGCCGCTGGCTTTGTGGTGTAAAACAAGAGGAAAGCGTGTGCTGGCTGAGTGCTGGCCTTTACTACCCAGGAAGAGCAACCGAGGGGAGGCTGCTCAGCACCTCCTTCCTCGCAGGAACGTGGGGACTTCGGGCCTCCTGGACCTGTAATGCATGTGGAGGACACGGTTTCTTTCCTTCTTTTCCCCCTGGCTGCGTTTCCTTAAATGCCCCGTCCTCAATGCACGTCTCGGCGGCACCCCACAGGTCTCTGGGGATCTCCCCAGAGCTGCGCTTGGGCTTCCCACGACTGCCGCAGGAAGGAAAGGTGTGATCCCTGGATCCCCGCCACTTCCCGACGAAATCCTGGCTCCTTGCCCTCCAGCCGGGGTGCGACCTCAGGCACCGGAGGTTCTGCCCTCAGTGCCTTTCCGGAGCGCGTCGTTGCCGCGCGAACGCGAGAGGAAGCGGCGCCCGGAGCCGCGCTGGCCTGGTGCGCTTCCCGCGCCGCTCCACTGACATCACCCTTGATGCGCAGCCTAATGATTATTTTCGTGTGCCAGCAAAATCTGAGCCTCCCTAAGCAAATTTCCATACAAAGAACCGTAATAGCGCTCTCAGCTCCCTCTCCCAACGTCCGCTGGTATTTATCTTGGGGGACAGGAGTGCTCTGCATCAGTTTGGTGCTGTCCACACGGGCCACTGGCCTAAAAGCTAGCGCATTCCCTCGCTTTTTCCCTCTGCCACAGCGATCTAGGAGGCTCAGGCGCTGCAAAAGGGCTTGAAGGGCGGCCTTTCCTTCTTCTCCCTCTGACTGTCACATTTCCTCCCATCTGCAGGCCACCCTGCAGACCTCCCAGCCCCGAGCTGGCCATGCTGCTCGCTGCTGCAGGCGGCTCCTTTGCTGCACTGCCTCCACACAAGCCCTGCATTCCTGCGTGTTTGCTCCCACCTGGAGCTGCACATGCAAGGGAGGCTTTGGAAGAACTGTCCCCTCGGGCTCAGGGGAACATTGGCCTGAATAATAAGCGAGAGATTAAGCCGCGGTGATGGAGCCCCTGCACAAATCAGCTCCAGGCACGTGACTAAGCCGCTTCCCACCCACCCGCGTGCAGGGCAGTGGCAGGACTGCACTTGGGGACCGCATTTGGGGACCGCCAGCAGCCGGGGCAGCTCGGGGACGGGGCTCACCAGGTGTGAAATGCCACTGTACTCCAAGGTCGCATCCTTAACAGCCACATGCAGCGGGGACCTGGAGGTCACCGTGGATTTCCTCACCGAGGTGGACAAGCTGGTGCAGCTCATCGAGTGCCCCATATTCACATGTAAGGCTCTACACAGCCGTTCCTTTGGAGCGGCCATCAGGCTGGCGAGCGCGCGCAGCACGTTCGCTTGCTGGGTCACCCCAGCATGTCCCCCGCCCCGCTCCTTCATCGCAAGTGGCAGCGCTACGCAAATAAATAGAGCAGAAGTTATGAGACTTTTTGCTGTGAGCTGTGCCGGGGCCTCGTCGAGCGCTGCCCGTGAGCGGCGGGCGCGCTGGTTGGCTGCGCAGGAGGCAGCTTGCCCCCAGTATATAGGTTAACAGAGCGAGCAGCGTTGGCACAGAACAAAAGGATGGGAAAGGACAGGGGGAGTCTGGGCCAGGCGGCACATCGCCGCTGGTGCATGTGTAGGACATCAGCTGGAGGAAGCCACTCGAGGCACCGCGACGTAAATACCTTGGCAATTCTGTAGTGCTGGCGTTGCAAGATGCCTTCTCTTCAAAGGGGGCCGCTCTTCTGCATATGGAGTGAGCCCTAAAAAAAAATGGAAGTGTAACACGGCCTCCCAGTCCTCCATGAGCAGCCGGTGCAGGCTGAGGACTTGGGGACATGGAGAGCGATCCCACCTGCCGACTGGGTCCTGGAGCTGCCTCTCCCTCAAGGCCGTGAGGTGGACTGGACATTGAGGACATCTAAACATTTCCCATGAAGAGGACTATATAGCTCCAGGGCTGAAAAGTGTTTGGGGGAGGAGGACTAGAGTAGATGGACAGTGGAGCCGTGGCCTGGTTCTTGGTCATGTTTCCTCCCAGGGTATTAGCAGACAGGGAAAGCTCTGTGCTCTTAGGTGTCAGATCAGCCTTAGCAACATGGAGTCCATCTGACCAGCCCATGATGTAGCAGAGGCAATAGAGTCGCTTGTTCTCTGTCCCCTTTCCCACCTCTGATGATGGTGGCATCATTAGGGAGGGCTCCAACACTGCACACCGCAGCTAGATGTGCAGGAGCGAGGCGTCATGGTAGCATCAGCCCTCTGGAAGTGCTGGGATGCCATCGCAGGGCGCCGTTTTTCTATGTGTCATCCCCATGCTGACTTTCCCCCGTGTGCATCATCCAAGCATCTGTTCCCCTCCCGACTCAAGGGGTTGAGTCACGGTGCCGGTTTCCACAGCTCTGGGCTATCCCTGGGAGGCTCCCGCTCACCTCAGTGTCCAAGTGGTGCCATCTCTGCCTAAGAGACAGCAATGTTCCTCCAGAGCAGCCTGCCTGGGCATGAGCCCTCTTGCAGAGCGGCACCAGAGGAGCTAATAACAAGCGGGCACTCAGGTGGGCCCTGGTGATGGAGGGCTTGGTGCAGCTTCCCGTGGGGCTGCAGCGCTCAAACCGTGCACAGCGCAGCCTTCCAGGCTGGCCTTGCTGTCCCCGGCGCAGCAGGACACTGAGCCCAGCCACGCGGCCGCGATGGGCAGCATCACAGTGTGATGTGGGGCTGGGTGCTTGTCCCCAAGGTAGGGCTGGCATCTCACCTTCCCGACGGCCGTCCCTAAGCTGCCAGCAGGGCCACGCTCGCGAGCCTAAGCTTTACATTTGTGCAGCAGCTGAACGGTGGCTCCTTTGCTCTAGGAAGCTCTGGGGCGCGATCAAGAAGACTGCTGTGTCTGTGGGCCAGCAGGTGCTGGAGGCTGTGTCAGATAGCCAGGATGGGGGCTCAGGGCTAGGCATGTGGACAGAGGCAGCATGTGCCCCAGCCGGAGGGCCAGCACACAACGGGTGTGGGGTTTTGTATCGCACAGAGATGCCCCATGTAGTGTTTGATTGTCAGGGTCCTTGCCGGCCCTCAGGCCCCTGGGCAGCTGGTGAAGCCCTGGGTGTCTTCTCCCTGCATCCGTGGCCAGGCAGGAGATGCAAGCTTGTTCCTGGCCCCAGGGCTGTGGCTCATTAGCCACAGAGAAGGCAAACCAGAGGGAGAAAGTCTTGACTGGGCATGGGCATGGGAGCCAGATTGAGAGGAGCTGGGTTAAATTAAAGGGTCCCCAAGCTAGGAGAAGCAAACGCCTTGGGGGCACCAAGCAGTAGTGGATCCCTAGGGCCTGTCACCAGAAAGGGATGGCAGGGACTGGTGGGAAGAGGCCTAAGGAAGGAAATCTAGCATGAAGTGGGAAGCGTTTGCTGAGTAACACCGTGCTCAAGCGTGAGCTGCCATCAGGGGAGAAAAGTGCCCAAGAGGGGCTAGACGAGGATCCCTTCCATTGTAGCAAGGCCACGGGCAGGTGTAACACGGCCTTCTTGACATGCAATGCTCCAGGCTTCCTGTTTGCTGATCATGAGAAGCAAAGGGCAATCTCATGTTGCAAGTGTGTCCTTGGGTAGATGGCACGGATCCCACAGCCTTGAGGCACCGGCATGGGTGTCTTTTGCCCTGCCAAAGCAGAAGTGGGTTGAGGAGCTGCCCCTCTGCTCGTGGTGGCTGAGGAGAGGGGCTTGTTGGCGTTGGGGGGACCCAAGGCAGGTGTGTGGAAAGGGCTGGCTGGAGCTGGAGCAGTGCGGATGCCTTCTCATCCTCGAGGCTTGTGACCTCTCTAGGAGCATCCATCCAGGTTGGGAAGAGCCCGCTGCTCCAGCCGGAGGTGAAATGCTGCTCACTGCCTCCTCCCCTTCCTCCCGCAGATCTTCGCCTGCAGCTGCTGGATGTGAAGAACAACCCCTACCTGATCAAGGCTCTCTACGGGCTGCTGATGCTGCTGCCCCAGAGCAGCGCCTTCCAGCTGCTCTCGCACCGGCTGCAGTGTGTGCCCAACCCCGAGCTCATGCAGACGGCGTAAGTGCCTGCAGCTCCCCACCGGGCCGCGGAGCCGACCGGGCCCGCGCGACGCCGCTCCTTTGTGGACGCGGCTGCTCCCTGCCCCGTGTCCGTGAGCGCTCGCTTGGGGTTTTTTTGTCTATATTTGGTAACCCTGGGAGGGCTGTGCCTCATCCACAGGCATTTGGCATCCGGGATGGAAAATTTCACTTGTGGGGTCGCTATGGAAACGAGCGGAGCCATGAAGGAGGTTTAGGGAGCGAGCGGGCGCAGCTCCCGGCAGTGGCCGTGGGGGCTCGGCGCACATTCCCACAGGGTGCGGCGCACACAGGCTCTGCCCGCCCCGACCCCCTGCCTCAAAAGGGCCTGGTGGCCTCAGCCAGGGCGGCTGCGGCAGTGCCATCGAGGGCCTCAGCCTCCTGGACTCGGCGCGTGCCCCGGGCCGCACCAGAGGCACCATATCCCTTGGGAAAAGGAGGAGTGCCCAGGGTGGGACCTTTCCCAAAGAAAGCCCTGCCAGCCTGTCAACTGGTCGCCCTGGCCAGCGCGCATCCCTCATGGCCTCCCGGCTGGACCCGCAGCGCTGGATCGAGGGGAGCGGGATGCGCTCTTTGCCCCGGTCTGCCCCGCGCTCAGCACTGCCCGATGGGTTCGGGGCACGCGCGGAGCTGTCAAGCAGCCTGAACAGCTGATTAACGGTGACCTACATTCCGCTCTGCGCTGCGCTCAGCTTCCTGGCCCGGGGAGCCCCGGCCGCCTCCTCCCCGCAGAGGACAGGGCAGTCGCGAACAAACCGCCATCAGCACAAGTGCCCAGCTGCCGTGTCCCCACGTGTCTGGGTGTCCGGTGCTGGCAGGGTTAAACCTTGGTGTCCGAGCACTCTTCCCAATCCCCAGAGCCCTGTATCGGAGCTCGGCTTGCTTTTCTGCCGCCCCAGCCCTGTAATCGCCTCATTGCGGCCTCGGTCTGTGGTTGGTGCGAGGCTCCAGGGAGTGACCTCTGTCCCCAAAATTACTCGGCCAAAGGGAAACACGGTCCCTCCCTGCTCTGCCAGGGGCAGAACCAGGCTCCTCTGGCTCTCAAATCCCTCTAATCTCACAGAGAGAAGCCTCCTTGGAGGTTTGGGTGGGCCTCTTCCCAGCTTAGGGGACAACCCCTAGGGTGGCCTCCATTGCTTCTTCCTTGCCCCTCTTGCTGGAGGGTTCCCAGCCCGTCTCCCCCCAGCTTGGACACGGGACGGAGGCGGCAGGGGTGCTGGAGCACCCCGGCACAGGGCTGGCACTGCCGTGGCCTCACCCATCTCCATGGATTTGGTTGCTTCATCACAGGCACCTTGTGCTCCCCAAGGGCCCGGCGCGTCCTGTGGCACTGTGCCGGGAGCACTGGCCTCTTCCCCAGCTCACGCTCTGTTTCCTCCTCGCAGGGAGGGCCTCAAGCCCAGCGCTGGCTCCAAGAGGTCAGCGGCCGCCAGCATCGACTATGCGGAGCTGCTGCAGCACTTCGACAAGGTGCAGGGCAAGCACCTGGAGGCCCGGCATCAGCGGGCCGGCCGCAGCGAGCAGCTCGAGCGACGGGCTGTGCTTTGAGGTGCCCTGGAGGCAGCGGCCACGGGGCAGCAGGGACCAGGCCCGGGACTCGCTGCTGCCCCATCCCAAATACAGACGCGGTGGTGTTCCGGTAGCCGGAGCTGGGCCAGCACGTGGCGAGGGGCGGCTTCCCCTCGCCCCCGTGTGTGTGTGTGGGGAGAGCCAGGGCTGTGCCTGGCGTCTCTGGAATGGGCAGCAAGTGCGTGGGGAGGTCACGGCGCCGGCGACTTTTCTTCTCAGGCGCCTGGGCAAGCCCCGGTGCCCTCCGCTTCGCTAATGCCTTCCCCGTGACCATCAGCTGAGCGCCACGCCGGGTCCGCAGGCCGCCCTGCGCCTGGCCCCAGTGGCCCCCGGCCGCCTCAGGGAGCCCTCCCGGCCCCAGGGCCGGGGCAGTGACTCACTGTTCCTCCCTTTGAGCAACCTGCGCCCAAATAAAAGAGCAATGCAGATTGCGGCCACCGAGTGTGCTCTTCCTCACGGCCGTCCCCAGGGAGGCCTCGGCTGCAGGGGGAGCCGGGCAGCAAGACACCAGGATTTGGGATCTCGGTGACTCCTGAAGACCCTCACCCAGCAGCACAGAGGCCTTGGGGACAACCGAAGACTCCTGCGCGCTCATTTTTATGGCTGTTTGCAGTGGAGCTGGGCTCCGGCAGTGGGTTTCCTTAGCAGCCCGGCACCCAGCCTTGTTTTTGGCTGGGATAAAGACATTCCTGTCATTCCCGGGAAAAGGCCTTTCCAGAGGCGGCCCGGCAGGTTCACGTTAACAGCCGGCCCTTCGGCATGGGGCGATCTGCTCACAGCTGCCCTGCCTGGGGAGAGGTGCTGGTCCGGTGCTGCCGCGAGGAGCCCACAGCGCTGCCCCTCGGGGTGCGACTCGCTGCACTGGTGCTCGGTGTGGCCGGGCAGCCTCGGAGGCCGGCGGCGCGGGCAGCAAAGGGCCCTCACAGAGGTGCAAACCAGGGCTCTGCCGCTCCTGCCCGGGCCCAGCACCCCGGGCTGGACTCCCTGCTGCCAACGCAGGGGCTCCCCTGGGACCCCCCCCCCCAGCTCCGGGGCTGCCGAGCATCCCCTTGCGGAGCCGCTTACCGAGCAGCCCCTGTGCTCCGGGGCCGCCCCCGCGGCATCCCCGGGGCTGCCCCCCGAGGACCCCCCCGTCCCTGCCGCCGCC
>VWPW01002638.1:0-12962 GCA_013389825.1 Crypturellus undulatus | reverse complement strand
CCGCCGCTGAGCCCGGCGGCGCCGCCCGGCCCGGGCTGCCGCAGCGCCGCCATGGACACGGCCGAGAAGGAGTGCGGCGCCCTCGGCGGCCTCTTCCAGGCCATCATCAACGACATGAAGGTAGGAGCCCCCCGCCCGCCCCACATCCGCCCTGACAGCGGACACCGAAAATAAACCTCTCCCGAGAGCGGCAGCGCGGCGGGGAGCAGCGCCGGCAGCGCGGCGGGGGTCCGCACCCCGCCTCGGGCGTCTGCCCGCCGTGGGGCTTGGAGCCCTCCGTGGGGGACCCGCATCGGCGATCGGCCCCGCGCTGCAATAGCGAGGCCCCGCGCCGGGTACCGGAGCCCCCGCGTCGGGTATCGGAACCCTGCGTCAGCCCCGCAGTGGGTATCGGAGCCTCCCCCAGCCCCACGGCGGGTATGGGAGCCCTCCCAGCCCCACGACGGGGTTCCGCTGCGGGGAGCAGCCCCCCTCACGCCTCGGAGCTCCGCACTGGGCACTAGGGGGTCGGAGCTGCGCACCGGGGATCGGAGCCCCCCGCCAGCCCCTCGCTACGTATGGGAGCCCCACGATGAGCCCGATGTCGGGCAGCCGCGGCGCGGGGCGGCCCTGCGTTGGGCATCGCAGCCGGGTGCCGCGGGTGGCCGCGGACACCGCGGCGGCCGTGGCGGCCCCTCCTGGCATCGCTCTGTCCCCCGCCAGCCCCGGCTCCCAGCGAGCCGCAAAGGCGCTGGGCTCCGGCGCCGCTCCGCATCCTGCTGCCCCGTCCCCGTCCCCAGGGGCAGGATGGGACCACCGTTAAAAACAGCGATTTCCCCCCCTTGTTGTTTTGGTTCTGACTAAAAAAAAAAAAAAAAAAACGGGAAAAAAGGGGGGCCGGGGGCGTTTTTCTGACAGGGGTTGAGGGGTTGCAGAGGGGCTGGGGGGCAGCGCTGCCAGCTGTGCCCTGCAGCTCACGGCTCCCGGCCACATTCACTCGGGGAGGCAAAACGCTCTTCCTCCTCCTCCTCCTCTTCCTCCGGCTCCTCGCTGCAGCCAGTCCAGACAATGCTGTCATTGCCAGAGCAGGGGAGGGGGAGAAAAAAAATAAAAGCCGAGCCGGGAAGGAGATTAACCCCTTCGAAGGCGGGCGGCCAGGCGAGACGGGATGCCAGAGCAGGGCTCCGGCATGGTGCTGCGGGGAAAAAAAGCCCTTGAGTGGGAAAATCCGAGGTTTTCCTGGCCACCAGGCATGAGCAGGCGCAGGGGAACACTCACCCGGGGAGGCCCAGGGTGCTAGGTGCTGCAAGCACTGCACCCTGGGGTGGCACCCACTCTCCAGGATGTCCCTGGGTGTCTCTGGGCCCTGGTGCCCTGATAGGAGCAGGGAGGAGGCGGCGGATTCGGGAGAGACAGCCCGGAGGCAGAGGGAAGAGGGCCACGTCCGCAGGGACCGCGGATGCCCAGGGTGCTGATGGGCGGGAAGAGCAGCACAGCCCCGGGCAGGCGCCTGCTGGCACCCGCCAGTGCCCTTGAAACGGAGGCGAGGACAGAGGTGCCGAGGATGCTCGGTGGGGAGGGGGGTCTCTCTGCTGCGGCCCCCGCTGACCGGAGGAGGCGCGAGCGGGAGCTGCCCCGGGGTTGCAGCCGGGCAGCGCAGCACCCAGAAGTAAAAATAAAGATAAATAAAAAAGGTGCTACCAACCCCAGTGCAACTCACTGCCCGCATCCCGCGCGCTCCCGGCCTCCCTGCCGCGGCCCCGGCCCCGCAGCCCAGCCCTGGTTTTCTGTGGCGGGAAGACCTGCACTGATTTATTTTTATTTTATATATATGTATCAAAGTATTTTTCACCCGGGGCAGGGGAAGAAAGGCTCTGTGAGTGTTTTCCTGTCGAGGAAAGGTGCTGCATGGCTGGGGCTGACAGGGCGCACCAGGGTGCCGCGCTCCCCAGCACATGGCACGTCCCCACGCTGCCGCCCCACCGAGGAGCACGTGAGGCTGAAGGCTTCGCCCCCAGCTGCAGAGTGCCCTCACTCCCCAGCAGTGACGTTTTGGCGACCTCCCTCCTCTTTCATTTGCGGCCGATTGCAGTCAGGAGTGAAGATACCCGGCGGCTGCAGGAGATGACAGCGACGCGCGCGGCCAAGCGCACGGCTCAGTCGCCAGCGGCTTTTTGGCACCCAGTGACCTCCGCCAGGAGGATCCAAGCCAGAGCCCTCCAAGTTCCCGTGGTCTCTCGTCCTGTCAACGCAGCCATGACCTTGGCACGTCCTTGTCCTCCTCCCCTGAGGAGCATCCTCATCCATCACAGAGGAATTTGCCCCCGGGGCAGCGGGAGATGCCAGTGTGGAGCCATCTGGATCTGGATGCAAATCCATACCCTGTCCTTGGAGCACAGCCCACATGTTGCCACCAAAGGGGGACAATGCCAGCAGGGCCTTGTGGGGATGGCATCGGCGGGATGGCACCAGAGCAGTGGTGCCAAGATCGACCTCATCGACGTAGCACCTGGATCGGCCTCACAGAGATGGTCTCACTGGGACCGCACTGGGATGTCCTCCCTGGGAATGGCCTTGCTGGGATGGTGGCACTTGGACAGCACTGGGATCAGCCTCACTGGGACTGGCCTTGCTGGGATGGCCTCGCCAGGATGGCGACACTATGGTGACACCAGGGTGGTCCTGCCAGGATGACCTGGTACACGGGGTGAATGAGCAGCACATCCAACCCCACAACGGTCCCATGAAGGACTTGAGAGCCCTGAGCTGCCCTCCAGCCCCGCTCGGCCCTCGGTGCTCCTTGAGCATTCCCAAAAGCTTTGGCTGCTGCCCGTGGCGGGTACCACGTGGTGGGATGGGGAGCAGGGGGTTCCCGGCAGCATCAGGGCTTTGGGGGCCCTCACCTCTGGGCAGGAACGACTGAGCAAACCAGCCAGAGTTGCTCACGAGCAGATTTTCTTATTCTCCTTTTTTGGGGTTTTCTTACCTGGATTTCACCATCTGACCCCAGCAGCAGGAATTGGGCTCCTGTCTCCTGCCGCCCCCTGTCCGTGCCGATGGCTGCAGCCCTTCCCGCGCCGCCTGCCTCAGTTTCCCCACCCGTGCGCCAGCAGCAGGCGCCGCCGCTTATCAGCCCTCAGAGAATCCACACGGGCAGCCCTCTGTATGCCCAGGGCCATGATGTTGCCCCTGGCACACAGCGCTAAGGTCTGCAGGGCCCTGGCTACTGTCCGGCCATAGTCGGTAGCCTCCGTGCCCACGCAGGGGGGTGGATTGCCCAGCGTGGGGGTGCCAGTGGTGAGCAGCACCAAGACGGCGGCCTCCGTTGTCCTCACTCCTTCCTTGCCTCCTTTCAGAGCTCTTACCCCATCTGGGAGGACTTCAACTCCAAGGCGACCAAGCTGCACTCCCAGCTCAGGTGAGTGGTCCCTGATGCCACAGAGGGGTCTGTGTCACTCGCGGGTGTCCTGCCTCAGCACTGTCCCCCTCTTTCCACCCCAGGACTACGGTGCTGGCCGCCGTTGCCTTCCTCGATGCCTTCCAGAAAGTGGCCGACATGGCCACCAACACGCGAGGTAGGTCCTGCTGGAAGCCCCCGGGGCGCACTGGCCTCACCTCCCAGCTGCGCGTCGCCCCGCGAGGCCCACGGGCATTAGGGGCAGCCGTGGGCAGATGCACGCCGCGATTACAGGAGATTGGCGAGCAAGGCGTGAGCAAAGCAGGATTGCGGGACGGAAAAGAGGTCAATGGGGAGGGAGGGCACCCGCATGGCAGCCGGTCCTTGCCAGGTGAGGCTGGTGGGCAGGAGCCCCTCGGTGCCACCGCTGGCACTTGTGCTCCAAGCGAGCCCAAGGATGGGCTTGCGAGGAGATGGTCGGGAGCAGAGCTGAGGCTGGAGGTCTGGCCTCCGCTGGTCCCGGGTGTTCCCGTGCCACCCTCTGGGGCCTACCTTCCCAGGGAGGGACTTTCTGCCTTCGTGGGACCCGGGGACTGGTTGGCAGCAGGGGCTGTGGCGCAGCCCTGACAGCAGCTGTGGGCACAGGGGCCGTGGCGGCCTCGCCGGGGCGCCCGCTCCCGCCCTGGCAGCCAGGCGCCCGCTTCCCACTGCCCGGCTTCTGCCAAGCAGATGGTCCCGGGCTGTTTTGCAGACTCGCGGCATGCAGGCCATCTGGAGCCGCGCGGGAGGAGGAGGAGGCAGCTTGAGCAGGGATCAGATTTGCCTCCCAACACACTAGCCCACTGCACTGCGCGGATTAGGGCTCCCCCAGCTCCCCTCAGCTGCCCAGGGCGCCTGGCTGGCCACCACCGCTGCCAGCGCCTCCCTCGCGCCGCGGCCTCCGTGTTGGGCAGTGGGCAACATCTGGCGCCCAAAGCCGGGAGAGTCGTGGCAGAGCAGCCCGGGCAGCAACTGCCCGCGGCTGCTCCAACCGGGTAGGACACGGTGCCCGCAGGGAGCCTCCCTGTATCTCGGCGGCCGGTTGCCTTGGCCATGAGCTGGGAAGGCAGGAACTGCATCCCTGGGCCACCTCGCACCCAGAGACACCACAGGCGTTAAGCTTTTTCCCAAGGTTTCGTGGGGAAACTGAGGCAGGGAGCGAAGCTCCCCCTGGCTCTGCACATCCCGGCGCGAGGGTGATGTGGATGCCGAGGGGGGCTGTCCACAGCGAGCCCTGGCCCTGCCTCCCCGCCATTTCCGCTCCAGGGTGTTTTCCGACGTGCGCTCGATAGCCGCTTGGCCGCCTACATGTGTGAGCATGCAGGGGGGAATCGGATTAGGAGTCGGAGGATGCGGAATAAGAGCATTAGGAGCCGGATTAAGAGACTTCCCCAAGCAAGGGAGCATGGGGCAGCCCCAGCACCAGGAGGAAAGGGCCCAGGTGTCCGGCGCAGCCCCGCTGGCGGGGATGTCAGCGGGGGTGGAGTAGCTGGTCAGGAACCAGGAGGCGCCAGAGATGGGAGTCCTGAGGCCATGTCACCTTCCTTTGGTGCTTGGGACGGCCAGCTCCAGGATCGGGGGTCGATGGGAGCTGCCACTTGGAGCGTCTGGGGGAGCCGAGCGTGGAACATCATTCCCACGCCAAGGCGCCCACGATGGCCACCTCGCTGCTGCTGCCGCGCCGGCAATGCAGCCTCTGCAGCACTGCCACGCTGTGGCCGTCCTTAGGTTTCAGAGTTAGCAGCTGTTTCACTGGGAAGCTCCCACTTGCCAGTGCGGGCTGGAGCCGCTCCGGCCCGCCCAGGGGAGCCCTGATTCCCAGGATTGAGGCGGGAGAGAAGGACTCTGACGGGATTGGGGGGAACAGTGCCCGGCAGCCACAGCGATGTCTCCCTTTCCCTCCCAGGAGCCACACGTGACATCGGCTCGGCACTCACCCGCATGTGCATGAGACACCGCAGCATCGAGGCCAAGCTCCGGCAGTTCACCAAGTAAGCGCGCGGGTGTCGCGAGCGGGGCCGGCCTCAGTTCTCGTGCCCGGGGCCTCGCCGGCGCTCGAGCCGCTCTCCCCACCGGCACCCACTGTCTCTCTGCCCTTCTGCAGCGCCCTCATGGAGAGCCTCATCACTCCCTTGCAGGACAGGATTGAGGACTGGAAGAAAACGGCCAACCAGCTGGACAAGGACCACGCGAAAGGTGCTGGGGCCGAGAGGGGGCCCGCAGCGGGTGGGGGGCTAGCGGGGGGGGGCCACGTGCCGCGTCCCCCCTCACGGTGCTCCCGCACCCACAGAGTACAAACGCGCCCGACACGAAATCAAGAAGAAATCCTCTGACACACTCAAGCTCCAGAAAAAGGCCCGCAAAGGTGAGAGGGGATGGGGGGACGCACGCGGGGAAGGCGCCGGCGCGGAGGGCGTCGGAGGCGGAGGAGCCGCCATTCACACGATCTTTCTCTGTCTCCTTCTCTGTCTCTGTCTCCTTCCTCCCTTCCACATCCTCCCCGTAGAGCTGCTGGGTAAGTGCAAAGCCGGCACCCACCCCGGCCGCGCGCTCCCGCTGCCCCCTCTCTGCTTCCTTCCTCTGCCTCTCCCCAGCCCCTCCATTGCCCCACGTCCACCCACAGCCTCCCCACGGCCCCTCTGTCCTGGTGACTCCGTGCCCTGTTCCGCTTGTCCGTCTCTCGCGCGCAGGAAATATCCCTTGGCAGCACCCGAAAGGGCCCTCGGTGCCAACGCCAGGGCCGGGGGTGGTGGGAGAAGCCGCCTCGGGCCTCGCGCGATGCCTCCGGGCTCTTTCCGCTCACTCACAGGCAAGGGGGACCTGCAACCCCAGCTGGACAACGCGCTGCAGGACGTCAACGACATGTACCTGCTGCTGGAGGAGACGGAGAAGCAGGCGGTGCGCAAGGCGCTCATCGAGGAGCGGGGCCGCTTCTGCACCTTCATCACCTTCCTGCAGCCTGTGGTGGTAAGTGCCGGTGTCCCGGATGGGTGCCGCGTCCCGCCTGCTTGCATGGAGCTCAAAAGCCCTCTGAGATGCCTCACTGGCCCGGAGTCCCCATCTGTGCCCTTGGAGTGCGGGGGGCTGCGGATTTTCTGGAGGAATCCGGATCCGGAGGGTGCAGGGTGCCCAGGACCCGGGTGCTGACACCTCCCACCGCCTCCAGAACGGCGAGATCACCATGCTGGGAGAGATCACCCACCTGCAGGGCATCATCGACGACCTGGTGGTGCTCACAGCTGAGCCCCACAAGCTGCCCCCCGCCAGCGAGCAGGTGAGGACGGGGCCGCCACCGGCCCCACGAGCAGGGCAGGACACGGGCCCCTCGCCAGCGCTAACCCCCGGCCTCCCTGTGCAGGTCATCAAGGACCTGAAGGGCTCTGACTACAGCTGGTCCTACCAGACGCCCCCGTCCTCTCCCAGCAGCTCCAGCTCCCGCAAGTCCAGCATGTGCAGGTGCGCTGGGGCCTTGGGAGCGGAGCCGCCTGTGCGGCCGTGCGTGGGCTGCTGCTCTGCGGGAAGGGGACACGGGACAGGGCCGGGACTCAGCTCCTCCAGCAAACCCTTCCCGGGTGATGCCTGTCACGCTGGGAGCGCCTCAGCCAGTGGCCCTGAGCCCCCACGAGCCCAGGTGGTTCCCAGTGGTACCGGCTCCCAGGTCTCAGCAGGGCAGGAGTGGGGCTGGCGCGTCCCCACGCAGCCCAGGGGACATCCAGAGTAAGGGGCTGTTCCCCCGTTGTCCAACCCCTTCTTCCCCTGCCACCAAGGCAGGTGGGATGCTCTGGCAGGGACGGGGACGTTGCGGGGGCTGGGCACCTCGACTCTTCCAGCCCAGGAGAGGCACCCGGCATGGCCAGGATGGGGGGGTGCGTGGGGCACACGCCAGCGTCCCTACCTCGTGTCTTGGCTCCTCTCCTGGGGGAAGCCGTGGAGCTGACCTCTGTCTTAAACTCTCTTTTCCTTCCTTTGCATCATCTCTCCCGCCGCCCCCCCGCCGCCGTCCCCCCCATGCCCACCCCAGCAGCGTGAGCGGTGCCAAGGGTGGCATCCCGTGGTCCGGCGGGTCCCAAACTTGCTCACCAAGTTCCACCTATCGCTACCGCAGCCTGGCGCAGCCGGTCAACGCGGGCACGCGTCTGTCCAGCGTCTCCTCGCACGACTCGGGCTTCATCTCCCAGGATGCCACCTATTCCAAACCGCCCTCTCCGATGCCCTCGGACATCACCAGCCAGGTAAGGGAGGAGGGACCAGGCACTGGACACAGCCCTCCTCGGTCCCTCAGTTTGCCCCTCTGTAAAAGGAGCGGGTGAGATGTAGGGATCGCGTCCGGGGGGACATCTGTGACACCCTTCGGCGCGTTTCCAGGTGGGCAACAGCATCCCGTGGGAGAAAAACACAGGCGGGATGGCCACCCCACTCGGGCAGGCTGCTCCCCCAGGGAAAGGGGTCGCCATTCACTCCTCAGTCAGGAAAGAGGGTATTCGGTCAGGAAACAGGATATTATCCCGATCCCGCAAGCCCTGCAATGAGCCAGAGACCGCTTTGTGCCGGACCCTGGCCAGGGCAGCTCTCGGCCCTGCATCCACCTGGCAGATCCTTGGTGCCAGCCAAGATGCCGTCGGAGATGCTGGTCGTCAGCACTGGCCCCAGCTGTGTCGCTTCTGCCCAGTGTTCCCGGCCGCTGGCTGCCCATGCCCATGTCCACGTCCCCGCTGTGCAGCAGCAAGCCTCAAATCCAGCGTCTGCCCCAAATCGCAGCCCCAGGAACCCCGCTTCATAGCCAGCACCTTGCAATGGACCTCGGTGGGGGCGGGATGAAGCCGGGGCACCTTCCCCTCTGCTGGGCCCACATTCCCATTTCTGGGGCAAAAAGAGGGCAAATCCTGCTCCTTGCCCCTGTGCATGTGGGCGGGAGGGCAGCATGTGAGGTGCATGGCCGGGGGTCAGCCACGTGCATGCTGCTGCGTCTGCAGCCTCTAACCCGGCGCGGGGCCATGGCGCCCGCTGCATGTGCCCGCTTCGTAACCAGCTTCTCTTCTCTCCCTTCTCTGTGCGTGCGCCACGCGCTGCCGCTTGGGGCCGGCGGGCACGGCAGAAGTCCTCCAGCTCAGCGTCCTCGGAGGCCTCGGAGACCTGCCAGTCGGTTAGCGAGTGCAGCTCTCCCACCTCGGTTAGTGCGAGCCCGCCCGCAGGGCCGGCGGCGAGGAAGCCGAGTCTTCCCCAGCAAGGCCCTCCTCTTCCTCTCTTGCCCTCCCTGCTTCCCTCCACCAGCCCAGCATCCTGGTCCCCGGAGCAGGGCTCACCCCGTTGGTGCCCCCTCGTGCGCCCCCGTCCCCACCTCTCTCCTCCAGCCCTGGCGCTCTGGCTTCACCAGCCGGTGCCGGGCTCCGTTGGCAGGATTGGTCCAAGGCCAGCCCCTACGAGCAGCCTGCGGTGAGCACCCTGCAGAGGCGCAAGGACCGTGTGGAGCACCTGCGGGAAGCCGAGATGGCCTCGGCCGCCATGGGGTACCCGGGCATCAGCGTCGAGGAGGCACCCAGACCCCGCATGTCACCAGCCACTATTGCTGCCAAGGTGAGGGGCAAGCGCCAAGGGGGGCACCGAGGCCACCGCGACGGTGTGGCCAGCTCGCCTGGGCACTCGTGGGTAACTCCTCTCCTGTCACAGCATGGCGAGGAGGTGTCCCCCGCTGCCAGCGACCTGGCCATGGTCTTGACGCGGGGGCTGAGCCTGGAGCACCAGAAGAGCAGCCGGGACTCACTGCAGTATTCCAGCGGCTACAGCACACAGACGACCACCCCGTCCTGCTCCGAGGACACCATCCCTTCCCAAGGTAGCGGTGCTGCTGGCCTGGCTTGCTCCGGGTGGGAAAGGGACCCAGGGGAGAGTGCAGCGAGTGCCCTTTGGAGCAGCTGCCCTGCGGGATGTTATTGATGCCCTTGGGTGTAACGTGATGCGCTGCCAGTCCTCCTGCACCACAGGTTGGCACAGAGACCTACTGGCTTCTCCATGACTCCCGTGGATGTTTCTGCCGTGTTGTGATCAACACCTGCCCTGGGAACCACCCCAGCCCTTCCCTTGCTTCCCATGCTGGTGCAAGGCTGTTGTCAACAGTTACGGCACAGAGCAGGTTATTGCAGTTGTGTGGGACGAGGCGAAGGGTTTGGGCCTGTTGTATGACTCGTGAGGCTGCCTGCTGAGCAGCCTGGGCACGTGCTGCTGGGGAAGCTGTGGTCCTGGGCACCTGCGTGGCGCTTGGGCCCGCGCTCAGTGTCGCAGGACCAGGCTGTGGCTGCAGCGCATGGGGTAAAAGTGGGCAGACCTAGCGACTGCACTTGCTGAGGTGTGTTGCAAAACCACAACCGCTGCACGATTACTGGGAGCGTTGGCGGAGTCACCCGTGGTGCGGGCGCTCAGTAGCGGGAGCAGTCCTGACTGTTGGCAGTGGTGGCTGTGACTGTGCTGTGTGTGCCATGGTGGCTCCTGCGGTGCCAGGCAGGGTCTACCTGAGGTAGCACCACATGCCATGCGGTTCATGGCAATGTGTTTGCGTGCAGTGATTCAGCACCAGAGAGATGGGTTAGCATCGAATGTGGTGGCTGGAGATAAAGTAGCCATGGAAACAGTTGTGGTTGGCTGTAATCGTGTTCTCGTGGTGATGGATGTGACACACTTTGGTGATGGTTGGGCTTGACTGTGATCACGGGATAGCAGTGGTTGGGGCTAGTTGGAATTGTGTTGTGGTGGTGATAGTTATGGTTGTGATCACACTGCAGTGGCGATGGTTAGGGTGTTTGTGAGCACACTGTGATGATAACAGCTGGGCTGGGCTATTGTCACGCGGTGGTGACAGCTGGGGTCAGCTGTGCTTTCACTGTGATGGTGATGGCCAGATCTGTGACCAAGCTGTGATGGCAGTGGCTGGGATCATGCCGCAGTGCTGGGTTTTGACAGGGATGGCGGTGACTGAGGTAGGCTGTGATCATGTCACAGCAGCAATGCTTGAGTTTGGTTATGGTCACCCTGGTGGCTGGGCCGGGCGGTGGCAGGTGGGCGGCCACCGTCCCTTCGGCCGTGCTGACTGGACTCCCCCTCCGCAGGCTCCGACTACGACTGCTACTCTGTGAATGGTGACGTGGAGTGTGACGCCCAGAGCGACTTCGACAAGTCCTCCACCATCCCACGCAACAGCAACATCGCCCAGAACTACCGGCGCATGATCCAGACCAAGCGCCCCGCCTCCACCGCCGGGCTGCCCACAGGCACCAACCTGCCCGCTGGCACCACGCCGGGCGTTGCCACTATCCGCCGCACGCCCTCCACCAAGCCCTCGGTCCGCCGCACCCTCTCCAACGCGGGCCCCATCCCCATCCGGCCCCCCATCGTCCCTGTGAAGACCCCCACGGTGCCTGACTCCCCCAGCTACACCGGCCCCACGCGGGTGGGCAGCGAAGAGTGCGTGTTTTATGCTGACGACGCCTCACCGGGCACCATGGATTTTGCTAAAGCTTCGCCCAAGCGGCTGAGCCTCCCCAACACCGCTTGGGGCAGCAGCGTCATGGAGATCTCCGTCTACCCCGGGGCTAGCCAGCACCTCTCTGCCGAGGAAGAGGAGGACCAACAGCTGGCCGCCAACCGGCACAGCTTGGTGGAGAAGATCGGCGAGCTGGTAGCCAGTGCCCATGCCCTGGGCGAAGGGCAGTTCCCCTTTCCTACAGCGCTGTCGGGCCCCGGCCCTGGTGAGGAGACACCTACTCCACCGCCAGCGGCCTCCATGGACCCCCCGGCCGAAGACATGCTGGTGGCCATCCGGCGCGGCGTGCGCCTGCGGAGGACCGTCACCAACGACAGATCGGCCCCACGGATATTGTGATGGAGCCCCCGGCCCCCACTGGCCCCATCCCGCGCCGTGCCATCCCGCCGCCCCATGTCCCTGGGAGGAGAGCAAAGCAGCGCCCCGAGGAGCAGAGCCGCCGGCGGGAGGCCACTCCGCAGAGGGAGAGGCAGAGCCTGCATCCGCACGGAGACTGAAAGCCCGCGCCGAGCCGGGTCCTGAGACCCTTTTGTACCTCTCGCCCACAGCCTCCCCAGCGCTCTTGGGTGACTCGCGGGGCCGGAGCGCGAGTGGGGCGCCCAGGAGCTCACAGGTCCCTACGAACCACCGCTCCCGCAGGGGCTGGCTGGCATCTGTCCTTCCTTCCTGCCTTCTCACTTTCCTTCTTCGCTTTCTCTTTTCCTGCTTTACACTTTCTTCCCCTCCTTCCTTTCTTTCTCTCTGTCTTGCTTGCTTGCTTTCCCTTTCTCTTGCTTGCTTCTCTCTTGGTCGCTTTCTCTTTCCTTTGCATTTGCTTTCTCTTGCTTGCTTGCTTGCTTTTGCATTTGCTTTCTTTTTTGCTTGCTTTCCCGTTCTCTTGCATTTGCTTTCTCCTTTGCTTGCTTTCCCTTTCTCTTGCATTTGCTTTCTCCTTTGCTTGCTTTCGCTTGTTTGCTTGCTTTTCTCACTTGCTTTATCCTTCTTGCATTTCCCTTTTCCTTCTTGCTTGTGCTTTCTCTTGCTTGTGCATTTTGCTTTCACCTTTTTCTTGCTTTTCTCTGTCATTCCCACTTTTTCTTTCTTCTTTCCCTTTCGTTTTTATTGTTTCTCTTTTTTGCTTTCCTTGGTTCTTTTTTCCTGCTTTCTTTCTCCTTTGCTTCTTTTTTCTTGCTTCTCTACCCTATCTTTTCTTCTCTCCTTTCTCTTTTGCACCTTTTCTTTCATTTCTCTTTTTCCCTTTCCCCTCCTTCCCTCTGTTTCACCTTCCGTCTCTTTCCTTGCACTTTCCCCCTTACCCAATTGCCTGGCAGCTCGGAGCGGGGCAGGAGGGGGCTGCAGCGCAGGGCCGACAGTGGAACCCGTCCCGTGGCCACCAGGACCCGGCTCCGTCCCCAGGACCTGGCTCTGCCTTGAGGCCACCCCGGCCGGGTCGCTGGAGCCTCCCGCGTCGCTGGAGCCTCCGGCTGCCGTGACTCCCTGTTCTGCACGGATGCGCTCGGAGCCTTGAAGAAAGCACAACCTCCCCTTGCCCTGCTGCCCGCGCTGCCCTGGCAGCCCCACGGTGTACATAGCTCGCGCCCGCCCCGGCCTGTGTCGCATCGCAGCCCCCATCTTACTCGGTCTTAGTAATAACGATTTAGTTACCCCTTGCCCCGGCCCGTCCACCCCAGCCCCCTTATCGTGACCAGAAATGATGATGACAAGTGACAAATGTTTGGGGTTTTTGGGGGGTTTATTTCTCATTTTGTACAGAGAACAACAACAAAAAAATCCTTGGAAAAGAAAAAAAATGTCTTTCGGCGGAAGTAACTTTTCTGGTGCTGTTGTTAACTTGTTCCTTTTTTTTTAATTTATTTCTCCCTTTACCCACTCCAGTGCTCCTGTCTCTGCCTCTGCTTCCCTCCGCTTCCCTCACCTGGGTTTCTTTTTTTCCTTCTTTTCTTTTATTTCCTCCTTGGGGGCTTTTTTTGTTTGATTTTGGGGAGCTTTTTTGTTTGGTTGGTTGGTTTGTTT